>OY992530.1:110017996-110499820 GCA_963921185.1 Dasysyrphus tricinctus
TTGTCAGTAAAGGGAAGATAGGACGTTTGCCTCTCAGTCTGGCTGCATTGGCTTGCATACATCTGTCTCAAGTTAAAGCTCTCACAGGGTTTCCGTACTTTGAATTATAAATTGCCACAAATCGAAGAACAATGTGCATATGGTTACCATTGATACCATTTTAAACATATTAAAAAAAAGATCCATTTATGTTTTTTTACCACAGCACACCTTTTTAAATGAATTTGATCACGTAACGCTTTGTGAATGTTTCAAAACTTAGCGCAAATAACTTTTTTCTTCTTAAAGACTAAAATCTTACAAATTTTAAGTGGATTTTATAGCTTTATTCAAATATACAAACAAATAAAAAGGGGACAATCAAAATGACAACACTTTTGGCTCTCATCTTTATAAATATTGTTCTCAAAAGCTTCAAAACTGAAAGTTCTTTCATAAAAACCATTGAAAAAGCTCTTTCGTACTGTTGCAACATGGCAAAGGCAACTCTGTTGGAATTTGAATTTTTTGTTTTATTTCACACAGCGAAGGTAGAAGCGAAAGCGAGTCAGCGTTGCCACGATGAAAAAAATATTGAGGGCCTTTTTGGGGGCCATTTGCAAAAAGTCCGGGCCACTTTCCGTTATAGAAAAAAAATTCAATGAACCTGAAGTGATTTACAAAACGAAACGTAGTTTGTAAAAGAAATGTAAACCGTTTTCGAAAAAATTGAAAACAAGCACTACCTACCAGCTAGCTTAGCCATACTTTAAGCAATAGATATCATTTTGAATTGAATTGAATTTAATTGAATTGAATCTTATAGAAAATATTTTTGTATGAAAACAGAAAACTAAGATTTGCGGGCCATTTCTGGTTTACCCGGGCCTAGGGGCCAACACTCAAAGTAGAGGGCCATATGGCCCGATCGGGCAAACTATGGCAACGCTGAAGCGAGTATAGGATCAGAATGCTTTTGGCATTGAAAGACGACGGTCATGTTGGAGCGTACGAAATGTTTCAAGGAGTTGCAACAACAATTCCTGTATGTTTATCAGTGGTTTAGTATCTTTTTCAGTGGCAGGTTTGTTATTTGAGTGTTGTGATGGTATACACTGGCGCCACTGTTTTGAAAAAAGCTCGCCCATAAGCCCTGTACTGACAATTTTTGCTGGATAGACTATAGAAGCAAAAACACCGGAACCCCCCAGCCCCACCACCATCACCACCATAGAACTCGCTCAACGCATCGAAGAACTTGAACGTGAAAAATATTCAACAAGTGCAATCATACGAGGTATTCCAAAAAGGGAAAACGAGGACTTGCATGAATTATTTGCAAATTTATGCCAATCCGTGCATTGTACACCAGTACCTGTGCTGCAAGACATATACCGCACAAAATCAAGACGCAATCCCGAAGATATCGACACATCAATTGTTGTTAAATTCAACACAAGCACCCACAAGAATAATTTGCTGCGATCGATCCATCATCTTTGGACTGAAAACAAAAAAAATCTTTGTTTACATGATGTAAAGCTTGATTCTGACAGCAGAATTTACGTAAATGAAAGCTTAAAGTCATCTAACCACATAATCTTACGTAAAGCTCTTGTACTCAAACGTGAGAAAGCTTTATCGAGTGTCTACACTAGGAGTGGGCGAGTATTTATACGTGTCACTGGAGAGGAGAAAACACTTTTAATTCCATCAACCGAAAGCTTGGACTTAATAATTGCCGAATATAAATCGAATGAGCCGCAAAACGATAATGCAAAATCGTAAGCTTGGAGATAAGCATTTCTATTATTATTTTTTTCTTATTATTTGTATTTACATAACATTCCTTTTTAACTTTTTTTCTTCTTTTTTTGTATTTAACTTTTTGAATAATTTAAGCCAAATATCTAAACTTAGTTTGCTCTTCTCAAATGTTTTCCTCTACGTAGTTTGTCCTGGTGGTGGTTCTCAGTTCCTTTTCTTTGAAAATGATTAGTAACACAAGAAGTAGTATGTTTGACCACACAAACAACATGCGCATGATGTTAGACATTTTTTGTAAACAATGCAATGGCCTTCATGTATGCCATTTAAATACACAAAGTCTCTATCCTAAAATAGATGAATTCAGGTATGTGTTCGAGGATTCAAATGTTGATATTATCTGTATATCTGAGACATGGTTTAAGACAAATTTATCTGACGTTCTTTGTAGTGTGAAAGGGTATGATTTGATACGTTCTGATAGAAGTGATCCTAGAGGTGGAGGGTTGGCCATTTATGTTCGCAGCTCCATCAACTACAGTTTCGTTGCTAGATCAGATCTCTCTTCTCCAGTTGACTATTGTTTTATAGAAATTTTGAATGGTCGAAACAAATGCTTGGTAGGTGTGGTTTACCGCCCAAACAAAAATATTGACTTCTCACCAATGTTCACAGTATTAGAAAGTATATCCTCTACTTATTCTGAAGTTATCTTATGTGGTGACTTTAACTGCAATTTACTTAATAAGGAAACATCAAAACCATTTATTGAGCGAATGAATAGCCTTAGTCTCAGGACAAATAATTATAGTAATCCTACTCATTTTACAAATGGTGGTTCAACGCTATTAGATTTGTTTTTCACCCATGATGTAGAAAACTTCCTGTTTTATGATCAACTTTCAGCATCTGCATACTCAAAATATGATTTAATTTTTGCAACTTTTGACATTGCCCCCCGAACAGTAGCAACTACCTTTGAATATAGGGATTTTAATAATATTGATTTGGATCAACTGGAATATGATTTACATCAGATAAACTGGCAACAAATTTATTTTATGGCTTCCGTCGATGATCAGGTTAATTTTCTACAAAATTCAATTCATAATTTATTTGATAAACATGTAAAACTCAAAACTAAGGTGATAAAAAAACAGCATAATTTATGGTTTACTCAAGAAATTCAAGAAATGATAAAGAAGAGGGACTTGGCTTACAAACAATGGAAACGCTTCCGACTACCAGAGCTTCACAGCACTTTTAGTGCTATTCGAAACAAAGTGCGCATAAAAATTAGAGAAGCTAAAATACAAGTCTACTCAAATCGTCTGAGCAAAGATCTACCATCTAAAACTATTTGGAAAAATATTCGAGAACTCTGTGTTGGAAAACCAAAAGGAAAATACCCTGATAATATAAACCCTGATGTTCTCAATATGGACTTTGCGAAAGTTCAATTAAAATCTCAAAATTTTGTAGTAAATAGATACTGATACATTGGAATCTTCAGGACTTCTGAACATAAATCATTTCCAATTTCAGAATATTGAAGAAACTGATGTAGTGGAAAATATATTAAAAATTAAATCCAAAGCCATGGGATTTGATGAAATGCACCCCTTGTTTATTAAAATAATTCTTCCGCACATACTCCCTACCCTAACCCACATTTTTAATACAATTATTACGACAAGCTCTTTTCCCCTGACCTGGAAAATTGCTAAAGTCATTCCCGTGATTAAAAAACCTGCTACTCGCTTATCTCCTCCTGAATACAGGCCTATTTCAATCCTTCCTTTTATTTTGAAAATTTTAGAAAAACTCTTACATAGCCAGATCTCTAGCTTTATAAAAAATAATAATCTTTTCTGTGTAAACCAATCGGGGTTTAGATTAAATCACAGTTGCGTGTCTGCTGTCATGAAAGTTACTGATGACCTTAGATGTGCTACAGACCATGATGAAGTATCTTTTCTCGGTTTACTTCATTTTTCGAAGGCCTTTGATACGGTAAATCATAGTGCTCTTATTTCAAAAATGAAAACGCAGTTCTGGTTTTCGGAGTCAGCCTCTAAGCTGATGCTTTCATACCTTACTGGGAGAAGACAAGCAGTAGTTGTAAATAAACATGTTTCTGGATTTCTGGAACTTTTCTCTGGAGTTCCCCAGGGATCAATACTTGGCCCTTTATTATTCTCCATGTGCATCAATGACCTTCCAGCACAAGTTCAGAGTTCATCTATCGATTTGTATGCGGATGATGCACAAATTCGCCTTAGTTGCAAATTGGGTATGATTGAGAATGGTGCGCACTTACTGAACAATGATTTAGAAAGAATTTTGCGCTGGTCTGAGGCAAATAACTTGAGATTGAATCCAACAAAATCAAAATGTTTAGTAATTTATAAGCAAAAGCTTGATCTCAGTTATTTTCCTCCTATACATATTGGAAACCAGGAAATTGAATATGTTGAACAAACCAAAAATCTTGGAATATGGTTTAACTCCACGCTTAGCTGGGATGGGAATGTCACATTCAACACATAATAGGGAACATTTATGGATGCCTTCGTAGTCTGTCATTTACGAAGCAATATACACCACAACATGTAAGATTACGTCTGGCAAAAACTCTAATTATCCCTATAATTACATACGGATGTCAGATATTTTGTAACCATAGCTCAGAATCAAACCGAAATTTAAATGTTGCCTTTAACAACATAATTCGTTACGTGTATAATTTAAAACGTTTTGACCATATTTCCTCATATAAAAAAAGTTTGCTTGGATGTACTTTAAACGCATACATGGATTATAATACTCTTAAGACATTTCATAACGTTGTAACAAAGAAGGAACCATTGTATCTTTATAACAAAATTGTGTTTTCAAGTTCAATTCGGTCTTTTGTATTTATTCAGCCAAGATTCACTTGCACTGCATCTCAGCGCCAATTCTTTGTTTGTGCTGTCAAACTCTGGAACTCTTTACCCCTGGACATTCGTATGCTTCGAGGAAGTAAATGTTTTGATCGCGTTCTCTTTAGGTATTTGGCTGAAAATTCTTAAATCTTATTAATTTTTAAACTTTTAATTGTACAATTAAATATGAAAAACTGTAAATTTTCAAAATAAGCACATATATAAATTTTTGCAATTGCATCTACAAATTAAAATTCTGGATAATGTTAAATGTAATCTTTTTAATATCTCTTTTTTTATTCTTGTAATACTTATTGGAATTTATATGCTCCAAGGTAAAATACTAATAACTTAAAGTTCAGTTTAGTTTGTTATAAATATGAATTTAATTAAATGTAACTTTTGCTCAAAAGGACTTTAGTCTATTGTAAAAGATGAAATGAAAATAAATGAAATTGAAATTGTTCCCCTGATCGTCGTTGCATGCTTCGGTTCGGGGCTTGTTACCCAGGGAGGTTCTCTTTTTAGTTGCTGGAAAACTTCATCGAACCAGGGGATTTGTTGTAGTGGTCATGTGAGATCCTGAACGGCAGAAGAAGCATCTCTGATGGCTACGTGGCAATTTTCCACTAGTTTCTGATGCTTCAAGCTGGTGGCTCAAAACTTTTTAAAAGGGTGAGAGAGACTCGTTCGGAGAAGTATCTGTCGATTTCTTGCAACTGTAACCGTATCACCTACATAGTTTGGCATTAAAATCACCCAGGATAATCCTAATGTCATAGCTATAGGGCATTGCTCATGTGCCTTGTCCAGGAGCTCGTAAAACTCATCCTTGGTGTCATCATCTTTTTCCTCTGTGGGGGCATGTGCGCTCGTTCACATAGTTATAACTCAAGACCCCTTGCCTAGATCTGCCTCTTACGACAAATCCACTTCCAAAAAGACGCTGCTTTTGCTGTCGGTAACATAGCCACGCTCATAGAAAATAATCAGGTTGGCATTTTTCTTTTGCCCGACCATCCAATCGCACTTCTTGGAGGGCGGTGATGTCTGCTTTGTAGCAATCAAGGAGCTTCACTAAATGTGTGGTTACACCTTGTCTAAAGAGAGACAGAAAATTCCATGTGCAGGTCCGAAGTTTGTTGTCTTTATTTCGTTTGCTTGATTTGTCAACAGTTAGTCCGTCAATATCCGAGACATGTTGTTGCTTCGCTATTCAAAGAACGTGGCCGGAAGTCACTCCGATGCTATGACCCTTAACCTGGAGGTCCAGACCCTGATTATAACTCCAAGGGCGTATAAGATGTTCACTTAATTGTAGTTCCACCTGACTGAACTAAAGACCGTTGATTGCATAGTGGGGAATTCTTCGGTGCCGTTTTGATGAAAGGAGAAGTGCATTAGTGACATAACTCATCCGCATCCCCCTCTCGTTTGCTGCTACCAACAATAATACACAGGGTTTGAAACATCATCAGCAATAAAGGAAAGGCACCTGATGTTGATCAAGAAGATGTGGTGTAGGACTTTATAGGCAGAGGTGTATTTAACAGAAAAATACCTATGGACTCTTGTGTTCTCTTGGATGCACATTGTCTACCCTTTGAACATCTTATCTATGCTTTGAACATCTCTTTTGAATACGATATGACCAAAATTAGTAAGGAAGTGTCGTAGGACATACCCTGTATTTGTTATTTAAAAATGGACATCAAAATTAAAGGACCATAATAATGGCTATGTGTGTAGTTAAAAAACGCGCTGTATTACACATACATCAACTCATACCATGGAGGTTTGGAGTCAATACATCTACATTCCTGCAGGATATGCGTATTTCTTTTTCTATCTTTTCAGCAGAATATTTATTGTTGATGGCACTAAAGTTACTTTTTCATCTGCTAAGACGAGCTTCTAATGATCCAAATAGTATGCCATCCGCTTCCGCATCCAGCATTAGATGATTGAGCAGAATGATTAGTGTTGTTTTTTTCATGAAAAGTTCCTTGGATATTCCGTAAAACTCTCAAAGCATTTTCCGCAAATTTTGCGAAACCGTTTACTCTCGTCACGTTTCTTCAAACAGCAATAAATTAACTGTCTTATGTGCTACCCGGTACTCACTTCACAATTCAGGAAATATAGCACGTAACTTGATATACAATCGAGTTAAGTCGATATCATAGAAAGCATAGGCTTGCTAATTTTTTTTCTTTTTAATTCAATTCAATCGAATTAAGAATTCCCTATGCTCAATTTATTGTATTAGCGAAATTCGATTGTATCAAGTAACGTCTCTGTCCTCTGTCTTAACATTAATTTTCCTCCTCAGCAATTTGCAAAGCACATTTTTTCCCAATTCGTCTAACAATATCTAAAAGTTTCTAATTCCCGAGCTCTTGGGCACATATCTCATATCCATACCCAGCATCTTACATCCACCCTACATCAGTTCAAATGGCAGAATTGTTAATTTCATTTAATGACGAAGTTTTTGTCGTTGAGGGTGGTAAAACAACTATGACTGACCTTCATACTGCGGACATCGCACGCATTGACTAACTCCATCTGGAAGCTTGTCACATTCCGAAAAAACAATCGACTTCAGCTTTCTTCATCTTCGAATACAAAATTTGTAAATATATAGGAAAGAAAGTCACGGCTAAGCAAAGGATCCCCTATACTACCGGAGTTCTGGAGATGTGTTATAAAAATGTCCTTCAAGTGGCGAATGATATAATTAGTGAGAAGTTATTGACTTATTAGTCACAACCTGCCCCGTCTATTGCTCTTATCCAAAGTTTTCCTAACTTAATGATTCGAAGTGTCAATCATTGGGGAAACATTTTCTATAATTTATTTGTGTAAGTAAATTGTGTCATGTCTGATGATACCCCCTTTCTTAAGGCTGTTTCTCCAATTAAGCTCCCTTATAAGAAACTTTAAAGGCTACTGGTCTACCTAGTATATTTCTCCTCTACCTGGTAATAATTTAGTTTCCTTTCGACTCTACCAAATTGGTTAATTTTTTGGGACACGAGTTCAACATATTTGTTTGCAAGGTTTTCATTATTTTCTCTGGTACCTTTCAGAATCAGCATATGGCACTGCTTACTGTTACTGAGCCTTGAGCCAAAAGAATACGCAAATGTCTTCTCTGTAATATAACAGCAACCAGGAAGGAATCCTGTTCTTATATTGCAAGGATATTCCTAATTAAACTTTTGTACAAATGCTGTGAAACAGTTTTAGTTGTAATTTAAACAATATATTTTTGCCTACCTCAGCTCTTGGAAATGGGCAGAGCAGTCAGGATAGTAATGAGAATTTTTTTTTTCTTCAAATTTTGCAATGGAAACCTTAGGTCTTGGACTTGGAATGTGAACAACTGCAATGTTACTTCAAAGTATGTTTTTTTTTAATTTATAATTGCATTATTTTCTCTGTCGTTTTTAATTTGTTTAAGGACTGGAAATATGCCATCTGCCAAAATCCCAACCCTGTGACTCATAAGCTTACGGAAGGTAGGTACGTATTGCCCAATCTACAAGGCAGGTACTACTAGGTTCAAGACAGGATGGTTGCAGCTTGCAGGTATATTTTCTTTGTTTGGAAGGTATTTTTATTGCCCATTAATCACAATAAGCTATTTAGAAAATGTGTGTTCTTAGAAACAGATTTGGCCGTAACCTTTTGTCTGCGTTTGGATTCTGGAAGCTTTAAGGATGATATTATTTAAATTTAATTTAATTTTTGTTTTAGCTTTGAAAAGGAGTAATGTATATAGTGAGTACATTAAATAACTATGTATATTGTATATCCAAACAAAGTAGACATAATTTTTGTTCATGTACATCCCAAAGCTACGAATTTAAGTAAAATTATTATTTTTTAAATGAACTTTGGCAGAACTTTAAGCTTAATTCTTAGAATCTCGTAGTTTTGGGAAGTACAGGAAACAAGAACAGACATAATAATATATATTTCACAGATATATAGAAGCCTGTCTGCATATTTTAGGCAACTCACATAAATATTTCTTGTTCTTGTGTATATTGAATTTCTTAAATCCATCCTTTCTTACGGCTACGCGTGGGCAACCAATGAGAACTTTAAATGCCACTTACAAAACAAAACAGTGATATAAGAAATACTTTTTTGAGTGTGCCTTTATACCTATTTAGCTTTAGGGAGTTTGGAGTTTCAGCTATCTACTTTTTTGTTTCGCCGATGTGGGAAGCGACCATCATTTGGTTCTGATGAGTCTCAAACTACGAACCGCTGCCGTACAAAAACCAGCGCAGGATGCAGCAAGGTGCTCAAAATTCATTACTAATGCTTTAAATGAACCCAACATATGTCGAAACTATGTCACCACGCTTAACGACAGAGCCTCGTCATTAAACGGAATCCAGCATTCAACAATTGATGAGATGTGGGGTGTTTTTATGGAGGCTGGATCCGAAACTGTACCCAAGCGAACGAGACGTAGAGACTCTTGGATATCCCAAGACACCTGGGATAAGATCGAACTTCGCAATTCGTTAAAAATTCAAATAAATGCCGAAGCAGATATTCAACGAAAGGCTGACTTGCGAAGAGAGTACCGCATTGCACATAAGATGGTCTATCGTTGTGTGAGACGTGACAAGATTGTGAGGTTAGATGGACTCGCAGATAATGCGGAAATCGCTGCCAGAAGAGGAGATATCCGGGAATTGTACCAAATAGGCAAAGATGTTATCGGGAAAAAAAGCAACACGAATCATCCTGTAATGGATGTGGATGGCACACTTTTGGTATCAATTGAGGATCAGCTTCGTAGATGGAAGGAACATTTTTGTGCCCTGCTAAATGAGGATTCAATTGAGCAGAGTGCTGAAGTGCCCCAACTAAACGAGATGCACAGGTCCTATAGGGGTATTGACATCGAACCCCCGTCAGAATCGGAAATCCAGACATCAATAAATCTCCTCAAAAACAACAAGGCAGCTGGACTGGACGGAATACCAGCTGAATTCCTGAAAGCCGATCCCGTAACAGCGGCTAGTATTTTACATCCGTTGATACAAAGCTATCGAAAGCTATCCCAGGGATTGGAAGGATGGTGTGATTGTTAAGTTGCCAAAGAAAGGTGACTTAAAGAATTGCAACAATCGGCGTGGTATCACCGTTTTGTCCGTTTTCCCAAAACTAATGGCAACCATCATTTTCGAGCGAATAAAGGATAGAATCGAGTCTACACTCAAGAGGCATCAAGCTGGCTTCCGCAGTGGTCGATCGTGTGTCGACCATATCAACACCCTGCGTATCGCCCTCGAGCAGTCGATGGAATTTCAATCACCGCTTTACCTCATGTTCGTGGATTTTGAGAAAGCCTTTGATCGAGTTAACCGAGAATGTATATGGAGATCGTTGCTTGGTAGAGGAATTGCACCAAAAATTGTTGCCATTATTAAAGAGTCCTAACAACGCAAGGTGATTTGTAACAGGGTGTGAGACAAGGGGATGTTTTATCGCCAATTCTCTTCCTGCTGGCGATGGATGACGTATTGACGGCCAGTGTTGGTACAGCTGAGCGACAGGGCATTCAGTGGAGACCGTTCAAAAGGCTCAGTCATTTAGACTATGCCGATGACATATGTCTGCTGGCAAATAACATCAGTGCGCTGAACGGGATGTGCCAAACACTGCAAGTGAAGGGAGAGTCGAGTTGTCTAAGAATAAACAGCAAAAAGACAAAAATAATGCTCACAGGCCGATCCACACAGCAGCGTATTATTTTACAGGAGACGCCAGTTGAAGTAGTGGAGCAATTTAACTACCTTGGCAGTATTGTTTCTGCAAACGGTGGTACGGATCTGGACGTTAAAAGTAGAATAAATAAAGCTCGTGCTGCCTTCGGTACTCTGTCCCCAATTTGGAAATCCAGTCAAATCTCCTTACGCACTAAGTTGAGATTCTTCGAATCCAATGTCAAATCCGTGCTGTTATATGCTTGTGAAACCTGGAAAGTCACGTCTATCATTTTGAAGAAATTGCAGGCTTTTGTGAATCGCTGTCTTCGCCACATCCTAAAGATTTGCTGGCCACAAATAATATCAAATGAGGAATTGTGGCGCAGGACAAGTCAAGAGCGGCTGGACGTCGACATAAGAAAGCGTAAATGGCGTTGGATTGGTCACACACTGAGGAAACCTAACGATGAAATTGCAAAGCAGTCCTTTGAATGGAATCCTCAGGGTGCACGGCGGCGGGTTGGAAGACCAAAAACAACATGGAAATCAACTGTCTTAGCGGAAGCAGAATCCCAGAGAAAGACGTGGCCACAGCTAAAGTACCTTGCAGCAGACCGTGAAGGATGGAGACGTTTTGTTGACGCCCTATGCCCCAGCCGGGCTTAAAGGACACGATGATGATGATGACTTTTTTTTCAATGTATGCTAATTTGTTTGGATTTATTTACATAATGAGGTAGGCAGCCCCGGATCTATGGGAGGCAAACCGGGGCTTGTGCCCCGGGCGCCGGGCGGCAGCTTACAGGGGCGCCAAATCCATGTGACTGAAAAAAATTGCGACGCTTAATCAAATTAAATGAATTGGGATGCGGCAATGGAAGTTTTTCTTATCATTATTTCACCATTAAAAATAATTTTTAAAAATTTATTGACAACTATAACTTAATTAAAAAAATAAAATAAAAGAAACGAACAATAATACATTGTTAAAAGTTTTTCTGATGTTTCTTAACAATTGTTTTATGCATTGTATGTAAGTACATTTTTACAAAACTTCTTCTACTCCCTGTAAGAGATATATCCCCCTTCTTAAATAATAAAACACTTGAACTGTACCTCCCTACAAGGTTCGAACCAAGCCGGCCAGCCGTAAAAATCGTAGTCTTGCCTAAAGAATTATTTGCTGGATACAGGAAACTTTATTACACTGTATTTTAGATATATTTTTTAGTTCGCAAAAAGTCTAAATACACACAAATGTAGACAATCAGGTGCTCTACAAGGAACTATTTAATAACAAAATTTCTGTTCAGATGAACTAAAGTGAGATAAACGCTAAAAACAGCAGTTTTTCATGATTTCGAAATTTAAATAATTTTTTAACCAACACAATCAAATAAAAAATTTACTCTTAGTTCTATAGAAGCCGGGAAAATTGCATTTACCTTTTTCAACCCCATTTTTCAAAATAGTGGATATCACAACATTTTCCACCAGCCAAAGGCTGCCCTCACGCGTATCAAAGAACCAACCAGTCTAAAATGACTTGTGTTTTGACGTTGCTTAGCTCTCGTAAAAATCAGAAAAATCGTTTAAGGAATAACGAAGTTATAATATGTTGACTTTTTTCGAAACATTCTGTGTTGGAAATATTATTTTCTGTTAAAAGTCTGTATCAGGTATCACATTTCTTTGCAATCGCTTAAGGAAGAACGAAGTTGCATAATGTTGACATATTTTTGAAACATGCTATTTTTAAAATATTTTTGTCTGCTATAACTCTGTCTCAGCTATCATCTCTGTCAATTTCATTGAAATCGCTCAAGGAACAACGAACTCCTGAGGATTTCAAAACTTTTTTCGAAACTTTGTACTTCGAGACTTTTTCTTACGTAACTTTGTTCTTTCCAATAATTTGAATGGTTCGTGAATGGATCTTCAATAGTTCTCCCATTATAAATTCGGGAAAGAACCATAGATATTTAACAGATCCTTGCAGATTTGATTCGAATGAAAACTAATTTAATGGAACCAAAAAATAAGATTCGCACTTGAATCAAAAATAAAATTCCCTTTTTCTGTGTATCGTCTTTGTGGTGGCATTGTCAATTTTGCTTATCTATAATGAAAAGTTTCTGAATGGATACTGCCCATCCATTAAAAAGTATTATTCTCCCTGTGACAAAAAATCCAAACAAGTGGTTTTTTTTTCATTTTTATCAAAAACGGCAGGGGCGCCAAAATTAAGTTTTTGCCCCGGTTCCAAAAAATCGTAGATCCGGGGCTAGAAGTAGGCTGGTCTTATATTTCACATTTTATTTCCGTGATTCTCCGCCCGAAGTTTTATTGCAACCCAGGCGTCACACACTATTATTATGGTGCTTGGCTTATGATGCTAGAAATAATTTGTTACGAAAAGGATGAGAACCCTTGCTGTGTTGTCCTCTATTCGTCCTTCAGGCAATAATTATAAAAGCAACATCCATCTTCTTGAGTGTTACAGACAACAGACTGAAAGAATTCTTAGAAAAAATACAATTCTTAAGTTTTAACTTACTTGAGTGTCAGCCGCCAAGCGTTTTATCAAAAATCTCACTAACGCGGGCATCGTACGACAAAAAAATATTTGTTTTGAAAGTTATTATTCCATTACTTTTATTTTTTTAAGTACAAGTTTGTTTTAATGAAAAGTTTTTGAAAAATATATTTTAAAGTCAATGGCTAAGTCAATTATAACATGATACTAATTTAAAAAGAGCATTTTGCTAATTTTAAACAATTTTTGCATCATATTATTTCTTAACATTATACTATGTACTTACTAACTTACTTATCCGGCTCCCGATCCATAAAGGGTCTCTGCCTGAGTTATTGCGGTCTCCCATCCGTTGCGGTCTCTCGCACGCTCCCTCTAGTCCTCGAGACCAAGCGCTCTTGCGTCTGTGACCGCCTGGTCCCTGTAGCGTAGGTTTGGTCTTCCTGTACGTCTACAGCCTGGGGGGCTGGGATTTGATGAAGATTGTCTTGACAAGAGCGTGGTTGCCCATCCGCTCGATGCGGCCGAGCCAGTGTAGTCGACGTATTTTGGCTTTTTGTCGATGTACATCTTGGTACAGCTCGTACAGTTCACGATTGAATCTTCTCCTCCAATCGCCCTCTTCGCATATAGGACCAAATATCCAAATATCCACCGAAGAATTTTTCTCTCGAAAGTGCCCAGTATCAATTCCCCTTTTTTACTTATCGTCCAGTACTTGGCACCATAGAGTCGTAAAATTAACGTTTTGTATATAGCGTGCACTTTGCCTTTCGAGAAAGGAGCTTTGAACCCATTTGCGTGGCTAAACCGAAGTAGCATCGGTGGTAATCCTTCATCGGACTTACACTAATGAGTCGCTCCTGGAGTTGATGATTGTTCCGAGGTAGGGAACTCCTTGACTACCTCGAAATTACTGCTACCAACAGTGACGTTTTGTCCTAGGCGATGGACAGATGAGGCTTTGTTTGTTGATAGCATATACTTTGTTTTGTCCTCATTCACTTCAAGACCAACGTGTTTCGCCTGTTCATCAATAGCTGTGAATGCTTCAAGTACAGCTCTCTTGGAGCGGCCGATGATGTCGAT
Organism: Dasysyrphus tricinctus; assembly: GCA_963921185.1. Lineage (NCBI taxonomy): Eukaryota > Metazoa > Arthropoda > Insecta > Diptera > Syrphidae > Dasysyrphus > Dasysyrphus tricinctus. Next base: position 110,032,033 of record OY992530.1, read on the forward strand.
GTCGTCCGCATAGCCAAGCAGTTGAGAAGACCTGTTGAAGATAGTGCCTTCCATGTTAACACCACTCTTGCGCACTATCTGCTCCAGGACTAAGTTGAAGAAATCACATGATAGCGCATCTCCTTGTCTGAACCCTGTACACGTCTGGAATAACTCGGATGAGCTGTTACCCATTTGCACGTTGCATTGCGTATTTTGTAACGTCATGCGGCATAGATGGATCAGTTTTTTCGGGATCCCGAGTTCCGACATTACCAATAGAAGCTCTGGGCGACTTATGCTATCAAATGCGGCTTTAAAGTCGATGAATAGGTGGTGGGTCTCGACTTGAAATTCATTGGTCTTTTCCAGGATTTGCCTCAATGTGAAGATTTGGTCTATCGTTGATCTGCCTGGCCTGAAGCCACACTGGTACGTGTCAATCATAGTGTTGCAGAAAGGTTTTAGACGCTCACATAGTACGTTGGATAGGATCTTGTAGGCATCATTAAGCAGGGATATGCTTCTGTAGTTCTTGCAGGACATAGGATCGCCTTTTTTGTAGATTGGGCATATGGAGCTATTTGACCAGTCGTCGGGCATACTTTCCTCTTCCCACACTTGTTTGATGAGCTGGGGCATGCACTCTACCAGGACATCTCCTCCATACTTGAACAGTTCCACAGGTAGGCCATCCGAGCCGGCGGATTTGTTGTTCTTGAACTTGTGGATGGCTTTCTTAACCTCTTAAGTACTGGGCGCTTGAGCTGAGAAGCTGCGGATGCTCTTTTCTTTCTGTGCAGGATTTTTTTCTCTTTCCTTCTCTTTTCACATACTCCTCTCTTCATGCTCTTGTTCCCGTGGCAGCATTTGCATTCGTGCATTTTCCGTCTCCTACTTCAATACCGCGCACTCATCATCATACCATGGGTTCTTTTTTCTGGGTGGTTGATAGCCTATGGTGGTCTTAACTATCTCCTTATTGATGTTGCGATACTGGTTCCACTGGTTGTTGACGCTTGTGGCTGGGTGTACGGCAGAGAGTTTCCCGGTCAATTGTTCACTGTAGCCTTTGTTTTTCTCATCAGATGTGCTAAGGCATGCAATGTTGAATCTCTTCCTTTGGGCGGTCTTCATTTTCCCTTCATTGGACAGTCGGGCTCTGAACTTTGTCACAACAAGAAAGTGGTCAGAGTTCACGTTTGTGCCTCGGAAAATTCGCACGTCCAAGATGTTCGATGCATACCTTGCGCCAATGAGCACGTAGTCGAGTTGATTAGCGGTTCGATCATCTGGAGGTCACCAGGTCGCTGTGTGTATCCTTCACCTGGGGAACCTAGTGCAACTTATCACCTTCACCGTGTAACGAGCTGCAGCAAAGTCGATTAGTCGTAAATTTAAATCTATGACTTTCGATCTGAGTCGATTTTCCACGACGAATCCTCATCCTAGCATGTGCGCAGTCTCTGATGACAGCTGTAATAAATGTCGCAATCTTTTCTTTTTGAAATTCCTGATCCTATCCATATCGTATCTCCTGGATTGCGGTAATATCTGAAATGTACCGCGAGAGGACAGATTCAAGTTTTTGAGTGGCACCTGGCGTATAGAGTGTCCTTACATTCCATGAGGTGTATACTCGTAGGTCATAGTCCATTTTCGTTCCGGGTCTGGTTGCCATTCAAGGGGGATCGTTATCCAAGGCTTCACGCTTCTCTCTCATATAACAATGGGCTTTTATACTGTGGTCGGGTTGCTAGCCCAACACACTGACCTCCAATCTGTAGGGCCATGTGTTTAATGTTGTAGTTCCTTCCTTGAATAATATTCGCACTTACAAGTCTAGCAAGTCATGACATAACACCAAGACCAGTATCCGGCGGCTACCAACTTGGAGGTATTGTAAGCATTTGAAGTTCCTACAACATCCAACCACCTGTTCCGTGGGAGGTGGGACTACCAAATGCAAACACATTTTTTCAGAAATTTTCTTAGCGGCAGCAAAATTGCTACCAAATCTTAATTCGGAATTCTGTCCGATTTCAAGAATTTCTTCGTAAAGGTGGTTGGCATATTCTATGCAGCAGCTGAGATCGAATTCTTCTTTCGCATCAAATTCAGTAAAGCATGCGCTTGATCTCCATCTACTTTCAAATTTGTTTCATCCAGAATCTCTAACGAGCAGCAGATATATGTATTCAAACACGTCAAAAAATCAGCTTAGTGAGCTTAAATGGTCAACCTAACGCGTTCCGCACAATTTTAAAAGCCGTGTTTGTTTAATTTTAATTTTATTCTTTCTCCACATATTTCGGGACGCTCTGTTTATTAATCATAATTTTTGTTAATACAAATTTAATCTAATCTAAATCTAATCAAATCACTTAATTGGAAGAAATAATTGAATTTTTAACAATTGCATATCCTGCTGCTTCCATTATTAAAATACTTCCCTTTCTACTGTTTCATTTAAAAGCTGGTTTTTAAAGCCTTTGATCATAAAATGTTCTTATCAATGTTTGAAAAAGAAATTTTTCTGGAACATATTTGTTTTAATTCATAAAAATGAAAGTTGAAAGCCCCTTTCAAACTGTTTTTGAATTTAAATAAATTTAAAACTTAAGTATTGAAGAAAAATCCCTCTTGGCCCATTCGACTATTACATACTTGGAAAATTTAGCGATAATTTCAATTTGAAGATAGAAAAAAGAACAGAAAGCTTACTTTTTACGACACATTATGTAGGTTGAAATGAACATTGTGCATATATAAACCTTCACCCTTTCATACGCCCTTAGTATTCTGTCTACTTAAATAACACAATATCTCAAGAAAGAAAAATAAAAAAAGCATCAAACGTCTGAAAACGGTCTTGTACTTAACACAAAATAAATCATTTTAAATAGCGGAAGTTTAAAAAATCTTAAATTCAAAAAGTTAGCAAATAACTCACTAACACATAACTTAACGAAGGTTCACTGTGGCGTATGCGTAACCTTTTTGTCTGTTGTTGTTTAGGTAAACAAAAAAAAATATCCAACAGAACCTTTATGCGCGCCTTATAAATCTAGTTAAAAAGGGTACAGATTAAACGAATTTGACGAGAGTGAAAAAACCCTTCTCAAAAAAAAAGTTTTTGGCAACTTGTCTTGGATGTGTGAAATCTTAAAACGCCAAACGAACACCAGATGTTTATGTTTTCTATAATGCCATTTAACTTAAAACAAAAACAACAATAAACATCAGTCTCTTGACAAAACTTAAGCCGATTGTGAATTTGAATCCTTTTTTATGTACGAACAGATAGATAGACAGACAGAGTACGTTGTATAGAGGAGATTGAAAAAGGAATAGATAAAATGGCGCTTGCCAAACAAGATTTTCACTTAGAAATGTATATAATTTATTCGTATTCGTCTTAAATATTGCATGTGTAAGGATTACACTAAATATCCTTTCAATCACAAGTGAAATAACATGTCAAAGGAGAGCTTGCCACACTGAATCATGAACATTTAAATGCGCCATGTATTTGCTCATTTTGAATTTTGAAAACCGAAATTTCTCTTAGCATTTTATGGTAGTCTTGTTAAGACAACATATGCAAGAATTTGACCTTTATTGTTTATTTTTCAAAATGGAAGGGAAAATAGAAATGATTTTATATGCTCTTTCAAAATAACTCAGAAATATTGAATGAATATGCAATTTTAAGTCTGAAATTGCAGAAGTATAACATACACGTATTTGTTTTTATTCCAAATGAACTTCTTGATTTGCGATGGAAGCAAAAATATTTGGAATGGTTGAGAAAATAATATTCAAAATAATGTTTTTCTTACAGAAGTTTTGTATAATATGAATTGCATAAATATTGATGTTTACCATCAGGTTTTCTGATATTCAAAATAATGGAGAATGGCTGTTTCGTCCCACAGGTTTTAACACTTTGGGACCTATAAGTATCATATTATGAAAGGTTTCAATGAGTGTTATATTTGTTTTGAGTATTTCTTGCAGGGAAAGTGATTCAGTGATTACATTAATTCAATTTAATATTTTCTTCAACTTTAATAATGAGTCGTTTAATGAGAAAAATATAAAAATAATTTACAAAATTAAGTGAAAAAAACCACATGATGGTTGAAAAGGGCCTACACTGTACCAAGATCCTAGCATAAATTAAGCTGAAGACACTCTGTCAATGAGGAGCTATGTAACCTCCTGGATGCAGCCTACGGTGGTTTTTTGAACTACAATGTCAAAGTTGGGCAGAGGTAGTTCAATGCAGAGAGAAAGATATTTTCGACGGATTTGTTGCAAGCTTATCACAGATGCCAGCAAGTCTGGATTACTGGGAGCTGCATGCGTCTCGGAGTGGGATCATAGAGGATGGAAGACACCATTGCATGTCTCAGCCAAATACCTTCATGGAAGACCCTTCGTTTATCAGAAATCCAACAAGAATAGTAAGAATTCTAACTCAACACAAAAAGTTGTTCGAAATTGTGAATCGGTTAAGAAATATCAAAATGAAAAAATAGTAAATGCATGACTGGGTTGCATGTACTTACTTTCTTACTTGTGATGTGGTCCAGGGCATACACCAATAAGCTTCTTTAAGTCTGCTTGGTTTCTTTCTAGCTAGCTGTCTCCAGTTTCGCACGCCAGGTTGGTTGAGGTCCTCTTCCACTTGCGTGTGCCACCTGTAACGTTGTCTTCTCCTACTGCGCCGCCGTCCCACGGGGTTGAATTCAAAGACTTTCCGGGCCGGAGCATTGATGTCCATTCGCTCTAGGTGGCCAAGCTACATATATCGGTCATTGTCTTTTCACTTTTTTCATCTGGAGAATTTTCCTCTCCAAACAACTTAAAGCGTTCTCATCTTACGTTAATAGTGTCCACTACTCCATACATCAGGACCGGGATGATAAGCACCTTATACAGATACACTTTATTTGTGGAGAGAGGACCTTGCTTCCCAGTTGCTTTCAGTGATTGGCAAAAGTGATTCTACGTTTGATCTCAGCACTGGTATCTTTCGCTGAGTTTATAGGAGAGCCTAGGTAGATAAAGACTCAGACCACCTCAAAATTAAAGCTGTCTATAATGACATTCTGTCTGAGACGTCGCGTTGGTCGGTGTCGGGTTGACAGGATATATTTGTCTTGTATCCATTCACCGTTAAACCACTCTTCTTGACTTCCTCCTTTATACTCACGAAATCACCACTGACATCACGCTTTCTTCGTCCGATTATGTCAATATTGTCGGCGTAAGCGAAACGTGTAATTGGACGCAGATTTTTGAAAGATTGTGCCTTTAGTGTTGACGTGAGAAATTTGTACTATTCTTATAAGAACGAAGTTGAAGAAGTCGCCTGACAGCGCATCACCTTGTCTAAAACCTTTTTTGAAATCTGATGCACCCTGTATTGCTAAAGTCAACATAATGTCAATAAAAATATGTCAAATATTCTTGGCGCAAAACGAAGAAATTCTCCCGCGCAAATAATCATATATAAGTCCTAGTTTTGTTACTTGAAATTCATTAGCTTTTAAGACCTTGTTAAATAAAGTTTATTATTTGAATTGATTAAAGTATTTTCAATCATATCAAGTGGCGACGAGTATTTTTTTTATAAAATGGAGGAAGCGTTGAGAGAAAGACCTTGTTAAATAAAGTTTATTATTTGAATTGATTAAAGTATTTTCAATCATATCAAGTGGCGACGAGTATTTTTTTTATAAAATGGAGGAAGCGTTGAGAGAAATGCTGAGAGCGCAAAAAGAATGGATGGAACAAATATTGGCCAACAACCAAACTTCATTGGAACGTTTGATGAGCAAATGCCCATCGGCTGGTCCATCAACAATCCCACAGTTCCATCAATTTGACCACGAAAAGGAATCCTGGGAAAGTTATCTTTTCCAACTCCAACAGCATTTCACCGCAAACTCTTTGGAAGATGACAACTTAAAAAAGGCCCATTTTCTATCAACATGCGGGAATTAAACCAACGACTTGTTAAGAAAGTTGGTAGGAACAGAAGATGTAAGTAGACTCACATTCAAAGACCTTTCTACGAAACTAACCAAACATTTCGAATCCAAACTGCACGTGCTTGCTTCGAGATGTAAGTTCTTGAAACAAAAGATGCTCCCAGGTCAGTCATATGCAGAATGGATAGCAGATTTAAGAGGCCTTGCAAGAGACTGTGCTTTTGTCTGTTCCAAAGCCGATTGTAACACATCATATGACGATACTATGATAAGAGACATGATTGTCTTTTATACACCTCACGACACTGTTCGTATTGCAGCAACGCAAAAAAAGAACCCATCTTTGGAAGAAATAGAGGAACTAACCACAGCTTACGAATCAACACAACAAGCATCAAATATATTGAAGGGAAGCAGTACTTCCAACCCAACAACGGCCTTAGAAGTTAATCTCATGAGCAGCTCAACTTATCAAAAATCCTCAAGTAAGTCTCGTGATAACAATTTCAGTGTAAGAAAATCGTGTCCAAATTGCTTCACTCAGCACCCCAGAAATCTTTGCAAGCACATTGATTCAATTTGCGATTTTTGTTTAAAACGTGGTCACATACGTAGTGTTTGCTTATCAGCAAAACAAAGTGAAGGTGCACATTCATCACAATCACAAACTCGTTATCAGCAAAAGAACCGTAGGAAACGTTTACGAAGCACAGGTGCTAACCAACGTCACAATAGTCGATCAAATCAAGGGAGCACCCAAAGGCAGACAGAATCTGCACACTCAATCAACGAAATAGAAGACGACAACCTAGTACAATTGAGACCAATCTCAACAAAAATAAAATATTCATTTCGCTTCATGTAAACCAGTACCCTTTAACTTTTCAGTTAGATACGGGTGCCACGTGCTCACTCATAAGTCTTGATGGGTACAAAAGTCTTGGCAGCCCAGATTGCGAACCTTCTTCACGATCCCTCAAAGCGTATGGAGACATTTCGGTGCCAGTTAAAGGTGTGCTTAATGTGAATGTACAGTGGGAAACCAAAACGCAAACCTTGCCGCTTTTAGTGTGTAATATTGAAAGAGGAGCAAACATCATGGGTTTGGATTGGTTTCAAGCATTTGGTTTACAGATTCAAGCTACAAATTCGAATTCAGTTTTACAAATTGGATCTGATTCTAAAGACCAACTTTTAGCTAATGCAATGTCACTCTGCAAAAAACATGAAGCCGTTTTTAAATCAGAATTAGGATGCAGTCGATATTATGAAGCACATTTAACAATGAAATCAAATTGTCAGCCTAAATATTTTAAATATCGTCCCGTACCTTTCGCTCAAAAGGAAGCAGTCCGTCTGGAGCTGGAACGTTTGCGTAAGTTGGATATTTTACTTCCGATCGAATCAAGCCAATAGGCTTCATCCATTGTAGTGGTAAAAAAACCAAATGGAACCCTAAGAATATGTGGGGATTTCAAAATCACAATTAACCCACACTTGGAAATAGATCGCCATCCTGTCCCACGAATTGAAGAACTTTTCCAGAAACTGCAAGGAGGGCGATACTTTACCAAGATTGATTTGTCCGAAGCTTATCTTCAGATTCCTCTGGACGAAGAATCGAAGAAAATCTGCATAATCAGCACTGAATTTGGATTATTCGAGTATCAAAGGCTACCATTTGGTACTTCCAGCTCAACAGGTATTTTTCAGCGATACATGGATCAGCTGACGGCCAATTTGGATTTCTGTGTTTCGTACCTAGATGATGTGATTGTTTCCGGTCGAACAAACGAGGAACATTTAAACAATCTTAAAATTTTTTTAGAAAGACTAGAAAACCATGGGCTGCGTTGTCGTCTAGAAAAATGTCAGTTTGCGAAGACTGAAGTGGAATACCTTGGCCACATCATTGATGAAACTGGCATACGTCCATCAGAGACCCGTGTCAAAGCCATTATCGATTTGCCTGAACCAAAAAACCTAAAAGATCTGGAAGCTTTTATCGGTTAGCTTAACTATTATAACAAATTTATAGATAATTTTGCCCAATTAGCTGCACCGTTGAATAAACTCAGAGCAAAAGATGAAACTTTCAAGTGGGGAAAGGCTCAACAAAATTTATTTAAACAGTTTAAAGAGAAAATTTTAAACGTTTCACGTTTAACCCATTTTCAAGAGGATCTACCAATCACACTAGCTACCGATGCTTCTTCGCACGGTATCGGGGCAGTGATTTCACACGTTTACCCAGATGGAACAGAAAAACCAATCGCGTTTGCTTCGAAAACACTGGATGCTGCTCAAAAAGGTTACAGCCAGATCGAAAAGGAGGCTCTTTCGATAATTTTTGGGGTAAGCAAATTTCATCAATATTTATATGGCCGACAATTTGAGCTAATTACGGACCACCAGCCACTAGTAACGATTCTTAGCCCTAACAAAAAGTTGCCACATATGACTATACAAAGGCTCCAACGCTGGGCAATTTTTTTGATGGGGTATACCTACACAATTCGATATCGTCCAACAACAAAGCATGGAAATGCCGATTGCTTATCACGTTTGCCAGTAGGTCCCGATGAGGAATTTGATAAGTCGGAAGAATCTTGCCATCACGTTGATGACTCTTATTCGACTATAGAGGAGTTTCCTATAAATGCAGATGTCATCGCTAAATTTTCAGAAAATGATTCTGATATTTCTAAAATCATCGAGTATGTACAGCAAGGTTGGCCAGCACGTTTACCATCAACTGAAAATCATTTACTTCCTTATTTTCGTAGAAGGTTTTGTCTAAGTGTTTCTACTAACATTCTTCTCTTTCACAGCCAAAGACCAAGGGTGGTAATACCTTCAGCGCTTCAACCTAAAGTTCTAACACTTCTTCATCAAGGTCACTGGGGAGTTACTCGGATGAAAAAAATGGCCCGATAACATTGCTGGTGGCCTAAGGTTGATGATATCATTGAGACAACAGTCGCAAAGTGCAATGCCTGCCAATCTAATGCCAGCCGCACACCAAGAGAATATTCCAGTTGGACGACTTCAGAAAACGTTTGGGAACGTATAGATTTTGCTGGCCCCTTTCAAAAGTTTATGTGGTTGATCGTGGTAGATTCGAAGTCAAAAATCCCTTTCGTCATTCGAATGTCTTCCACAACTTCCCAGGCAACCATCCACGCTTTACGCTCCATATTCGCTTTAGAGGGTCTTCCAAAAGTCATCGTGTCTGACAATGGCACGCAATTTACCTCCAAGGATTTTCAGCTGTTCTGTCGAGGCCATTCAATTCGGCATATGACTTCGGCACCATTCAATCCCGAGTCTAGTGGGTTGGCCGAAAGGATGGTAAGAACTTTTAAAACGGCTTTTCTTAAAATCATGGCTGGAAATCCGAAAAGCGATGATGCACTCGCAACGTTCTTATCCACTTTTCGCACCACTCCGGATGAAATGGGAATATCTCCAGCAGAAAGACTCCACGGGCGTAAACATCGAACTTTACTTTCTGTTATTCTTCCTGAGGAAAAGAAAATAATCAAACTAACTCAAACGAAATTTCATATAGGTCAATCTGTTTTTCTACGACAGTACCTACGAGGAAAGAAGTGGATTTCCGGGCGAATCAAGAAGACATTAGGTAGAAGGATGTACCAAGTTCAAACAGATGAAGGAATCTGCAAACGTCACCAGAACCAATTAAGACCTAATGCTGCGAGAGACAATTACACCAACGTTTCTCTCAACCAACCACATTCTATAGATTTAAAACAGGCAAGTTCCGATCATTTTCCATCTAACATTGTTTCTTTTCCAAGTCAAATCCAACAACAAGAAAATGATGAGCCAATTGATGATGATGTTCTTATCGATACGGACTTAGATCCCCCTCTGGTAGATTTGTCAGAAGATCAACAGTCATCACCTTCTAACACACCTGTAAATGCTTCACAAGCTACCAGTCCTCCGCACTCATCAGATCCAGTTCCACCTGTACCGACACCAAGAAGATCAGCACGTCCTAGGTTCAAAACCGTTCGATTTGTTCCAACTTAAACGAAGGGGTAATTGATGCACCCTGTATTGCTAAAGTCAACATAATGGGTACGTTCAGACGACCCAAGGGACTTGATATTCAGTCAACTGCATTCGTTGAACGCAAATTTGACCAAGGTAACTAGGTTTTTTTGAAGTGTCAAACTTGGAACTTTACTTCAAACATTTACCTTCAGTTGATAGTGAATAAAGTACCGATTGTATTTTTTTCCAAGAAAAACCTCACACCTGAAATAAACCCTTAACGAGTTGAAATAAACAATCTTTTTGAAAAAAAAGTTTTTCAAGACTATTTGATTTTTGTATTAGGAAACCAAACATAAAATTAACAAACCTCATGCGAAACTTATATTTTGTTACTTATCATGCAATTAATAATTTTCTATTTTGTATTTGATAAAGAATCTTCCCGCAAAATGGTAAAAATGAACGTGCAAAAAAATTAATAAATCAGAAAACAATAAAGTTCAGCTTTCTGTTTAGTGACCAAATATAATCAGCTGATATTCTGACACAAGTGCAATCGACTAGATATTAAGGGAGATTTTTCTTGACTTACTTTCCAGTCAACTTTCCAATAAAGTTGCCTTAATTGGAAAGCAATATTTTGGCATCTGACCAATCAGAGACTAGAAACTTGCCTTAATTTCTAGTCCCTTGGGTCGTCCGAACGTACCCAATGTCAATAAAAATATGTCAAATATTCTTGGCGCAAAACGAAGAAATTCTCCCGCGCAAATAATCATATATAAGTCCTAGTTTTGTTACTTGAAATTCATTAGCTTTTAAGACCTTGTTAAATAAAGTTTAGACCTTTGGTGAATGCTGAACTTGATGGAGCACCGTTCATTCTTCTACATCATCATTCTGCACAAACGGATGAGTTTGGATGGAAGCTAGAACTAGACATTGCTTTATATAACTCATCTCTGTAGATGCTGTCATACGCAGCCTTGATATCGATGAAAAGGTGGTGGGTATTTATTTGAAACTCCTGATTTCGTAGTGCGAATATGGTGGACTTTCCTGGCCTAAGGCCACACCTTTCTTTAGATTGGGCAAACGATGCTGTAGTTCCATTCATCGGGAATGCTTTCCTCCGACAATATTTTACTGCGATTCTACCACTCTATGTCCCCCTGATTGTCCTCGCAGGCTTTGGTTCGGGCTTTTTAACCCTTGGAGGTTCTTTTAACTTCTTGGTACAGCTTCAGAACTTTATTCCTGCAATGGCAACCCTTTATTTCCGCTATCCTGCACTTCTCATGCTCTTTCTTTTTCCTTCTGAGAAGCCAGTGTTTCATTCACCACTCCTGCACACAGGACTCGTAAGCAGCTCTGGTACTTCTATTGAGCCCCTCTTTGTATACCTGTTGTTTGGCTACATGTACTTGCCAGCATTCTCCATCGAACCAGGGGCTTTGCTATGGTGGTCATCTGAGGCCTAGCCTGTCGAAGGTGGCATCCCTGATAATAAATAAATAAATTGGTTGGCACAACAGCTCGTGGAGAACCAGGGCCTAGTGACTTACAACTCTCAACCATTCCTGTGTGCGTGTTGTTGGCAGGAATGGAAGGAACCTACAGTTTTTGGCCAAGTCCGAACGGCTAAATGAGCAGCACTTATTCATGAAAAGTATGCTCTTGGAGGTTTTGTCAGTTCCTCGCAAGAGGCAGTACCTCACATAAAACATTTCTAATTTTAGGTGGCACAGCTGGGAATCGAACCCACACCTTCGGCATGACAGTCCTACGCATTAACCATCATACCACGAGGTAGTACCGGCATCCCAGATGGCTTCCTTGCAATTCTTCCACTGATTCTCGAGAGACTCAACTGGAAAAGAACCTAATGATTTTTGCGACTGTATCCATCCGACGTGCAACTTTCTGACAGTATTTCCCTGTTTTGGGTTAGGTCTGGATATCCGTACCATGGCTATAACGAGGTAGTGGTCCGAGTCAACGTTGGCACCTCGGAACGTTCGAGCATCTTTGATACTGGAGGAGTGCCTTGAGTCGATCACAGTGGTCAATTTGGTTGGCGGTTGACTGACCAGAAATTCACCATGTCCCCTTGAATATATCGAGATGTGGGAACTGCGCTCTAGCTACCACAACGTATCGCAGTCTTTCACTTTTTTTTGCCTGGCCCTACCCATAGCATTTTCTGAATGGTGGTGGTGGTGGTCTGTTTATTAGCGGTCCAGGGCCTCCGTTATATGTTCGGCTTTTTGTGGTCTGAAGAGACTTCCAAGCCGCAAATGATAGCATAAATCGCCAAGAGCATCTATTGGTGATGTTGGAACTCGGGATCCCGAAAAAACTGATCCAGCTATGCAGCATGACGTAACAAAATACTCGGTGCAACGTGCAAATGGGTAACAGCTCATCCGAGTTATTCCAGACGTGTACAGGGTTCAGACAAGGAGATGCGCTATCATGTGATTTCTTCAACTTAGTCCTGGAGCAGATAGTGCGCAAGAGTAGTGTTAACATGGAAGGCACTATCTTCAACAGGTATTCTCAACTTCTTGGCTGTGCGGACGACATCGCCATCATCGGCCGCTCCAAGAGAGCTGTACTTGATGCATTCACAGCTATTGATGAACTGGCGAAACGCGTTGGTCTTGAAGTGAAGTAAATGAGGACAAATCAACAAACAAAGCCTCATCTGTCCATCACCCTTGACATAACGTCACTTATGGTAGCAGTAATTTCGATTTAGGCAAGGAGTTCACCTACCTCAGAACAAACATCAATACCACGAACGACACCTTAGTGGAAATCTGAAGAAGAATTACCCTAGCGAACCGCTGCTTCTTCGGTTTGGCCAAACAAATGGGCCGCAAAGACCGCAATATCTCAGGCAGAGACCCTTCATGGATCGGGAGCCAGATCAGTAAGTAAGCAAAGAGAAACAAGACATTCCACGTGCATATGCAAAGTTCGTTGTCCTTATTTCGTTTGCTTGGTTCGTCAACAGTAAATCCGCCCGTATCCGAGGCTTCTTGTTACTTAGCAACTAAAAAACCTTACATGGCCGGGAAATCACCCCATTGGCACAACCCCCAACCCAGAGTACCAGACCCTTAGTATTAGTATCAAGTTCAATTTTTCTACGAATGCATAACTTGCTGCATATAAGTACGGAGTACCTCTATTATATTGGATGTAAAAAGAGTATTGTCCATCCTTAAGCAAGTGTTTGAAAAATATAAGCCTTTCCTTAGCTTGCAAGTAGCTAATTCTATCAAAATTCTTCTCTGTTGCACAGTATGATGAACTTGTATTTTTCACACTCCCACATAATTCCATCATCTGAACTAAGTCCCTGCACTCATTAGTTCCTACACATAACATTCTTCAACATCCTCTTTTTGGCGTTTGACCCTAGCTTCTCACATTCCTTCTCCATATTTGCATCTCAAATTCAATTTATATGAATTTGCAATTTAAAAACTCAAATATTCCTCAAGTTAAATTCCATGAGAAAATTCCCCTCGGAAAAAAAAATGCATTTACACATTTAAATTGAAAAAGATAGAAATTCTCTTTGTATCTTAAAAGAAGGATTTTCAAAATATAAACCAATCGATAGCTTTAACTTTTTTTATTTGTTGTTTTTTTTTTTTTTTTGGTTCGTTGAAGAAAAATCTATGCTTTTCAATCTCAGTATATTTGTTCTGCGTTCATTGTTGAAATATCTCGAAGTGAAGCACCTGAGTTAATTGCATTCGATTTGATATTGAATTTGTTTGACTTCTTCATTTCATTTTAAAAGAAATAACAAAAAAAAAAATGGAGATTGTTCATTGTTAATGCATTTATACAGAACAATTGCAGTAGATAAACGTAAAAAGCGACTCTGTTGAAAATAACGGTTGTACTTTGATTTCAAAGTGTCTGTTTTTTATTTAATCACACATTGATTTCTTGTTTCTTTAACTTTTTTTTGTAGTCTTTGCTTCAGGAAACACTTTGTTGGATATTTAAACAAAAGAAAAACCCAATAGAAGATAGAAATTTGTCTCGTGACAAGTGGTTTTTAGTTGGTTCCTCTTGTTCTCAGAAATAAATAGTTAATTTTCAAGTGCTGAGAGATGGATGGTTTTCCGAAATAGCTATATACTTATGTAGATTGCAAAAGTTTCAGAACAATTTAAGTACCTAATTACTTTTATTCTTCAGAAACTGACTCATAGTAAAATGGGAACACTTATGAGATGATGACATCCCTAAAATTGATCAACAAAGTCGGTTAGTAATTTCGAAAGGAAATAACAATGCAAATTATTTTATATTTTTGGCTATATATTGAAATGATTAGATTATATCAATTGAAATTGTATTTTCATTGGAACTTTGTTTATACAATTAAAAAGATCAAATAATGTGAGATTTACTTAAAGCACATGATGTTGAAACTTAATTTATAAGTAATTTCAGTGAGTTAACAGATTCGATGGGTTAACAAAACAACAGCAATAAATGGATGGAGGATTTTATGAGCCCACATAACTTTTTATTAGATTTCAATAAAGAAATAAATGTGATGCTTATAGGCGATTTCATCGGAAGAATTGGAGATACACATTCGCTAAACGTTGAGCCAGAGATTTTACTTGAGTCAAAAGAAGAACTGAGATGTATTCACTAGACATGGTGTATTCAAGAGGACACAAGCGTCCACAAGCTTTTTTTAAAAGCGAACCTCTGTCTATCAACTCCTACTCTCACCTCCCTGTGGTGAACATCGGGTGCCTAGTACCTTTAGTTGAAGATGGGGTTCCAATCCCTGAGGACGGTTTTAGTGGGCAACAAACGAGAGAGGGGGCGAGGAGTGTTCCCCTTTATCTATAGGCGGCAGTGGAAGAATTCTCCAGATGTAATCAACGGTGGCGTCTACAGTTCCAGTTAGGTTGAACTACTTACCCCCAGTTTCACAGTGCAAGTTTAAACTCTACTTTAGGTTTAAACTTCAGTTCAACAACTTATTCGGTTTCACAGTGTACTTTTAAACCTTGAACTGAGTTCATTCTCTAGTTTAAATTTAACGACAGTATTCTGCCGTTTAAACTACAGTTCAACGCGGATAGCACTGAAATTCAAGCATTCTCATTATTCTCAACTCTCAATTGACAAATCACACTATCTTCTAAAATGCTGCCAAGTTGCATTCATATACCTAATCTTCTTAAACTTCGTTTAATTGAACTGAAGTTCATTTTGCACTGTGAGACGGAACGAGTTTAACTTAAAATTTGAACTGAAGTTCAGGTTCAGCTGAACTTAAGTTTAAACTTCCACTGTGAAATTGGGGGTTAGTGAACAACTTATACGGGCTACTACGACATATTAGGAGCTAAGGCCTATAAGGAGCGGTTAATCCGGCTCCCCGCCTTTGGAGTTATTTTGTAAGGGTATGGTCCTCCAGGTTAGGGGTCGTGCCGTCGGGTGACTTCCCGGCCATGTAAGGAAATTTTAGTTGCGAAGCAAAAACAAACCTCGGTACGGACGGATTTTCTGTTGACGAACCTAGCAAACGAAAAAGGGTCAACGAACTTTGGATCTGCCCTAGACTGATAAAAAGCAGACATCACCGCCATCCAAGAAGTGCGATGGGATGGGCCGGGCAAAAGAAAACCGAAAGACTGCGATATCTACTACGGTGACTGTTACCGACCACAGAGGCAGCGTCTTTTTGGATGTGGATTTGTTGTTAGAGGCAGACTTAGGCAAGAAGTCTTGAGTTTAAACTATTTCAACGAACGCCTCACGACAATTCGCATCAAGGCTAGGTTTGCTAACATCAGCCTCATATGAAGCATGTCCCCACAGAGGAGAAAGATGAATACACCATTGACGAGTTCTACGAGCTCCTCGACAAGACATATGAGCAATACCCTAGCTATGGCATTAAAATTGTCTTGGGTGATTTTATTGCCAAACTAGGAAGAAGAGAAGACAGCTTTGGTGGCAGAATCGGAAGATGCAGCCTGCAAAAGCCAAATAAGGGAAACACTGTGAGGAAGTTCGACATTGGACGGCTTGAGTTGCAAGTAATCACCAGGTCCTTTTCCGATCAAGTCTCTCGTGCCCTCTTAAATAGTCCTATGCCGGCCGTCAACTGCAAGAGTCGAGAACCAGTGGAAGAATTGCCAGGAAGCAATCAGAGATGCCGCCTCTGACGTGCTGGGACTCGCACGACCACCACAGCGTAGCCCCTGGTTCGACGAAGAATGCCGGCAAGTACATACAGTCAAACAACAGGCATACAAAGCGGCACTGCATAGAAGGACTAGAACTGCTTGCGAGCTATACGAGCAGAAAAGGAGAGAGGAACACAAGCTTCTAAGAAGGAAAAAGAAAGAGCATGCGAAGCGTGCGATCGAGGAATTCATTGCAGGAATGAGGTTCCGAAGTTTAACCAAAAAGTAAAAAGAACCTCCCAAGGTTACAAGGCCCAAACCGGAAGCCTGCAAGAACGATCAGGGATGACGATGGAGAATGCACGCTGCTCCATCAAGATCAAAATAGACCTCACTGACAACTTTGATGTCAAAAAAGGTCTTAGGCAAGGCGACGCGCTGTCATGCGACTTCTTCAACATCGTTCTTGAAAGAATAGTGCAAAACTCTCACGTCAACACTAGAGGCACAATCTTTCAAAGGTCTGTCCAATAACTCGCTTACATTGACATTGTCATAATCCGTCGAAAAAAGCTTGATGTCAGTGGTGCTTTTGTGAGTATTGAGAAGGAAGCCAAGAAGATGGGTTTAACGGTGAATGAAAGCAAAACGAAATATATGCTGTCAACAAGAAAGGATACCCAACACCGACGTCTGGGACAGAATGTCACTATAGACAGCTATAATTTTGAGTTGGTCAGAGACTTTGTGTACCTAGAATCCGCTAGAGACTCAGCGAATGATACCCGTGCTGATATCAAAAAAGGATTACTCTTGCAAATGGCTGTTTCTTTGGACTAAGAAGGCAAAGCCCTCTCTTGAGCAATTGAACTGTCCTTGTAACGCTTATAATCCCGGTCCTGATGTATGGTGCAGAGGCATGGATACTGTTAACGGTGGATGAGAACGCGTTAGGCTGTTTTGAGAGGAAAATTCTCCGGGTAATTTTTGGTCCCGTCTGCATAGATGGGGAATGAAGAAGAAGATACAACAATGAACTGTATTGGCTGTACAGCGACACCAACCTAGCCACAAAAGTGAATAGCCAACGACTAAAATGGCTGGGTCACCTATGTAGAGCGAATGGACACCAATGCTCGGGCCCGGAAAGTCTTTGAATCCAACCCCCTGGAACAGCACAGTGGAGGTGGACAGTGTAAAAGATGGAGCACGTAAGTGGAAGGGGACCTCAACCATCTTGGCGTGCGAAACTGGATATAGGTCTATAGAAACCGAGCCGGCTGGAAGAAGTTGTTGGTTGAGGCCCTGGTCCAGCCCGGATTGTAGCGTAAGTAAATAAGCATGTTGGGCCAGTGAGAGCACACCGCCTTTTAGTTTTAGGTGAATATGAGTGTCAATTAACCTTTATAAGGTCCTCAGGAGAAAAAAGGATAGACTTAGGCCTAAATGCCCCTGGTTCGGTGTGAGTGGGCTTGCCAGCTTTCGAAGTGAAGATGACATTGACTTCTCTCCAACTAGCGGGGATGTAGGTAATGCTAAGACAACCTCCCTAATACCCACTAGAACTGGAATAATTATATTTTAAGAGCATAATTGGAATCATTCCATCAGGCTTGCAGACTTGAATGCTGAGAAGAAGTAGAAGGAGTCCTACTTTCTACGATTTGTTTACCATATCATAGATTTCACTTATGTTGGGCCCTCTGTCCACGGAGTTGTATCGATAGTATATCCTGTGAAGTGAGTGCTCATAAGTGACTCTAAGACCTTAGAGCAGAAGTCTGTCCAGGTATTATCAGGTCTTTTTAGAAATCCTGGGGGAGTGGGTAACTCAAACATGTATTTCCTGAGCCTTGCAACTTCATTTGTAGACTCAATGTCTGAACAAAATTTTTCACCAGGCTGCTCTTTTTGCATAGGTCCATAGTTCGGTCCCAATCAGCAGGCTCATTATTGAATTTTGCTTTATTGAAAAGCCTCCCTAAGTGTTTCCTAAGAATAGACAGCTTTTTTGAACGACCATACGGGGTTGAGCTTGGCTTATTGGTAATGGGGCAGGAACTTCCGTAATCATTGTTAATGGCTAACGTTAGTTCATTTATATGTTATCAGTGTCTGAGCAGTTTTTCAATAGAAGACATCTTTTCCGCTACATTCGACTATTAAATAACCACAAACAAATTTAGGGTTAGCTCAATAACTTTTTAAACATTAGGGTATTCATACAACAGCGTAAAGCCGTCGAAATCGTTGTAAAGTCTTAAACTTCATAACTCTGTCACATTTTGTATGAAAAATTTGCCAGACTTACGCAGTTTATTGAAGTTGCATGAATACCTTTTTTACTTTTCAAAATTATGAAATTTTGCATTCATTTTTGTATTTTGAAAAGTAAAAATTAAATTTATTTAGGACTGAATCTGTTCTCTAGTATGAAAAACTTTTAATATTCAGTGTTATACAGTAATGTAGCCTGAGTAGAGACCTTAACTTTGAAGATCAGATCTGTTGAACCGAAGATATAAGTTTTCCAATCGGTCGCTTTGAAGGGTAACTGCGCATAGCGGAACTTTTCTTCACTGAACCTGCAAATTGAAGAATAAGACATCATGCAATTCTGGGCTACATTCAGCTCTTGAGTTTATCTGATCCCATAACAAATTGTCTTATTCACTTTTGATGCATGAAAAAAGCTGCACGTTCGTTTTAGTCATTAAGGAAATGCTCAGCTGGAAGATGAGGCGCCTACATGCGCCTGCTTGTAAAAGAGAATCATGAATGCCATCATCCCGAATACCCAAAATCCCGAGTAGAGAAAATCCCGAATAGGCAAAATCTTAATCAATGAAATCAAAAGAGGAGCTGAAAATAGATACTCGCATATACTGCACTTTTATTGCAAGGAAAACCCAAGAAAGCTTAATTTTTAATTATATAAAAGCAAAAACAAACACATTCAATAACTTGCAAAAACCTATTTTTGTGTTGCGGTCTTAATTGCTACCACGCTGCTTGGTTAACGGTTAGTTCTTTGAAAAACCAATTCTATACTTTGTCTCCAAATTCCATCGTCTTCCATGTCTCTCAGAAAATATTCGGAATGTTCTCCTTTTGCATGCTATTCAGAAGCATACTCTTGCACATCATAGCTTCCTGGAATTTTCTTTATTTACCTCTTGAAACTGCTTCATCGTTATTATTTCTATGGGCGACCAACTTTGCTTTCACAAAACCACATTCA
Source organism: Dasysyrphus tricinctus (assembly GCA_963921185.1). Lineage (NCBI taxonomy): Eukaryota > Metazoa > Arthropoda > Insecta > Diptera > Syrphidae > Dasysyrphus > Dasysyrphus tricinctus. The sequence goes on from OY992530.1 coordinate 110,051,466, forward strand.
TTGTCTCACATCAGCTGCTCTCCAGCTGCTATCTACCATTATTATTTTGCTTCGTTACACCAATCCAAACACGAAAGCTTTCATCTTTCATCCCAACAGGAGGTGAGCTACTCTGGAGTCTGTGGATAATATAGGATAGTGTTGAGGAGTGACGACGATAGCGACGCACGGTAAAGAGACAAATGGTGTGAATTTCTAAAAGACATTTTTATAGGAGACATGCTTTTGAATTATGAAGTGGTATAGCTATTGTTTTCATAGAATAATGCACTCACCTTGGTCATATTTACTGTTGATCCTTTTTTGTAGCACTCACTAACAAACACACACTTGGTGTTATTAAAGTAAAAAGGGTGGTGGTTGAAGTCTTGCACACTTCCATGAGTTGAGAATTATTTAATTATTTTTAGTGCATAGGTATACAATTTTTGATATTAGAATGGACACTGTATCAAGAGGAACCTTGAGAATTTAATTATTCTTATTCTTAATGCTCTATTTCTAAACGCTTCGAGATAAATTTAAATTAAGACACATTGTGGTTAGGGATATGCCAGATTTGAAAAATTTCTATGCGGGAAATTTAATTTAAAAGCCCATCCACATTCGAAATCATTGAAAAGTATGAAATATTCCATGCGATAAAAACTGTCATGCTAGAAAACTATCAATCGAGCAAAGTATCATGCGAGAAAACTATCATGTAAGAAAACTGTTATGCGTTACAACTATCATGCGAGAAAATTGAAATGCGAGAGATATATAGCATCTGAGAAACTATCATGAGAGAAAACTATCATGTGAGAAAAATATCATGTGATACAACTTTCATGCGAGAAAACTATCATGATAGAAACATACCATTGAAGAAACACTATCATGCGAGAAAACTAACGTGCGAGAAAACTGTCATGCAAGAAAACTATCATGCAAGATAAATATAATGCGAGAAATGCGTCATGCCAGAAAACTATTTTGCAGGAAAAAACTTCTAAGACTAAGGTCCTCGGACCAGTTACATCCGTAACAGCCCTTGCGGGATATAGGGCCTCCACTACTCCTATGTCCTATGCGCCATCGTGTACGGTCTCTGGAGATTTGTACCTCAGCTCTCTCCAACTCTTACCCAGTTGAGCTGATTCCTCTTCGCCCGGTACTTCTCGATCGGCCCACTCGTCTGCCTCGCTGCATGAGAGATTTCCATTGCATCGCTTGACTTGCAATGTACTCTTAACCTTTTCAAAGCGTTTGTCCAATCAACTGCCACTAAAGTTTCCGTATTATAGAGTCGATGGTCTCCTGACCAGTCCTCGCATGAAGTTCATCATTGGCGGTTATACATAACAGTTAGGCCAGAAAATCCTCAAGATGTTTCGCAGACATCTTTTCACAGACGATTTCCTTGTGGCAGCGGATGCTATTTTCCAAGTGCTGCACCCATAAAGAAGCACGGATTCAACATTGGAGCGGAATAGTCGTAGCTTGGTCTTTAGGCTTATGGAGTTGTTTCTCAATATCTTCTTCAGCTTTCCGCACGCAGCCTTTGCTTTTCCGATTCATCAGATTATATTTAGTTCGGTCCCGCCCAATATATTGAAAACTCTCTACCATCTCAACTGGTTTTTCCAGAAATATCAACTTCAATACATGAGGAAGTTCAAGGCCCAACAGTTTCAGCTTTTCTCCCCACTTATGTTGTCATTTGATGGAGTTTGATGATCCAATATGAGAGAGCAAACATACGTCGTCTGCGTAGTCCAGATGCTTGAGGTATGATTGCATATTCAAGTGAACTCCTCCATTTGTAGTCGACAAAGCTTCATGCAACACATCATTTATCACCAACAAGAACAGTAGGTATTGGTGACAAGAAACAACCATTCCTTAATAATAACAATCAATCTATCCAGAATTCCCTTCCTACGCAATGCAAGCCAGATAAATTCTCTATTGACACCGTCAAACGCCCTTTCGAAGTCGAAGAACTGCATGTGAAGTGATGATCGATATTATACAAACTGTTCTATAATGATAAGTAAGGGTCCACACAGGATCCAGCGCGAAATCCTGCTTGTTCGGCGCCAAGCATGTCTTCGAAGTGTTCTTTTATTGGCTCCAGCACAATTTTTGCTATTGATTTGGCTACAGCAGGCAGCGCGTCTTCATTCTTTCAAAGCTTAACAAAAATTCGCTTTTTCCACTCCTCAGAAAAACTCTCTGTTTCCCAAGCTCTCTAAATGAGTACGTGCAGGAGCTCACCCGATATTGTTAGCGCTGTTCTTTAAGAGCTCTGCGGAAATACCGTCAAATTTAACCACTTTGTTGTTCTTCAGTGTTTTGATTACGGTTACGATTTCTTCTTTACTTACGGGTGAAAACGTGGTTTAAAACTACAGAAAAGTGCTCTTTCCACCTTTTGAGCTAGTTCTCATCCGAAACTAGCAGTGATCCGTCGATGAGTTTTACCAGGTGTTCTTAAGAGCTTTGGACACGTGTTAGCTCATTGTTAATTCTGAAGACGGTCCCACTGTCTTCCTACTACCTTCCTGAGACCTCTTCTGCTTCTATTGCCAAGGCGTTGACATAGTTACTTATATCAAGTCGAATGCTACAAGGAACTTCTCTCAATTTCATCATGTGACGCAGACTCTAGCTCGTTTCTCTCTGCTGTTGGAGTAGCTGCAATGCGAGCTTTCAGATGCTTTCTTTCTTCGATCCTACCCCAAGTTTCCTCGGAAAGCTAAGCACTGTTTCTTCCTTGTGACCGACCGACTTTACTATCAGCACACCAGTAGTTTTTGATGGAGGTGGGTTCCTGGCTACTGATTGCTCTCAATCCTTGCAAAAGTTGGTCCCCACGTTGTTGGTGGAGTGCGTGATTCTTAGGTCTATCGGTATTGACTTGGACATTCGAGTGTTTTCTTGGTATCTCCGAACTGCAGCTGTATGTGATCCAACGGTAGCAACCATCAGATGGTTATCCCAGCCCATTCCCATTTCTACACCTCTTCTGTTTCGAAAGTCCTGGAGACTGCATCTAAATCGCCGACTGATCGCAAAGTTATCAATTTACAGTTAAACTGATTGTCTGTCCGTTGACAACAAACTGACTTTGTGGCACGTCTTGTTCTCGAATATGGTCCCTCCTATAAAAAGGCAGTTGGAACTACAGAAATCCACGTTCGCCATTGTCATTGCGTTCACCAACAGCCAACACCAAGCTTTCCCATAACATGCCTGAGTCCATCATTGTCATTTCTAACCTTGGCATTCAAGTCTCCCAATACCATTATGATGTCTCTACGTGGTGTACTATCATAAGCAGCACTCAGCCGATTATAAAAATGCCTCCTTCTCCTCGACAGAAGAGAGCTCCTTTGGGGCGTAGCGTAACATTGTATAATGGTAACGAGAAGTGCTCTAGTCCGGAACCTAGCTTTCAGGATCAGGATCCTGTCATCTAAAGGCTCCCAGAAAATTAAGCTCTTGAGAGCTGTTTTGGATGGCGGCAATCCAATGCCAGATTCACGATAACTTCCAGTTGCCTTTCCGGAGTAGACTAGTACAGTGTAACGATACGAGTAAGAAGCTTAAGCTTCCCCCAGCCCAAGCATCTTATTTCACTAATCCATAAGATGTCCATCTATACCATCATACAAGAGAGCTATCATGGAAGCAAAATATCATGCAAAAAAGCTATATCCTCTAAAAAAATTATCATGCGAGAAATATATAATGCGAGAGAACTATCATACCTCTTATATAAGAGAAAACTGTCATGAGAAAAACCTATCAAGCAAAAAAATTAATATTGAAATTAAAATTGAATGGCAATTTACTGCAACGCCACTTTATGTCGTTTGGAATCAATTTTAAAAATTGGCTCCCAATCTGGGCCAAATGGTAAAGTAAAGAGAAACCCGTAAATTACTTGGAAAATTTCCACGGTTAAAATAATGATTGATGTATTAAAAGATAGGTGTTAAGTAGACGCATCTTAGGGTCAAATATCAGTGTTGCCACTTTTCAGGAACATACTTTTTTATATTAAAAGGGTAGAATTTTCATGTTTTTGTAAATTTTGAATATTTTGAAAACGAAATACTGGCAACTTTTTTTCCCAACATGTATTGAGTATCTGGATTTATTTTCACTACTCAACATTTACCTTTTAAGACATAAACCGTTATTTTTCGAAGCCAAGTTCGGAGTCTGGAGCGTTTCCAAATTTGTTTCACGTTATTAACATTAAAAAGTACCAAAGAAGTGAAGGTTCCGCCCATTGACATACAAAAAGTATGTTCCCGAAAAGTGGCAACACTGATATTTTTCCCGAAGGTGCGTCTACTCAACACCTATCATTTAAGACATCAATCGTTATCTCAGCCGTGGGAATTTTTAAAGTAATTTACGAGTTTCTCTTTATTTTACAATTTGGGCAAGAATGGGCGCCAATTTCTAAAATGGCGTCCAAACAATAGAATTATAAACATGATTCCCAAGCTAAGTTTCATCTCTATCTCTATCATGTCAAAAATAAATTTCAAATGTAAAAATAAAGATCCTCCCGCCCAAGGATTTAGGTTTCCTGACCGGAGTTTAGGTTGGGCGCCATTTTTCAAAATTGCGGCTAAGCGACAGAATTGCAGAAATGATTTCCAGGCTAAATTTCATCTTTATCATCTCAAAAACAAATTTCAAATATAATAATAAGTGATAAATTCCCCGCCAAAAAACGCACGAGATTCGATTTCCTGGCCGGGCTATTAGTAAATAAATGAAAACAAATGTGAACATTTTTTTTCCACGAAAAATTGAATAAAATAATATTTAAAGAGGTTGAACCGGAGATCATAGAGAGGGTGAGGAATGGTCCCAAAATATTATCCATAACCCTAACATTAGAAGCTCAGAAGTCAAAATGACTATAGGTACATGTGAGAACAATAATTATTTAAGTGTATAAACCAGTCTAGCCAACTTAATAAAAAAGAAACAAACTACGTTTTTTCTTCAAGCGCAATCATCTATGTTATATTTGTTTTGAATTGCTTAAACTCCTTTAGTGGTGCTCATAAAATCCTAACACATCTGTTTTGACATGGCTGCCAAAAAGTATACATTTTAAATCGTTCATCAACAGTGCTAATTTTAAAGCATTCCTTAATGATCTTGAAAATGCCATCGTAAGCGTATTTAAGTGTCAACAAAAATGTTCTTATCCAAGTGAAGCCAAGTCTGTGGAATATGTCAATTCATTTCAGAGTTAATTTGATTTGATACTCTAGATACCTTCCTTAATTATTATTTTTTGTAGGTAAACAGTTTTTATTTTTGTAAATAGGTACAAGTACATACGAATGTATGTAGGTATATTTTTTGAGCATAAAAAGCAAAGTATTTTTTACACAAAAGAGAAAAGTCGTAAAATATAGCATCAGTACACTCATCTTTTCTTGCCTTCTTTATTATCCTTTTGGGTTGACAATGACAAGACAAGTTGTCTTCGGTGTTGTTTTCTAATGTGACAAATGCATACTTTATAACGTTTGTTCTGCTCTTCCTCTTTTTTTTCTCGAATGACAACTTCCACGGTTTAATAGTCCCTTAGCATAAGGATCTTTTATTTTCGTCGTCTTAACGAGACGAATTGCGTGCTTGCTAATTTTATGTTGGTTTCTTTTGCTCACTTTAAAAGATAAATTTTATTAAATTTTTCATATGGTTAACGGAAAATTGAAATATTTTGGTCGTGACTTCAAAATTTTCTCAAATTTATATCTGTCTGTCATATATGAACTATGCAACCTCATGATTCTTAATTTGTTCTAATGACATAAGGAACTGTTTTGTTAAGACAATTTGTTTTATACTATGACACGTTAAGAACACCTTTGAAGTCTTACACCATGACCATTTTAAAACAAATTTTAACGTATTTTTGCTTTGTAATATGCCAGAGAGACATCTTAAACTAATGAACTGTATTATCATCATCATTATCATGTCTTGTAACCCCGGTTGGGGCAATAGAGCGTCAACAAAACGTCTTCATCCTTCATGTCCTGCAGCAAGGTTTTTTTTTCAGTTTTAAATTGTTTTTGGTAATTGTAATTGGTATTTTCACTGTGGCCTCGTCTTTCTCTGGGATTCTGCTTCTGCTAAAACAGTTGATTTCCTTGTTGATTTTGGTCTTCCAACCCGCCGCCCGTGCACCCTGAGGATTCCATTCAAAGGACTGCTTTGCAATTTCATCGTTTGGTTTCCTCAGTAAGTGACCAATCCAACGCCATTTATGCTTTCTTATGTCGACGTCCAGCCGCTCTTGACTTGTCCTGCACCACAAATCCTCATTTGATATTATTTGTGGCCAGCGAATCTTTAGGATGTGGCGAAGACAGCGATTCACAAAAGCCTGCAATTTCTTCGAAATGATAGACGTGACTTTCCAGGTTTCACAAGCATATAACAGTACGGATTTGACATTGGATTCGAAGAATCTCAACTTTGTGCGTAAGGAGATTTGAATTGATTTCCAGATTGGGGACAGAGTACCGAAGGCAGCACGAGCTTTATTTATTCTACTTTTAACGTCCAGATTCGTACCACCGTTCGCAGAAACAATACTGCCAATGTAGTTAACTGGCTGAACAGAATGGAGACGGAGCTGCAACTAGAGCTGCAACTGGAATAGCTGTCAAAATTTTGAATACACACAAATTCAATGATGCGAACAGAACACGACGCAGCTGCAGACGGAGCTGCAGACGCAGCTGGACAAGTTGGCCAACTTTTAACTTTTGCTTGCAGCTTTTTTGACGTTTCAAAATTGCGAACAAAACGAAGTGTTTACATGTGGGTTAAATAGTCCAGTCATTTAAGCATTTTGCTTCGGAAAAAATGGCGGAAAGCTGAATTTTGGTATATAGTCTCCTCATGGCATTCTTAAAAAACTGTAAAAAGTCCCCATCGATATGAGCGCCGCTAACAATTTTACGGGGGGTCAAAGGTCCCCCCAAACGGTTTTTAAGCAATATCTCCCGAATGGTAATTCTTACAGAAAAAATGGCAGAGACAATGTTGTAGCTTAGAAAATTTCCGACAAAAAATGTTAAGTACCTTTTTTTCGTAAGAGTAACCGTTTTCGAGATAGTTCAATCGGTAGAACTACAGATTTTATGTTTCTGTACAAAATGAACTCTTTTACGCCACCTTTGAGGTAGAGTGCCAGGCGAGTTTTTCTTGCGTGGTATCCCCTTGGAAACTAGAAAACAGTTCCAAAAAATATACACAGGGATTTATTTAAAGTTTTTGGGAAAGTTCCCCATCGATTCGGGCTCCACCACATTAATCATAAGGGCTCGAAGGTCACGAAACATGATATTTCATTTATACAGGTTGATTCGTATAAAGTGTGACAAAAAGTTAGAGCGCGTAGGGTGGGTTGATAAGGAAAAAATCTTACAGGAGAGGGGGGTTCTATTCACCCCCGTTTAGCCAGGAGGGGCAATTTTCTAAGAAATTGACTTAAAACAGAAAAAAAAATATTAAAAAATAACGGTCATACTTACAATGCATGCTATACTTTTTTGTAAAGCCAAAAATTTCTTTTTTTTATTTTTATTTTAAATAAAAATGTTTAAGCCAGCAATTATTTTTCAAACCCTAAATTTTGAAAAAAGAATAAAAAAAAGAAAATATTAAAGTATTTTTTTTCGAAATTTTATGTAAGTAAGTACTCTTTTTGCTTTCAAAATTCAATGGTTTTCTGTTTTTTAATAGATATAAATAAAAATGTTGAATTTTGAAAACAATAAAAATATCACTTAATTATGTAAAAGCAAGTTTGAAATTTTATTTGATATTTTTCTCTTTAAAATTTTGATTTTGAAAACTAATTTTTCAAAAATTGTTCATTCAAACAATTTTATTTAAAATAAAAATAAAAGAAGAGATTTTTGGCTTTAAAAAAAAGTATAGCATGGTATTGTAGGTGTTACCGTTATTTTTAAATAATTTTTTTTCTGTTTTAAGTCAATTTCTTAGAAAATTGCCCCTCCTGGCTAAACGGGGGTGAAAAGAACCCCCCCTCCTGTACAATTTTTTTCTTTATCTACCTACCCTACACACTCTAGCCTCATGTCACATTTTATACGAATCAACCTGTATAAACGAAATACCATGTTTCGTGACCTTCGACCCTGTATGATTAATGTGCTGGAGCCCGAATCGATGGGGAACTTTCCCAAAAACATTATATAAATCCCTGTGTATATTTTCTTGAACTGTTTTCTAGTTTTCCAAGGGGATACAACGCAAGAAAAACTCACCTGCCACTCTACCTCAAAGGTGGTGTAAAAGAGTACATTTTATACAGAAACATAAAATCTGTAACTCTACCGATTGAACTATCTTGAAAACGGTTACTCTTACGAAAAAAAGGTACTTAACATTTTTTGTCGGAATTTTTCTAAGCTACAACCTTGTCTTTGAATTTTTTTCTGTAAGAGTTACCATTCGGGAGATATTCCTTAAAAACCGTTTGGGGGGGCCTTTGACCCCCTGTAAAATTGTTAGCGGCGCTCATATCGATGGGGACTTTTTACAGTTTCCTTAATATACCATGAGGAGGCTATATACCAAAATTCAGCTTTCCGCCATTTATTCCGTAATTTGGATGATTTTAAGGCTTATATGACTGGACTATAAAGTGATTTTTAAACTCTTTTCAATCATTCATAAAGACTTAAAGCAATTTTAGCTTCTATTTTATCATTATTAAATTTTATTTTTGTTTTTATTTTTATTTTCGATACTAAAATGTCAGAAAGCTGTACAGCTGCATTGTGGGCGCGTAAAAAAAATCACGTACGACACTATTTGACAGCTATTCCAGTTGCAGCTGCAGCTCCAGTTGCAGCACTCTATTCTGTTCAGCCAGTAAACTGTTCCACTTCTTCAACTGGCGTCTCCTGTAGAAAAATACGCTACTGTGTGGAGCGGCCTGTGAGCATTATTTTTGTCTTTTTGCTGTTTATTCTTAGACCACTCGACTCTCCCTTCACTTGCAGTGTTTGGCACATCCCGTTCAGCCCACTGATGTTATTTGTCAGTAGACATATGTCATCGGCATAGTCTAAATGACTGAGCCTTTCGAACGGTCTCCATTGAATGCTCTGTCTCTCAGCTGTACCAACACTGGCCGTCAATATGTCATCCATCACCAGGAGGAAGAGAATTGGCGATAGAACATCCCCTTGTCTCACACCCTGTTGCACTACGAAGGAGTCGGATAGCTGCCCGTTGTGCAAAACAAAACACCTTGCGTTGTTGTAGGACTCTTTTATAATGGCAACTATATTTGGCGGAATTCCTCTACCAAGCAACGATCTCCATATACATTCTCGGTTAACTCGATCAAAGGCTTTCTCAAAATCCACGAACATGAGGTAAAGCGGTGATTGAAATTCCATCGACTGCTCGAGGACGATACGCAGGGTGTTGATATGGTCGACACACGATCGACCACTGCGGATGCCTGGTGCCTCTTGAGTGTAGGCTCGATTCTATCCTTTATTCGCTCGAGAATGATGGTTGCCATTAGTTTTGGGAAACCGGACAAAACGATTATACCACGCCAATTGTTTCAATTCTTAAAGTCGCCTCTCTTTGGCAGCTTAACAATCACACCATCCTTCCAGTCCTTGGTATAGCTTTCATTTTCCAAACGATTTGTATCAATGGATGTAAAATACAAGTCACTGTCACGGGATCAGCTTTCAGGAATTCATCTGGTATTCCGTTAAGTCCAGCTGCCTTGTTGTTTTTGAATGTTTGGATTTCCAATTCTGACGGGGGTTCGATGTCAATACCCCTATAGGACCTGCGCATCTCGTTTAGTTGGGGCACTTCAGCACTCTGCTCAACTGAATCCTCATTTAGCAGGGCACAAAAATGTTCCTTCCATCTACGAAGCTGATCCTCAATTGATACCAAATTTGGTACAATTCCCGGATATCTCCTCTTCTGGCAGCGATTTCCGCATTATCTGCGAGTCCATTTAACCTCACCCTCTTGTCACGTCTCACACAACGATAGACCTTCTTATGTGCAATGCCAGGAAAACCAACTGGGAAGCCTTCAATACAAGAATGGCCTTATCTTTGGGCCCCTATGAAAATCGACCTATGCTAAGCAGCTCAGATATTGAAAAAAATGTCAGTGAACTAACGTCAGCAATTCACATTGCTTACGAAAGTTCTTGCCCCATAACCAAAGGAAAGAGAAAGCTCAACCCCGTATGGTGGTCCAAGGAACTATCCATCCTCCGGAAAAATTCAAGGAGGCTTTTTAATAGAGCTAAGTATAGTAACGAACCTACTGATTGGGACTTGTTCAAGATCAGTAAAAGAGAATACAAAAACCGAACAACTTATGCAAAAAGAGCAGCCTGGCAAAAATTCTGTACAGACATAGAGTCTACAAATGATGCTGCTAGGCTTAGGAAAGTCATGTCTAAAGTTCATGCTGCTCCGGGCTTTCTTAAAAGACCGGATAATACCTGGACAGACTCCTGCTCTGAGACTTTAGAATCACTTATGAGCACTCACTTCCCAGGATGTGTCGTCGACACTCCTCCTGTGGACAGAGGCCCTACCATTTGTGAAATCTCTAATAATATTGGTAATCAAATAGTAGATAGTAAGAAGGTGGCATGGGCCATTGACTCCTTCTCAGCATACAAGTCTGCAGGGCCTGATGGAATTCTTCCAGTTATGCTCCAAAGCTCTAAAGACATAGTAGTTCCGATTCTAGTGGAAATATTTAGGGGTTGTCTAAACATCACCTATATTCCCTCTAGTTGGAGAGAAGTCAATGTCATATTCATTCCCAAAGCTGGCAAGCCCACTCACACTGAACCAAAAGATTTCAGGCCAATAAGCCTATCCTCTTTTCTTCTTAAAACCTTAGAAAGACTTATAGAAACTCACATACGCTTAAAGCTTAATGAAAATGTTCTCTCGCAGGCCCAACATGCTTACATGAAGGGCAAATCTGTTGAGACAGCACTTCATGAGGTGGTAAGCACAATTGAGAAATCAATAGAATTCAAGGAATTTACTTTGGGAGCATTCCTTGACATAGAAGGGGCCTTCAATAATGTTGAAAACATTGCAATTCGACAAGCCCTAGACTCGATGGGTATCGATCCAAGGCTCTCAAATTGGATTGACTCCATGCTTCAGTCGAGACTTGTAAATGCACAAATGGGTCAAAGTAAGCATTACCGCACATTGATTTTAATCCGGTAGCCCTAACAGATATTCCCACAAGGACACTCTGTACGGAAAACCGGGTCATAAGCGATAATCATGTTTCGGTCTTCACAGACGGCTCAAAAACTAACGAAGGGGTAGGGTCAGGAATTTATTCAGTTAACCCTCCCTTAGACAGATCAATAAAGCTTCCAGACTTCTGCAGTGTCTTTCAAGCGGAAGTGCTCGCAGTTTGTGAGGCTGCAAAGAGCCTTTACACATGTAATTTAGTTAACAAAAACATTGACATTTTTATTGATAGCCAGGCGGCAATCAAAGCCATCACCTCATTTGTTACAAAGTCAAAACTGGTTGATCGCTGTCGTGATAAGTTGAAATTACTGAGCGCATCAAATACAGTTACCCTTCGATGGGTCCCAGGACATCGTGACATATACGGGAACGAAATGGCAGATGAACTGGCCAAAAACGGATCATCTCTTGGTCCGAGCCAAACCGACTGCTCTGTTCTTATGCCTCTAGAGCAAGAAAAAAGAAGAATCTGCCAGAGTTTTCTCAAAGTTGCCAGCGATAGATGGTCAACAATTGATACCTGTCGTATTTCGAGGAACTTATGGCCGGATATTTCAAAGAAAAAAACTGAGTATTTACTCAAGCTAAGCAGGCCTCAACTATCCCTATTGGTTGGAATCCTAACGGGTCACAACACAATGGGAACCCACTTAAGTAGAATGGGCATCGGCTCATCTGACTTATGTAGAGGGTGTCAGGATGAAGAGGCGGAGGAGGGCTCAGTTCACTTCCTCTGTGAATGCCCCAGCCTAGCCAGAACTAGAAAGGCAGCCCTCGGAGAATACTTTTTCGACGAATTGGGCGACGTCTCGTGTTTGCCACTAAGAAACATCCTTAAATTCACTCAGAACTCAGGATGGTTCAAGGAGGCCCCCCATACCTAAGCTTCCAATAATCGATTTCCTTCCCCCTCCTTATACCTACCTTGCCTACACCCAGGGGAGCACAATGGATCCATTGAGATCCGAGTGAGGTGATGCGACCTTCTCCTACCACCACCCCATTTAACCTAACCTAACCTATGTGCAATGCGGTACTCTCTTCGCAAGTCAGCCTTTCGTTGAATATCTGCTTCGGCATTTATTTGAATTTTCAACGATTTGCGAAGTTCGATCTTATCGCAGGTGTCTTGGGATATCCAAGAGTCTCTACGTCTCGTTCGCTTGGGTACAGTTTCGGATCCAGCCTCCATAAAAACACTTTTAATTTCACCCCACATCTCATCAATTGTTGAATGCTGGATTCCGTTTAGTGACGAGGCTCTGTCGTTAAGGGTGGTGACATAGTTTCGACATATGTTGGGGTCATTTAAAGCATTAGTAATGAATTTTGAGCTCCTTGCTGCATCCTGCGCTGGTTTTTGTGAGGCAGTGGTTCGTAGTTTGAGACTCATCAGAGCCAAATGGTGGTCGCTTCCCACATCGGCATTTCTTATACTCCGGACATCACACATAGACTTCCTCCATCGCTGCTGAATCATGATATGATCAATTTGGTTTTCGGTTTGACCATCCGGATGCACCCAGGTAATTTTGTTGCACGTCTTATGCTTGAATACAGTCCCACCTATAACAAGACGATTCGCGTTACAAAAGTCGACAAGCAAGTCACCATTTTCATTCCGTGACCACAAGCCATTTCTTCCCATCACGCGTTCCAGTCCGTAACTGTCTGAACCGACTTGGGCATAGTCTCCTATAACGACTATGATGTCGGCTCTCGGAACACTACTGTAAACCGAGTTAAGATGAGTGTAGAACGCGGTTTTGTCTTCCTCTGTCGCTTCATTTATGGGGGCGTAGCACTGAATAATAATTGTGACGTTACGAATTTTTGAACGAAACCTTGCAGTCATTAATCTCGCAAAAATGGGTGCCCAGGAGATCAAACTACGCCTCGCTTCTTCGTTCAACATAATTCCGACACCATGCAGTCTTTGGCCGCCTTCTCTTTCATCTTCCCCGGAATACAGCATTCTCGTCTGTCCATTGTCTGATCTGTATTCAGCTCTACCTCTCCACTTAGTTTCGGTTATGCCCAGGATACTGATCTTTAGGCGAATGTTTGATAAAATATCATAAATTCTAGGATTTTGAACTATGATCATTTTTTTTTTTTATATTTTCAACTTTTTTGAAAATGGTGAACTAATTTGCACGAACTTCTTTGTATGCAAACCCTTTTAAAAAGCTCAAAAAGCAGTGCAGTTTTATAAAAAAAAAATATTTTTTGGATTTTTAAACGAATACTTACCTAAGTTCTTTTAACTTGCGATATTATAGTACCTTATAAGGCAAGTTTTGGTTCGTGCAAAAAAAAAATTTGAGATAACAATCAAACATGACATTACGATGAGAGAAAACACCAAAAAAGTGGGTGGCACAATTCTGTCTGTCCGTCTGTGTGTTCGTCTGCAGCAGTAGCGTAGCTACAGCGGCATCAGCCGTATCATTGATATGGGGCCCCGAGGTAAAGGGCCCACGATAAAGAGGACTCGATGTGTGTTAGGTACTTTTCATTGAGATGATACGACACACAATGTCGATTACAATTTTAAAATGTTCTTATTTTTTTTGCATGTGTATTTTCGATAGTTTTTCTGTGTAGGTGTCCTAATGAATCTCTATCTACTAAAGTAGCCGAAACCAGAACGTGCAAACACTTTGCTTTTTTATTGGAACGCGTGCCAGAGTCCGAAAAAAATTAGACGAAAATATGGCAAAACTAGAAAAAAATTCTTACAAAACTGAATAAATATGTGTCGGTCTTAAGCATTCAATAAAAATTTCCTACTCTTAAGTCCTAATTTGAGCTAGGGCTTATACTCTTAGGGGAAAGCAAATGTTAATATGCACTTATAAAACTAGCTTGCTTTTTATGATACAATCAATAGTTTAGAGAAAAACCTGCAAGAACTTCATGACCAGTTTAGTCGAAAATATTTATTTAAATTTCATTAGAGCAACAGATTTTGAGAGAGATTTTGCCACACTCCGACTGCGGCACACTAGGGTAAATGTAAATACTGAGTGCACTGAGCGTTTTACCGTGTTTTTCTGCCAAAAAAAGTGTTATAATCTTTAATGTGTACAACTTTACGAGATAAAATTAAAAATCTTTTCAAAAAACAAACGGTTTTTAAGGTAATTATAAAAACTGTATTTTGTCCCCTTAAATGTACAAATAAAAGGCAATCATTAAACCGCCATAACTTTAAAACTGAAGCTAAGATTAAACGGTCAACGTTAATGGTCAACGCATGGACTCTGTATCGTAGCTCAGGGAAATTTAATTATTAACGAGCACGAACCTTCACTCACTTTCCGAAATAAAAAAAAAACTTCAGAACAAATAAAACACAAACGAATTATAGTGGAAAAAATAGGAAAAAACCACTTATGATTTATTAAGCCAATACTCACTGCAACCTTCTCGGTTGGTTCCTGCTCTAAAACTAAAAGTCGTTACACAATTCTCCGAACATTCTAGTTCTTCGTTAAGTTTAACAAAGAATTTTATATAAGTTTATATATTATACATTTAGCTTTATACATCGACTGCAGAGTCTCAATACTCATGCAGTTCGATACAGACTCCTTGACGTTATCAGAAACATCGTCAATATACTTTCAACGTAGACCACGTCAACACAAGAAACGTTGACGATCACACGAATAACGCCAATGGGTCAATGTTTGCCTTAATTCGTTAACGTGTTTGTGTTAACACAATTGGTACTCTTTGGTGTCAATGAATTGATATGTGAAACTTTCACGGTTACACTACTTGACCACATCTAAATCTAAACATATGCACGTTGACGCGGAGCGGACAGGAACAAAATTCAATCATTTTTAACGTAGTATTACCGAACAATGCAATGTAAATGGATGAAAAAAACTAAAAATTAGACATTTTTGAAGTTTTTTTACTGCTCCGGAAAAAAGTGATTGGTAATTGCGTGACATTTGAACGGAAATAAACCTTTGCCGTCAAAATAAATTTTGTCCCTCATCTATTAAGCTATTATAACTTTCAATGTATTAAAAATCTTCCAAAAATATGCAAAATTTTCAATACTGATATGAAGCTCAACGTAAGGAAGCTACGTTGAGTTGCCAGAAAATTCTGCTATGTCAAAGTAAGAATACAGTCAACGCGTTGGTGAACGTGTTCTAACTTTGTTGACAGAGTGATCACACGGCCAACGAAAATAATCATCGCATTGACCCCTAAATATGTGCCAACGAGAGTGTCAACACAGCCGTCAACGCTTCGAAAGTATTCTTTAAAAAGTATTCAATTTTGGGACAGAATTTGACGTCACTTTGACTTGAGAGTCAACGTGTTGAACATTTGCGTTGACCGTCTAATCGTAGCTTAACTTATGTAAAGTTCCTAGATTCTTATACTTTTTAAATAAGTTGATGTTAGTATAGGAAATAAAAAAGGTAGTGCCATTGTCATTAAAAAGGGGGCCCCTAAACAAATTTTGATACGGGGCCCCTGAAGTGCTGGCTACGCCACTGGTCTGCAGCCTAAACGGCTCGATCGATTCTCTGCAAAAAGCCCACAATTTTTTTTTTTGCATTTTTTTTAGAACCAAAAATTACGGTACCTGCCATACAATTTTTTTTAGCAATTTATCATAATCGTATTTTTCTCAAAAACGGCTCAACAACTTTTCTTAAAAAAATTCAATACCTAAATTTATTTAAGTAAAGGCTTCCTTTAAGTGGAAAACTATTTTTTTTTAATGGTTATTAAGGGTACCTCCCAAATGACCATTTTTTTAATTTTTGATTTTTTTCAAAACGGTACGACCGATTTCAATTATTGTTTGTATACAGAAGCTTCCAAAAAATATAAATAGCTTTGTGTACCAACATTTTTTTAAAAATACTTTTTGGAGTTTTAAAAAATGTTTCAAAATTTTGTTTGGAAAATCAAATATTTCGAAAACGACAAGATCGATTTTTTTGAAACTCGATACTTAAGAGTTTTTTAGTAGATACTCTCTAAAACATTTTTAGAAAAAATTTTACATTTATGAAAAAATAACGGTACCTTCCATACAAAAGTTAAAAAACCGCAAAGGAAAATATTTGTTTGCTTAAAAACGACTCCTAAGATTTTGATTAAACTTTTTTCAAATACTAAAACTAGTACGATCTACTATCAAAAATTATAAAATTCTACGCCTAGCAACCATTAATAATAATATTAATTAATAATTAATGTCATAGAACGTATTTTTTTATTTTGAATTTTCTCGTTATCGGTTAAACGGATTCAGATGAATATTTTTATATACAAATCTCATATAAGATTAAATAATATTGCATATCAAAATTTTCAAAAAAAAAGTTTTCGGATTTTTAAAGAAAGTTTCAAATTTTTTTTTTGAAAATTCGATATCTCAAAAACGGGTTAACAATTTTTTTTCAAGTTTTGTTTCAATATACACATAAATATATACTTTAGATTTGCATACCAAAATTTTTTCTTAAGAACTTATATGTATACAAAATTAATTTTATAAAAAAACCGCTCCAACGATTTTAATTTTTTTTTTCTCATACAATCATATTCAATCAAGAATTAAGATGGCATTCTTTTTTTCACCTCAAACTGTCAAAGAAGCTGTTTTTTTTTGCTTATTTAAATATCGTAAATATCATATGCTTCTCTACATTTTTCTCTCATAATTTCCATGTTTTATATACAATTTTCTTAAACCTGCAGTGCCTTGAACATAAGAGCAAGTACGTGTGACCCAGCCGGGCATATTTTATATTTTAACCTGGATTCTAGCGGCTTTTTAATTCTTTCAATAGATCTAAAAGATTTTAAACGAATATGCGTTTTAGGTCCACAGTTTATGGTATCAAACATATGAACATATCTACGTTAAATCCTACATACAAAGATTTTGATAAAAAAAGTTGTGCTTCAAGGAATTATTTCTTAATAAGATTAAGCTAAAATTTGAGCCCATAACTGGCACTTCGAATTTGCCTTTTCCCTTTTGTGAATCATCCAACAATTATTTCAGAGATGATTCAAAAACTATTTTCCACTTTGGAAATAATTCGAAAGCTTTATATCATTTCCTCGGCTCTTAGGCAGAATGTAATTCAATCAATTAGCTGCCACCCTCGATGATATTGAATATTTATTCCACCTGTCCACACCAGCATAGCGTTGATGTGCGTTATCCTTGTCGTCGTCGTTGTCATCGCCGTGACGATGTTTCCAAAGATAAAATTGAAAAACACTCTTTGGATAAAATAAAACTTTTTTCCTCTACTTTCGTTTAATTTGCGATTATTCAATTTCAATATTGAACTTGCTTGAAAATCAAATCAAATTAGATGCACTTGAATACTGCCTTAGCGCAAACTAACTTTGTCAGCAACCGAACAAAGTTCAGGCACCATTGTCGGTGACCGCATTGATTCACTTTTTGAATCTGGAATTCAATTGAAGCCCACACACCTCGTTCTGCTTCCATCAGTGAGGAGGAGTATTCATCAGAACCACAGTCATCACCACCAAGGATTGAAGGATATTACAGTCAGGAACTCCGTAAACAAAAACTACCCGACAAAACTTTTATTTTTTTTTGTTTACTAAATTTGTTAGTGCTAGCATCTGCCCCCACACAGTTGTAGTCGCCAGGAAGAGGATATAAAGTGAATCTCTGACTGAAGGACTAAAATAAGTTACTAGCTATTATGCAAAATACCATCAGGAAGGACGATTTAATGAAGAAGTTGAAGAAAACTATTCAGATGAGTTCAAGGACATATGTGGAAAATACGTCAATGATGGGCCTCTCTGGTTGACTGATTTGCTGAGTGAGTAAAGGGGATAGTTTCGAGATTTTTGTGAATATAAAATACAAAAGTATTATACAGGGTGTCCCGGACCTGAGTGGAAGTATTTCAGGGAGTGGTTCTTTGGGTTATTCTAAGAAAAAAATTGTATGGGGGGAAAGTTGTATCTCCCCTCCCTGAGGCAGGGAGGGGCAGTTTCTGAAACATTGACTTCAAATGCAAAAAAAAACATTTAAAATCAAGGGAAACACATTTAAAAATGTGCTATAATTTTTTTGAAAGCTAATACTCCATTCTTGTATTTGGTTTTTAAATAAAGTTGTTTGAGCGAATAGTTTTTGAGAAATAAAATTTCAAAGTCAAAATTTAGAAAAAAATTGCAATTTTTTTTTCTTAAGTCGATATTTTTCAAAATTTTACGTAATTAAGGGCATTTTTTGTGTTCAATATTCAATGTCTTCATTATTTTTTAGTCCATTACCGAAAACTAAATGTAAAAATCTCTCTTAGTTTTTGAGAAATTAAGAAAAAACAAAAGGTACTTTTACCAATAAAGCCCGAAAAAGGGTTAAATTATGGATAATTCATGAATAAATTCATTTTTTCGGGCTTATTCGGGAAAAGTACCTTTTGTTTTTTCTTAATTTCTCAAAAACTAAGAGAGATTTTTACATTTGGTTTTCGTTAATGGACTAAAAAATAATGAATGCATTGAATATTGATCACAAAAAATGCCCTTAATTACGTAAAATTTTGAGAAATATCGACTTAAGAAAAAAAAATTGAATTTTTTTTCTAAATTTTGACTTTGAAATTTAATTTTTCAAAAACTATTCGCTTAAACAACTTGATTTAAAAACCAAATACAAGAATGGAGTATTAGCTTTCAAAAAAATTATAGCACATTATTAAATGTGTTTCCGTTGATTTTTAATGTTTTTTTTGCATTTGAAGTCAATGTTTCAGAAACTGCCCCTCCCTGCCTCAGGGAAGGGAGATACAACTTTCTCCCCGTACAATTTTTTTCTTAGAATAACCCAAAGAACCACCCCCTGAAATACTTCCACTCAGGTCTGGGACACCCTGTATAGTCAGGGAAAGGACCAACTAAAATGTCAATGACGTTTCTTCTTTGTTCCTTATGGCTATATTCTATGGAATGTTGCAATATTATATGAGAAATGATAAAACATTCATTTGACCCATGGGATTTTCCATCGAATTAATTTTGTTTCTTGAAATGGGCAGGCTTTTCAAATTGACGTTATTACTTACATCGATGACATTTGAAAAGTAGAATTCAATATAACGAAGGCTATTTTTAAATTTTCGACCATAACCCTTTTCTTCTAAATGAAATCCTGATGAAACTTTTGATAAATAACGTTTATATCCCTTTAAGATGGTTTTTGCCATTGATAAGGGCACTCACTATAGGGAAGAAGTTTTACAATATTTCATATGTAGAACTCCTCAACCATTGCTGTCTGTTCATATATGCTTCTGCGAGTACTTGTACCTGTCTATTTATAAACAGCTGGAATGATTTTATTAAATATTTAAATTTGACATCTATAGATATTCTTTTTAAGAAGGCAAAGGGAACATTTTTAATGAAGATAGTCTTTAAGGCAAAACATATACAAAATAAAACAAAATGATTTGTCGTTTTTCTATCGAATCTCTCAAAGTCAATTCTTTAGGAGGGTCCACACTATGCCGATCAACATTGTTGGTTAACATTGTCGATCAACATGCTAGTGTGTACGTCAAAAACTTTCGTAGCAATAATTTGTGTGGATTGGAATTTTCTGATTGATGCGTCAGGATCCAACGGAAGGGTTCAGGGTTCAAATCCTGGTGGTATCCAACTTTTTTTAATTATTTTTGGGAACAATAAAGTTAAAACTTTCAAAGGGTAGACTCGGTGCATTCAAGAGGACACAAGCGTCCACAAGCTTTTTTTCAAAGCGAACCTCTGTCTATCAACTCCTACTCTCACCTCCAAGTGGTGAACATCGGGTGCCTAGTACCTTTAACTGAAGATGGGGTTCCAATCCCTGTGGACGGTTTAAGGGGCAGCAAACGAGAGAGGGGGAGAGGAGTGTTCTCACTAAGGCACTTCTCCTTCATCCAGACGGCAGCGGAAGAATTCTCAAGATGGAATCAACGGTGGCGTCTACAGTTCCAGTTAGGCTGAACTACTTAGTGAACACCTTATACTGGCTACTACGACATATTCGGATCTCAGGCCTATAAGGAGCGGTTAATCCGGCTCCCCGCCCTTGGAGTTATATTGTAAGGGTCTGGTCCTCCAGGTTGGGGGTCGTGCCGTCGTGGTGACTTCCTGGCCACGTAAAGCTATCTTAGTTGCGAAGCAACAACAAGCCTCGGATACGGACGGATTTACTGTTGACGAACCAAGCAAACGAAATGAGGACAACGAACTTCGGATCTGCACGTGGAATGTTCTGTCTCTCTATAGACCACGTGCAGCCAAACATTTAGCGGAGGCCCTAGACTGCTATTAAGCAGACATCACCGCCATCCAAAAAGTGCAATGGGATGGGCCGGGCAAAAGAAAACTGAGAGACTGCGATATCTACAACGGTGACTGTTGCCGACCACAAGGGCGGCTTCTTTTTGGATGTGGATTTGTTGTTAGAGGCAGACTTAGGCAAGAAGTCTTGAGTTTCAATTATGTGAACGAACGCCTCACGACAGTTCGCATCAAGGCTAAGTTCGCCAACAGCAGCCTGATATGCGCGCGTGCCCCCACAGAGGAGAAAGATGACGACACCAAGGACGAGTTCTACGAGCTCCTGGACAAGACATATGAGCAATTTCCTAGCTATGACATTAAAATTGTCTTGGGTGATTTTAATGCCAAACTAGGAAGAGAAGACGTCTTTGGTGGCACAATCGGAAGATACAGCCTGCACGACACCACCTCCGGTAACGGACTAGGCTAATCGACTTTGCTGCGGGGCGAACGTTGTGGTAGCTAAAGCCTAGTTTACAGTTCCCGTGCGCAAAAAAAAATCTATGCAAATATTCTCGCATGTCAAAAATAATTGAGGTGAAATGTAAAATTAATTGTTTGCATGTTTGGTTTACAGTTTCATGCAAAAAAAAGCTATGCTGTCATGGACTGTCATGCAAAACAATTGACTGGCAATTGATTTGCATGCGAAAAAAAGTGTGGTGAATAAAATTTTTTTTTTTGATGGTCGGTTTATACTTCCGAAAAAAAAAAATATATTCACCTCAAGGCATTATTTGCATGCAAATGGTTTTCGCATCCAAAAATAATTATTTTCCATTTTTAGGCCTATAGCTGGTCAATTAAGGGTAAATTAATGACTCAATGGGTGGTTTAGGCCAGAGCAAACGTTTTTCGCCTTGAATATTATTCAACTTGGTGCGCAGAATAGGTGGAAAATGGTTTGAAAATTTTGATTTTTTTTTCGCATCGGAACTGTAAACTATGCTTAATACGCAGTTCCTGCATCTCGATATACATAAGGGGACATGGCGAGTTCCTGGTAAATCAAACACCAACCAAATTGACCACATTGCGATCGACGCAAAGTACTCCTCCCGTATCAAGGATGTCCGAACGTTCCGAGGAGCCAAGCTTGACTCGGACCACTACCTCGTTGTAGCAAAGGTAGTGCTACGGATATCCAGACCAAAGCCAAAACAGGGAAATACTATGAGGAAGTTCGACGTCGGACGGCTACAGTCGCAAGAAATCGCCAGGTCCTTTTCCGATCGAGTCTCTTACACCCTCTAAAATAGTCCTTTGCCACCAACTGCAAAAATATCGAGAACCAATGGAAAATCTGCCAGGAAGCCATCAGAGATGCTGCCTCTAGCAAAAGCCCTGGTTTGACGAGCTCTACGAGCAGAAGAGGAGAGAGGAACACAAGCTTCTTAAAAGGAAGAAGAAAAAGCATGAGAAGCGCGTGATCGAGGAGTTACAGGGATGCCACTGCAGGAATGAAGTTCGGAAGTTTTACCAAAAAGTAAAAAGAACCGTCCAAGGTTACAAGGCCCGAACCAAAGCCTGCAAGGACTATCAGGGGAACATCGTGGTGAAATCGCAGTAGGTGCTGGGGATATGGAAAAATCATTTCTGCAAATTGTATAACAGCGATGACGAACCGCATCCCGCTAACATGCAAATCGCACCATTCAACTTGGACGACGTAGGCCAACAATTATCCGTCCACCCGATCTTGACGAAGTGAGGATAGCCATATCTAAACTTAAGTCCAATAAAGCTGCTGGAGCTGATGGCCTTGCGGCTGAGCTATTCAAAGCGGCTGGCGATGAATTGGTTAGGAGTATGCACCAGCTCATCTGTAATATATAGTCGGAGGAAAGCATATGCCCGATGAATGGAACCTCAGTGGTGCTTTTGTGAGCATTGAGAAGGAAGCCAAGAAGACGGGTTTAACGGTAAATGAAAGAAAAACGAAATATATGCTGTCAACAAGAAAGGACACCCAACACCGACGTCTAGGACAGAACGTCACTATAGAAAGCTATAATTTTGAGGTGGTCAGAGACTTTGTCTACCCAGGATCCGCTATAAACTCAGCGAACGATACCTCTGCTAAGATCAAACGAAGAATTACTCTTGCCAATCGCTGTTGAGAAGCAAAGCCCTCTCACGAGCAACTAAACTGTCCCTGTATAAGACGCTTATCATCCCGGTCCTGATGTATGGTGCAGAGGCATGGACAATGCTAACGGTGGATGAGAACGCGTTAGGCTGTTTTGAGAGACAAATTCTCCGGGTGATTTTTGGTCCCGTCTGCATAGATGGGTAATGGAGAAGAAGATACATCAACGAACTGTATGGGCTGTACAGCGACACCGACCTAGCCACAAAAGTGAAAAGCCAACGACTAAGATGGCTGGGTCACCTAGAGGGAATGGACACCAATGCTCCGGCCCGGAAAGTCTTTGAATCCAACCCCGTGGGACAACGCAGTAGAGGTGGACAGCGTAAAAGGTGGCGCACGCAATTGGAAGAGGACCTCAACCAACTTGGCGTGCGAAACTGGAGACAGCTATAGTCTGTCCAGCAAAAATTGTTAGTACAGGGCTTATGGGCGAGCTTTTTTCAAAACTGTGGTGCCTGTGTATACCATCACAGCACTGAAATAACAAATCTTCCACTGAAAAAGATACTAAACCACTGATTAATACACAGGAATTGTTGTTGCAATTCTTTGAAACATTTCGTACATTTCGTTGTCGTTCTGTTATCCCCTTATTATTTGTTTATATTTCTGAATAAGCCTATAAAATACAGTTAAAATTTGTACGATTTTAGTCTTTAAGAAGAAAAAAGTTATTTGCGCTAATTTTTGAAACATTCACAAAGCGTTACTTTGAAACATTCACAAAGCGTTACTTGATCAAATTCATTTGAAAAGGTGTGATGGTGTGGTAAAAAAAGATAAATGGATCTTTGTTTAATATGTTTTAAATGTATCCATGGTAACCATATGTACATTGTTCTTCGATTTGTGGCAATTTATAATTAAAAGTATGGAAGCCCTGTAAGAGCTTTAACTTGAGACAGATATATGCAAGGCAATACAACCAGACTGAGAGGCAAACGTCCTATCTTCCCTGTACTGACAATTTTTGTTGGATAGAGCATAGCTAGAAACCGAGCCGGCTGGAAGAAGCTTGTTGGTTGAGGCCCTGGTCCACCCCGGACTGTAGCACCACCTTAAGTAAGTAAGTAAGTAAAGTTAAAATGATAGTAACATGAAATACTTATTCACAACAATTGCATTTTCATCTTACAAAAATGTGATTAATAACGCACAAAACCAATAATTTATGTATGTTCTTGAAATTAAAACCCTACAAATGTTTTTAATAAAATGGAATTTGTTGAACAACTTTGTCGATTGCTATCCATTTGAATCGGATAACGACCGGGTCTAAAATAATGTTGATTGGCGATCAACACGTCTACACTTACTCAACACTGTTGACCAACGATGTTGATCTACACAATTCAACATAATGTGGACGTGGCTTTATATCAAAATTTGCGATTCAACAAATTGGACCAATTACAATAACTTCCAATGGAAAGTTAATACAATCCACAACTGGGTCACACGTGCTTGTTCTTGTCTTCAAGATGCATATAGGGTTTTAAAAATTGTAAATAAAGACATGGAATTCATGAAAGCAAAATGTTCATTATTAATTTGATTGAAATGAAAAAAAAGAATGTCATCTGAATTTATGATGAATTTATGGGGAAAAAAAAACTAAAAATCATTAAATAAATTAAATAAATTGGGTGGCGCAACAGCTCGTGGAGAACCAGGGCCTAGTGACTTACAACTTTCAATCATTCCTGTGTGCGTGTTGTTAGCAGGAATGGAGGGGGCCTACAGTTTTTGGCAGAGTCCGAACGGCTAAATGCGCAGCACTTATTAATGACAGGCCCTCGGATAAAACATTTCTGTTTTTAGGTGGCACGGCTGGGAATCGAACCCACACCTTCGGCATGAATTGGAACAGTTTAAAAAAAATAAATACATTTTTCAAAACCTCTTTAAGGAAAAATGGTGGTATGCTAATTTTAAGTTTTAATTAATACCTATAAAGATAAAAATTAAACTTTCAAGAAATAATATCAACCCAATTTTGAAATATCGAATTTTTGAAAAAAAAAATATTAATATTTTTTTTGTGGGAAAATATTTATTGCAAATTTTAATGCACAATATTTTTTATACTTTAAAAATTTGAAGTTCACTTCAATTCACACAAAATACTCTTTGAACTTTTTCTTTTGAATTTTTGATTAAAAAATCAGTCACTAACAA
Source organism: Dasysyrphus tricinctus (assembly GCA_963921185.1). NCBI lineage: Eukaryota > Metazoa > Arthropoda > Insecta > Diptera > Syrphidae > Dasysyrphus > Dasysyrphus tricinctus. The sequence continues at coordinate 110,076,525 of OY992530.1, forward strand.
GGATCTGTAAGCCTGTCTTATACACCTATATTCGTCAAAATACCAGATCACCAATTACAAAAATAATCAGTCACTTAGTTTTCAAGAAAACCAAAAATCACTGAGCTGTATTTGGGAAAAATAAGATTTGGTAAAATTTCTAAAAATAAAATAAGAATAAATTTAAAATTTTGACTATTTTTGAATTTTTTTTTTGAATGAAAAAAGGAATCAACTGTTTTTCTCTCTTAGGCAACAATTTGTTTTTATGTAAACTGCATACGCTGATGGTGAGCGTCAGTATTTACTTAAGCAAATATTATGACCTTTCTCTAAAAAATCATTAAAAAACTCACAAAAACTATGAGAAATCAACAACTCTATATTTTTTTTTTATATTTTGCGCGCACTAAAGGGGTTATGACTACCCTTAAGATGATTATAGTACATAGTACAAGCGTTAGGAAAATGAGGAAGGTTCTAAAAGGAGATACCGATGCACATTGGTTTTGAAGTTTTGAATATTAAAATGGGGGGGGGGGGGGGGGGGGGAATGGAGCCTGGTAAAGCATTCCACATTCTTGTTGTGCGGCTGTAGAAAGAATCTCTAAACTTTACAGTACGTCCGAAATTGGCCCCAAGGGTAAACTGATGAGCATTCCCAAAAGCGAGAGTATTACGGTTGAATTGTTTTAGTTTTTTTCACTAGAACATTGTTTATAAAAATAGCGATAGACGGTGTTTCAGAGATGTTATTGATTGCGTTATTGATGAATCGCCAATCATTTTTAAGGCTCTATTTTGGATTCTATCCAAGAGATTCAAGTGATTTATAGGAGCACCTGCCCAGATGTGGGAGTTGTACTCAAGCTAAGGTTGGATGAAGGGTTTATAGATTGTAGCCAGATCAGAAGAAGAAAAAAATTTCTTGCATCGTCGAAGGAAACCTAGACACTTAGCAGCGTTTTTTAGCGACGTCGAATATGTGGTCACTTCACAGAAGGTGATCTGTGATGCACATACCGAGGGACTGAAAGCTGTTCGGTTTCTTCGATGCAAATGCCACTCAAGGATAGTGGCATAGGGGGTGGGTTTCCACTTTAACGAAAAGAGACAGCATTGAGTTTTTGAAGCATTAAATTCTACGCTGATTTTTGATTCCCCATTGAACAATGCTGTCGAGATCAGAATTTTAAAGAGCTAATCATACGCTGCCGTTGAAGTTCCACATCCGAAGGACAACGATGTGAATCTGAAAACGAATATGAAAAGTTGAGGGTACTGTCGTCAGCAAAACAATTAATAGATTAGAAGTTTCAGACAAGAGATCGTTGATGAAAATAAGAAAGAGATTCGGGAGACAAAACGGAGCTCTGGGGTACACCATCATTTATTTTATGAATATCAGACTTCAAACCATCCAATACAACTTGTATTGAGCGGTCCGAAAGGTAGTTTCTAATCCAGCGAAGAAGAGATTCATCGATACCAAATGCACGCGTTTTCGATAAGAGAGCTTGATGTCAAACTCTATCAAAAGCTTTTGAAATATCAAGTGCAACAATCTCTTAATCATGTAAAGATTTGTTCCACTGCTCGGTGAGATATACCATCAGGGGGTCATTCTCGATCTGTGAAATGAAAAAAAAACTTATCATTTCATTTTTCACAGCGTTTTATCATTTTTATCACTTCACATCTACGAAGAAGGCGATTCCCGAACTCATTATGAGAAACAGCTGTCAAACTGAGTACTAAAAAGTACTAAAATTAAAAAGCCAACCTCTTGCTCATAGAAAAAGATGATTCTGACGTCATAGAAAGACCAAGATGGCGACTTGGGTGTATGAAATGAGCACAATTTGTTTCTGTTTATCATTTTTCTCTTTCACAGGTTTTCACAGAATGAAATAATTGTGATAAACGAATTATCATATGAAAACATTTTGGCATTTGTTTTCATTTTTTTCACACCTCTAGAATCGCATTTTGGCGTAAAGGCGTTATCATATTTATCACTTCACAGTTTCACAGATCGAGAATTGACCCCCAGATCACCAGTGGACCTATTGCTACGAAAGCTTCCTTTCTTCGAGATATTTCTTAAGCTGATAGTTTATCAGCGTTTCCATGACCTTGGAAAGAAGGGACGTAAGTGCAATTGGGCGATAATTAGTGGGTGAAGAAGATTCGCCTTTTTTAGGGACAGGCTGAACAAATGCTGTTTTCCATCCACTCGGGAAGAGACCTATAGAGTAGGACAGATGGAAAAGCTTACGCAGTGGCTTTGCCAGCGTAGAAGAACACCTCTTCAGAACAATAGGAGAGATACTATCAGGGCTGTCGAAGTACTGCAATTGAAGTATTTGTACTGCTTTTTGAAACTCCGTACTGCCGTACTGCTAATACGACCAAAGTACTGCTTTTTTGAAAATTTGTTCATACAACATTTTCAAATCATAATCATATCCAAAAAGTTTTAGTCCTTTTTATCTAATGTTTTCTTTTATAAACAAAACAGATACAATTGTATAGAATACGCTCACTTTGTATATAGATGTATTGAGAAAGATCTCGAGTTCCATTTTTTACGAGTGCGTAGTTTGCAATATATGTAGGCATAGCCTGTATATCACAAGTAAAAAATTCGTAATTCTGGAATTTTTCAGATTTTCTTTTCTGATCCGAAAAAAGGAAGTTTAAGGATATTTTGATGCCATTTGGAACGAAATATTCCACACACGTCGAAATGTAGTTTTCTCACCCAACTGTCAAAAGCAATGTTAAATTATACTAATGGATCTCTAGACAATGAAATTTAGATTTTAACGTACTTCGAAAAAACTCCTACAAAGTTGAATTTTGGTGGGGCTTTGTTTTGACGTCTTGAGCAATTTCCAATTTCTAAAATTTGGCTGAAAAAAAGAATTTTTGGAGGAGTAAAAAGTTGTAAAGTTCAGTTTTTTGCAAATTTTTCGAAAACTATCAACTTTTTGGTATGAAATAAACAAGGTAAAAGTTACAGCTTATTCAATTTTATAAAAAATACAAATTAGGTACATGTTTTTTGATGCATTCAATAGTTTTAGAGCAAATCATGGAGCCAATTTGTCAAAAAATTTATTAAAATTGCATTAATCGATGAGCAATATTTTTTGTACTATATGCGCTAAATCTTCTCATTATAAACCAAGTTATTGTGGTGCTCAGGGTAAGTAAGGCCATCAACTGGAAAATGTATTGGTTTTAATTTTTTTAAATAATTTTGAGAAAAACGTGCACAAACACAACAATAGTTCTGTAGGTAATGAAATAATGAATACCACCATTGCAGTGCGCTAGAGTTAAATAGGTAATTGGCGGATATGTGATAATTTTTAATGAACAATATTTGCATTTTAACAAAATTAAATGCATTAACAATTATGTTGGTATATATATTACTGCCGTACTCCAGTGTACTGCAATTTTTTTCCTCGAAGTACTGCTTTCTGTGAAATTGAAACGAAAGCCCTGGATACTATCCGGGCCAGCGGATTTGTTTATTTAAGGACTCTTGCTACTGCACGAGTGCGAAAGAAGATTCGTCCCATGAAATCGTTAGCGCTCTCAAGTACAGGAGGAGTCATAACACTCTCTGGCAGCGTCGAATTAACAGCAAGCTGTGCTGCAAGCAAATTGGCTTTATCCAGCCCCGGATCTATGGGGGGGCAAACCGGGGCCTGTGCCCCGGGCGGCAGCTTACAAGGGCGCCAAATCTATGTGACTGAAAAAACTGAAAATTGCGATGCTTAATGAAATAAAATGAATTGAGATGCGGCAATGGAATATCAAATTGTATTTCTCCGTCAACCTTTAGCAGTTTTTCTATTATTATTTCTCCATTTAAAATAATTAAAAATTAAAAAAGAAACGAGTTAAAAGTTTGTTAAAAGTTTTTCTGATGTTTTTTAACAATAGTTTATTGCATTGTATGTAGTGTATTTTTACAAAACTTTTCCTCCTCCCTAAACTGTAGGAGATAGATCCCTCTTCTTCAATAATAAAACATTTGAACTGTGTCTCTCAACAAGCGTCGCACCAAGCCGTACAAATCCTAGTCTTGCCTTAAGAATTATTTGCTGGATACTAACAACTTTATTACACTGTATTTTAGATCTTTTTTAACTCACAAAAAATCTAAATACAAACAAATGTAGGAAATCAGGAGCTCCAAAAAAACTGTTTAGTACAAAATTTTTCGTTCCGATGAACAAAAATGAGATAAACGCTGAAAACCATTTTTACAATTTTCGACAACAATTTTTCATGATGTCGATAGTTTTTGGAAACAAAAAATTAAAAAGATATTTTAACTTACAAAATCAAATAAAACATTTACCTTTTTCAACACCCTTTTTCAAAATGGTGGATAACACAAAATTTCCCACCAGCCAGAGACTGCTCCCACACGTATCGAAGAACCAGCCAATCTAAAATTACTTGTGTTTTGACGTTGCTTAGCTCTAGTACTATTAAGGTTTGAAATTGTGTGTGTCAATTTTATTGAAATCGTTTAAGGAACAACGAAGTTATAATATGTTAACATTTTTTGAAAGATTCTGTTGTGAAATATTTTTTTCCGTTACAATTCGGTATCAGCTATCACCTGAGTATATTTCATTGCAATCTCTCAAGAAAGAACGAAGTTGCAAAATGGTAACATATTTTAGAAACATCCTATTTTGAAAATATTTTTTTCTGCTATAAATCTGTCTCACCTATCACCTCTGTCAATTTCATTGCAATCGCTCAAGGAGCAACGAATTCCCGAGGATTTAAAAACTTTATTCGGAACTTTGTACTTCGATACTTTATCTTGCGTAACTTTGGCTTTTCGAAATTGTGTCCTGTCGTAAATTTACATTTTTCTTTCTTCGGTTCAGGCAATGGATCTTCAATAGTTCTCCCATGATAAATTTGGGAACGAACCATATTTGACAGATCCTTGCAGATTTGATTCGAATGAAAACGAATTTTATTAGGAACCAAAAAATAAGATTCGTGATCGAATCAAAAACAAAATTCTTTTGAATTGTTCACGAGTGAACGAATCATATTTTATCGTTCTACGAACCTTGGTTGTGCATCGTTTTTGTTTAGGGATTATTATTTTCTTATCTATAGTAATAAGTTGCTGAATAGGTATTGGCTGCACATCCATTAAAAAGTTTTATTCTCCCAGTGACAAAAAATCCAACCAAGCAGATATGTGTTTTTTTTCATTTTTATCAAAAACGGCAAGGGCGCCAAAATCAAGTTTTCCCCGGTTCGGAAAAATCGTAGATCCGGGGCTGGCTTTATCTAGTGAGCTGACGTAGGGAGTGTTATTGAAGACGAGCGTTGGAACCGAAGATGAAATAGTATTGCGAATGTTTTTAACAAATGACCAAAAATTGTTACTACCTTTGGGACATTGTAGTATTTTTGCCGTAGTTTTTGGTCATGCAAAAATTTGGTTTTTTGAATATGGGCGTTACAGGTTTTCCTAGCTTGTTTGAACTTATTCCGGTTTTCCTCAGTAGGGTTGGCCTTACCTATAACAACGGAAATTTACATCTCTTACCCTGATAACCTCTTTACAGCTCGGATCAAACCATGAATTTTCTTTTGGTTTGATAGACTTTAATCCTATTCGGAATAAAATTTCTCATCCCGTGAAGAATTAGATTTGTGATCATATCTGCGCTGGAGTCTACGTCACTATCGAGGAAGCATAGTGACCAGTTAAAGTTTCTGAAGAAATCATTGAGACCGTCCCAGCTCGTATTGCCAAACGGTTCTCTTTGGGCTTTGTTCCTTAACTGGATTTTGTTGGCACGAGAAATTTGCAAATATGACACAATGGTCTGACGTGCCTAGAGGTGATAATGCACTAATGGTGTATTTATCAGGGTCAGAGGTAAGAAACAAGTCTAGAGTGTTCCCGGGTTGACCTGCAACGTCAGGGATTCGAGTTGGCTCGACAAAAAGCTGGGTCAGTTGGTTTAACTCAGCGAAGACCTCAATATACCTTCCTTCGGATGTTGTCTGACCCGAAAAGCGAAGCCAAGTAGAACTGTGTACATTGAAATCGCCCGCAATGACGATTTCAGTGTGAGGATAATGGGAAACAATTCTTTGGATGGAGTCAGACAGAGCATCAAATTCGTTAAAAGTTGAATTTCTGTCCAAATTTGGACTTCGATAAATAAAACAGGTATTGTATGATGTGCTTATTAATCGAAAATTTAAACCACATGAAATTGAAGTTTGTGTTTGAGCACAACCCATATTGTGATTGAAGTTGGTACGCAACATAATTTCTTATGTAGATATGATAATGGCACTAAGTTATACCATTGTATATGAATCTAATAGTATTATCATCAGACGAAATTTTTTCTCGACTCCTTCACAAACCAGATGTCGTATGATCGCTTCTCACAGAAAGGGAAATTAAAAATTCCCTTACTGAGGCAAAAAAACAACTGAGCAAACAGCACAAGAGCCTATAACAAATGGCAGATAAAAACAAGAAAAACTGGTTCCAAACAACAACAAACGACAGACAAAAACAAGAAAAACTGGTTACTTTTTCGATTTTCTTGTGTTTAGGAATAAGGGAGAGGAATAGGATAGGAACATTGTAGCATGTAGCATGTGGGTATATCTACTTCCGGCTACGATAAGTTTTTTTTTTAGAAGTCAATGTAAAAAAAACTGTAAGTATGAGCAGAGCACACAAAAAATGACAGAGAAAAAAACTTGTTTGTGGTTTCGGGTTCGATTTGTTTGGTCTCTCTTGTCTGAACACTGGTAGTTTATTTTGAAGTAAGAAAAAGTATACTTAAAAAAAATTGAGATAGAGAAACTCATTCGAAGGTAGTTTGAGTTTGGTTTTCTTGTACCAGAAGTTTTTCAATTAATTTATTTTCAATATTTCAAGCTATTTTTCATGCACTCTAAAAGGAGTTAGGTATCTGCCTGCCTAATTGGAGTTCTGAGTGATTTCTTTGCAGAAATGTGATGTCAATTAAGATCCATAGTTTTTAGCTATGGAAGTGGGTGGACAGTTATTTTTCGTTGAAAATATGAACCAAGAATTTATTTCATCTTAAAATTGTCGGGGTTTAGAGTTATTTAATATTTACAAATTTAAATCTTCGTGGCCACTATTTTTTTTTTTCTTGCAAGGTTGTTATAGTTTTTTATAGTTAATTAGGTAGATACCTACTCCCGTGTTTCTCGTCTTAAACGATCAAGTTAAAATAAGAGGGAGCTCCAAAATATCAATACAAACGTTGCATTATGAAAGTTAACAAAAAAAAATAAATTAAGTATTCCTATGTATATCAATTTTTGTAGACACAAATCTAAGACAAAAAACAATTTTTCTTGTAAATTTTGAACTTCCCACACTTTATTCCAATTTTATTTACAACGGTTCAAAGATTATCGATAGAACTTTCGAACCAATGTTCAAAGTGTCTTATTTAATTTAATTTAATTTTATTTTATTTTATTTTATTTTATTTATATAATTTATAGGCTTCGTAAGGAATTATACAATTTCTAGTCTCTTAAGCTTCTATCAACATCAACACGGCTAAAATTGACTGTCAGAGCATCCAAAGTTGAACTTCATTCTAATTGAACATTTTTGTCAAAACTGTATGACTATGATTTCAATATTTTTTTTTTAATACAGAAGCTTCCAAAAAATAAAACAGTATTGTATACCAAAATTTTCAAAACAATTTTTTTTTTTGATAAAAAAAAAATGTTTCCATTTTTTTTTAAATCAAATATTTCGAAAACGACATCATCGATATTTTTGAAACTTGATACTCAAGAGTTTTTTAATACTTTCCAAAATATTTTAAGAAAACATTTAACGAAAATATTTTGTTCTCAAAAATTACTCCTACGATTTTAATTAAACTTTTCCGTATGCTTTTTTTAGATAGATAGATAGTTTATTGATTTTGTTTAGATTTTACAATGGTTTGTTACCGCACATTTTACAATATAGTGATTTGATACAATGTATCTTTCAACTAAAATAGTATGTATATAATTTTTTATAAATTTGATCAATAAGGTTTATATAATTTTGTCCGGAGGAAAAAACAATAAAAACCTCCATTTAAGGTAAGAATATAATAAAATCTTAAAGCTAATGACTAGTAAGGGTATAAAGTAAAACAGGTTAGCAGATGACCAATAAATGAATAGATGATCATTTTTTAACAATAAGTATGCATAAATGTATAGCAAATTACATAAATACCTATGTAAATAATTGAATAAATAGAATAAAATAAATAAATAAATAATTTAAACAAAAATAATAACAAGTAAATAAATAAATTAAATAAGTAAGTAACTAAATATATAATTAAATAAATAAATGAATAAATAAATAAATAAATAAATAAATAAATAAATTAATATATAAATGAGTAAATAATCAAATAAACAAGGAAACAAATAAATAAATAAATAAATAAATAAATAAATAAATAAATAAATAAATAAATAAATAAATAAATAAACAAATAAATACATGAATTTATAAATCAGTATACATTAATACATAGATATCACAGTAAAAAATAGAATTGTTTAATTTTGATTATTTAGTTCACTAACCAAATTGTTCTCAGCAAGATCAAGTCGATCAAAGAATTTTGTTGTGAGTTTAATTATTCTATCTTCGATCAATTCGACATTAGCTTTTACGTGGAGATCGAAGGTGGAATAATGCCAAGGTAGATTGAGCATCATTTTTAAAACTTTATTTTGAGCAACTTGTAATTTTTTTATATGAGTTTTAGCTGCGTTTTTCCATACTGGACAACCGTACAAAAGAATTGCCTGAAATATAACCTTACAAATTATCGTTTTATTTTCGACTGAAAGTAAAGACTTCCTAATAATAAAAGGGAACAGCAGTTTGGTTGCTATCTTGACTTTTTTTAGTGTTTGTGAAATATGATGATTGAACGTTAATTTAGAATAAAGGAAAATACTATGATATTTCACTTGATGGTCCCAAGAAACCGCTCTACCTAAAATTTGTAAATTATTGCTTGGGAGATAACAAGCTTTTCTTTTTCTCGTGAAAAAGATGGCTTGTATCTTGTCAGCATTAAGTTTGATTTTCCATCGATTGTAATATTGGTATAATATTCTCATTGCATTATTTAAGTTCGTCTCAATGTTGAGACCAAACGTATGCGAAGAAAGTATTGCAGTGTCATCAGCAAAAATTGCTGCTTCACAGGACGGTAATTTTGGAAAGTCAGAGGTATACAGGTTATACAAGGTCGGTCCAAGGACAGATCCTTGAGGGACACCAAAATCAAAACGTATTATTTCTGAAACACTACTATTTACATGTACCATAAAACATCTACTTGCAAGAAAACTTTGAACAATTTTACACAGATAAGGTGGAAAATTGAAGGAAATCATTTTATAAATGATCCCATTGTGCCAAACTGAATCGAACGCTTTTTCGATGTCTAACAATATCATTCCAGTAGACATACCTTGGGAACGATTGCTTTTAATTAAGTTACTTATACGAAGCACTTGGTGAGATGTACTGTGGTAGCTCCTGAAACCAAATTGTTCATTTGGATATAAGTTGTTATCAGTAATTGTTTTAACCATTTTGTTTTTAATTATTTTCTCATATATTTTGCTGATATTACTGAGTAAACTGATTGGTCTATAATTTTCAGTCCTAACAGAGTTTTTGCCGGCTTTAAGAATTGGTATTACTTTAGCTATTTTCCAAGTAGTAGGAAAATATTGCATTTTCAAGCAAGCATTTATGATGAAAGTAAGGAAGATTATTCCGATTTTAGGCAACATTTTTAAATAAAGAGTCTTAACTTGATCGAGCCCACTAGATTTTCGAGATTTAAGTGTGTGAACAACTGCAGCTACTTCTTCTTGAGTTGCTAAAATATTTTGTGGTGTGTCAAAGATCATCTGGTTCAAGTTTTGAACCGTTGTATCTACCAGATGATCTGTTGAAACATCGCCTAGGTGTTGTGCTACAGAGTGGTTTTCGGAAAAGCTAAGAGCAAGTGCGTTTGCTTTTTCCAAATCCGTATAATGGATTCTTGAATCGTTTTGTAGAAAAGGAACCTGTCGATGTTTGTTTTTTACAATTTTTACAATATTCCAGAAGTGTTTTGCATTTTTCTCTAAGGAACGTAATTTATTATTCCAGACAAGATTTCTTTTGTTTAATAATTCATAAGAGATTAGGCGATTTAAATATGCAACGTTATCACGATAAATAGGTTGGCGGTATCTTTGCCTGTTTCTTTTTTGAATGTTTCTATTTTTTATAAGTTCCAATATATGCGGCGAAAGACTTTGGTGAAATGGTTTTTTATTAACTTTTGGAACAGAACGATTAACAGAAGCAATAATGTCTTGAGTAAAGTTCTGCACAATATTGTCAACTTCATTATTGCTGTTTACACTTTCTAGATCAGTAGGAATATTTCGAAGTTTACTGTTTAATATTGACATGAAACGTGTCCAGTTTGCATTTTTAAAATCTAGGTAATATAGTTCTTGTTTTATTCCAGACCAAAGAAGTTCGCATAATACAGGATAATGATCGGAGCTGAGCTCATTTAAGGTAATTGGTGAGGTTAATTGACTAGACACATTTGTTACAAAAATATCGAGAACAGAGGGACTTCCACGAGAACTATTTGGGACGTAAGTAGGACTAGGAGGAAACAACACAATTACTGGTAAAGTATTGGACAGATCATACAAAATATTTCCAAAGGAGTTTGCCCTAATGCAACCCCATTCTCTGTAGTTGCTATTGAAATCACCACCAATAAGAAAGTCTCCACTTATAGCGAAAAGTTTTCTCAAGTCATGATTCAAGCATAATCTTTTTTGCAACGATGATGAGCCACCTGGAAAATATACGCAATATATTTTAATTGTCCTACGATTCATTAATTGGACTTCAATACCAATATTTTCTATTAATTTAGTTCGAATTACTGGCAAAAGCGAATGTCGAATTGATTTTCGGATGAGAATTGCAACTCCACCACCCTGTCTTTCAGTTCTATCAACTCGATAGCACTTATAATTAGGTGAAGTCAAGTGAATATCATTATCAAGCCAAGTTTCCGTTACTAAAGCAACGTCAATCTTGTGCCTGTTTAAGAAATAAATAAATTCTAAACGTTTGTTATAAATACTTTTAGCATTCCAAGTAATAATTTTTATATATCTATCTGTTACGTTATTTATCATGATTGTACAAAAACTTAGTTGCTAAATGTGCGATAACATTGAATTGATCTAGCTTAGTCTTACATGTTGATAATTTAGTAACCATTTCCATAAGCAACGAATTTAGCTCTTCGAAGGAAAAAAGTGTTCCACTGTTGTAGTTTGCATCTGTATGCATGTTATTGTAATTTGGAGAGTGAGGAAGATTACCTGAAACATTTGATGAGAGTGTGTTTACATTACTCTGCACATTGTATGATGACCAGTGACGCTGTCGTGGTTGAGGGAGAGACGGGAAATCTTCCATAGAAGGTAGTGATAATAGTTTATTTGAAATATGATGACCAGCACCGAATGATGCTGTTGTTGCTGCTGCTGCTGTTGCTGCTGCTGGCAATCGCGATGATCGTGTAGTTAAGAGAGTTCTTGGATGTGTTCTCTTCGCTAATTTATCCCTCAATTGCAGGTATTGTGTTCTGTTTCCGCACGTAACGTCAGAAGCTTTATGGTTTGCATTGCAATTTGCACATTTTGACATTGTGGGATTGACACATTCAGCAGTCTTATGTGAACCAGCGCAGTTGGCACAATATGTTTTTACGTGGCAATTTCTTTCGCCGTGACCAAACATTTGACAGTTGTGACATTGCGTGACTTTACCCTTAAGCTTTATTTGAAATTTCCAACTTATCTGGGTATGAAACACAGAGCGATAGTTTTTTTTCAATTCATTTAGCTTAGTTGAACCATTTTCAAGTGATATTATGTAGAAAGTGTCTGTATAAGATTCATATTTTTTTGTTATGGCTTTAATATCTAAACACATAAGACCGAGTTTAATGAGTTCAGTTTTAAGTTCATTTACATTAATTTCTCCCAACCCGTAGAGAATAACTTTGAAAGCTTTGGCGCATTTGAGATCATGCGAAAAATATTGACAATTTTCGTCTTTTAATTTAGCCAACACTTTTAGATACGATTCTAATAAATCACATTGAATTTTGATTCCGATGGATAGATTTTTTATGCAATAGTTTTTAATATCTAAAGAGTTCATCATTTTGTGAACATAATCACTTGACTTTTGCAAAAGTTTAATAGGTGGCACATAAGTTTTTTTGACACTATTTGGCGAGATAATATCGTCCATTTCTTCAATGTCATCATCAGCTTCAGCTTCAGGCTGACATTGTAAAGGGGTCCAAAATTTGGGGCCCTTCCAATTTTGCGGAATGTTTTTCACGTTTTCCATATTGGAACAAAGTTTTTTATCTGAGGACAATAAGTTGTCCTCAGGCTTGGGGGATCTTACACGTTTGGGAATGATTGTATAGAACTATCAACACAACACACGAGTGAGATAAAGACGTCTTTCACAGCTAAAAGCTCCGACTAGACTGTTTTCCGTATGCTTAAACTTTCAAAAATTATAAAATTTTAATCTTAGCAACTATTAGTAGTACCTCTCTATTATCAGCAGAACGGATTTAGATTAATTTTTATATATGGGTGATTCCGTCTCAACTGTGATTCTTTGTGTCCAGTGCTTTTTTTGTTATTTAATGTAAAATGTTCGTATATATTTTTGGTTTAAATTGTGTAAATGGCTATTTACTACAATCTACATTTTTTAAAGCATGTTATAACATGTTTTTGGTTGGTTATCACAATTTTGTGTTCCTTTTAACGGCATAAGTTAAAATTGTCCTGGAAATTATTTTTCTCGTTAGCATAGAGAAGTTAGGTCACATAAACTGTCTAAATGTCGGTACTGTGGATGTCAGTACCGTGGCATTTCAATACTTTTTGAACTTTAATTAAATATAATTAACTTATTTCTTGCAATAATACTTTTTTCTACCAATTTTCTTTGTAAGAACGGTAGCGGACGAGCCAAACAAAAATCATTCCGTGCAATAAAAACTAAGTAATAACCCAGCACAAGGAAAAGGGTTGCGATTCAGAAAAAGAGACTTCAAAAACGAAAAAGAGATATTTTTTTTTAAGGAAAAAAAGGGAAGTAGAAATGTCAAGAGTACAAAACGTATATTAGGCAATCAAGAATCTCAACAAAAATATGGTCAAAAAGAGGGAGAACTAAAAACAAAAAAACAAAAAGAGTTTAATTTATCGTCTATACTAGTTTTAGTACATTTCACTATATTTTTTATTTCTTTAAAAGTTGTAGCAAAATGCTTTTACTGATATGATACTCTGACTAAATGAAGCCACAAACACAAAACAAAAATTGTTTCCAAGAAGTTTTAATTTTTGAAAATATTCTAAAAAAAGAATCACAGTTGGCAGAGAATCACCCATATACATATTTCAAATAAGTTCAATTAATATTGCACATCAAAATTTTCAAAAAACTAATTTCTGGACTTCTAAAAAAGTTTCAAATTATTGTTTTGAAAATTTGATATCTTGAAAACGGGTTCAAATTTTTTTTTTGAAATTTAATTTTTATATGTACTGTACACAAATAAATACTTAAGATTTGCATGTCAACATTTTTCCTTTAAAATGTTGTAAAAATTTGATATATAAAAATTAATTTTTTCAAAACCGCTCCAACGATTTTAAGTTTTTTTTTTATACAATCATATATGAGGCTGTGAGTGCAAAAGCGGTTTAACCCACTTTTTTTTTGATCATGTTTTTCGTTTTGAATCGATTTTTAATAATCTTTTTATTGAGATTCAAATAGTTTACGTCACATTTTTGGAAAGCTTTTAGAAATTAAAATTTTACCTTTGATGACTTTTGATGCATAAATGTAAAAATACGAGGCAAATAAATCAACAATGCCAAAAAATGGGTTACACCACTTTTGCACTCACGGCCTCATATTGCTTTGAATTAAATCTGAGAAACTCGACGCTCCACATCAAAAAAAGAAAGCGATAAAAAAATAAAAACCTGTTTCCACCTACATACAAGAAAATAAGAACGAATACCTACGCAAATAGACATCAGTTTCTAATTTTCATTCCAATCTATTTTAAAGGCTCCCGACACGGAAAGCATTTTGTGTGCCTTATCTTGGCAAAGGACAGTCATCGAGAACAAAAGAATTTGTTTCTGTTTAGAAAATATGCGATGTGTATTGAACCTTTATGTAACGATAAAAACTTGTTTTGATCCTCTTTTTTTGTTTCCTCTTCTCCTCAATGTCTGTACCTACGTATGTATGTAACGGGTGATTTTTTAAGAGGTTTAGAACTTAAAAAAAAAAAAAACACAAAAAATTCGAAAAAATGAATGAAATATTTATTTGAATCGATAGTTTGAACCTTGCAATTTAATGTTTAAAGATAATTTCATGCAAATGTTGACCGCGGCTGCGTCTCAGGTAGCCCATCCGCTGAGTCCAATTTTGGCATACTCTTTCACACATATCGGCCGGTATCTCACGAATGAATGCATGGATGTTGGCTTCCAGTGCGTCAATCGAAGCGGGCTTGTCCCTATAGACATTAGCCTTGACATACCTCCACAAAAAATAATCTAATGGTGTCAAATCGCACGATCTAGGCGGCCAATTGACCGGCCCGAAACGTGAAATTAACTGTTCACCAAACTCGCCTCGCAATTGCGCCATTGTTTCGCGTGCTGTGTGGCATGTGGCACCGTCTTGTTGAAACCACATATCATGCAAGTCAAAAACTTCCATTTCGGGCAAAAAAAAGTTTGTTATCATCACTCGGTAGCGTTCACCATTGACAGTAACGCTGCGATTCGCATCATCTTTGAAGAAATATGGCCCAATAATGCCGCCGGCCCATAAACCGCACCAAACAGTGGCTTTTTCAGGATGCATTGGTAGCTGTTGCAATGCTTCTGGCTGATCTTCACTCCAAATGCGGCAATTATGCTTATTTACGTACCCATTCAACCAAAAATGAGCCTCATCGCTGAACACAATTTTTCGATAAAAAAGCGGATCCTCAGCCAGCTTTTTGATAGTAAAATTCAATAATTTGCAAGCGTTGTTCATTTGTAAGACGATCCATGGTTAAATTGCAAACCAAACTGAAGCTGTTTGACAGTGACACAAGGTACTAAACACACGTCAGCTGTCAAAACCAGTGTTGCCAAAACCAAACCAGCTAAAAAATCACCCGTTATGTACATACATACATACCAATTCATACTTTATTTTTTTTTTGGGCAGTTTGCTTTTGTTCCCTTCTCGCTCTCGTATATTGGCACTGCTGTGACGTGAGGAGAAGGAAGATAATTGCCTTCTCTCATGTAGTGAGGAAATAATGTATTTTTTTATCTTTCATCTGCTGTGAGTTGGGTGTGAAGCTATGATGAGGGAATAATACACTTCATGCTTCAGTCGTCTGTAGCGCTAGTATCTTTTCCTCAAGTAATACTACTATTAGATTTATATACAATGGTTATACCCATGTAGGTTAAATTCCGTATGATCGGTATTACCTCCTACCTGGGTTTCACTTAGTGCCAAAACAGCTGGCCTGTTTAACGCAGTATAAACATACGCAGCACAGAAATTCTTTTTTAGCCCACGAATGTTGCAATAATCGACCCTAAAATTACCCACCATTTAAAAATATTCAATAACTAAAACAAAAACCAACCCAGACGACTATCTAAGATGAGTGTCAATCTCAGTCCTAAACTGACTTTACAAAACAATTTATTACTATAGTGTTATGCCTTAGTATTAAAATGTTTTGATCCGCCCCTGGTGACTTAGTTGACAAACAGCTATCCATAAGGGGGGTTCACATGGACCAACATTGCTTGACAACATGGCTTGATTTGATCATTTGAACGCAAGAAACAACCGCTTGACAAGCAATGTTGTATGGTTTTTAAAAGATTTTGAATACTGTTACATTTCCATCAAGCGATGCTGTCATGCAATGTAAACCCCCCTATAGGCCCGAACTACTAAATATAACATTATCTATAAGATTTTCGTAACACAATACTGTTCTGTACTTCGATCTAGCTTTAACCCTTGAATGGATTCTCTTCAAATTTAGGATTAAAATTTTTTAAGGTTTCATAAAACTGTTACATACAAAAATTTTGTTTGGCTTAAAAACAACTGGGTTAATTTTGTTTATGAATGTCTGTGTCCAAAATAAAAAATAGAATTGACAGAATTTTCTTTTTCTTAAAATTTTGTTAGGCAGAATAAAAAAAAACACATATTCCCCAAATGGCAGAGGTACCGTAACTCTGGTTAAAAAATTTTCCACCACCCTGGGTGGCAGAAACTCACGCTACGCCACTGGCCTCTTGAATGTCACTTCTTTACGTAACTTTTAAATATTTTGCTTTGTATCGATATTATACCGACATATAAATTTGTGTGAGATGAGATGACTAGCCAATTTAAGTAGGTATGGTGGCATCTTACTGATGAACCAATAGTGGGCTCATCAGTTAAATGCCTGTTTGTATGTAACTCGACAAAACACATATTTTAGGTAATGCTACATTTCCACCTAACGCTAATCTGAGATTTAATAAGATTTACCTCAAATCTTCTTTAAATCTTGAAGATTTATCATACAAATTTATTTCGTAAATCTTGAAGATTAGAAATTAATCTTGTTAAATCTTCCTATGACAAATAGTTTTACAAATCGAACTAACCTATTTTTACATGTTGCTGAACGATTCATTCGAGACTCGCATTCAGTTCTTCATTGTTTCACACGAATCAAACATTCTGTCTCATTCGCACTTCATAAGAAAGATTGGAACGCCATTTGCATTTTTGAAGGTGCTGTCAAATTTAATCTTTTTTTAAATCTTATTGTGCGGTAGAAACACCAAAAAGATTTATTAAATCTAATCTGAGATAAACCTTTGGTGGAAACATAGCATAAGTATTGAATATTATTCATAAACTCCAAACACAAATTATATATTTTCTGAACTCTATCAACACAAGTATTACGTAACTAATAAATATAAAATTTTGTTCGAAATTCCAAATTGTGATTCTTATTTCTGGCTCTAAGTAAACAAAATGATAACATGTTTCTTGTTTCTTTATATTTTTTTTATATTTTAAGAAGTGTTGCATAATATTCATACCTAAATAGATACATTCATAACAACCCATAGAACTTTGAGTCGATTTGATTTTATCACAAAAATAAATTTTGAGATTTTTCAAAGCATTTTCTAAGTAGGAACCTTAAATGTAAGAATTTTCTGAGAAATACACTATTTTTAATACGATTGATAAGAGAAAAATAAGTTGTATATGTTATTACGAGATTCCTCAAAATGATGCCATTTTGTACAATATTTGTAATGACTTTTTAAATATCCAAATAAATCTCTTTGAAAATTCAAGTCATCTGTAACATAATTTAACAGGCTCATAAAACTTTGTAGAACAAACAAAAAAAAAATAGAAGACAGTTTCTATCGGTTATAATAATGACGTCTAGACAAGAAAAAGGTAGCTTTAAAATTCAGAGAGAGATTGTTAATTTTCAACATATATATTTTTTTAAGGAGCATACACCACACAATTTGTGTGTTAAGAATGCCTTTGTTATAATACTTTCCAAAAGTATTTTAAATTTGCACTGTAAAAACTTTTTACCATCAAACAAATACTCTTTGAAATACGAGTGTGTATGAATATATCTAAACACATTTAATAGAACTAATTTTGGAAGTTTTGACATTAAAATAAATTAATCACTAGTCGACTCCGCCTAACTGGAACACGATAATTGCAGAATATTTGTATCAATTAAGCGGAGTTTTCAATTAACCGAACTTCGGATAACTGAAATTTGTTTCAAATAAGCGGAATTCCGTCAAAATATATAAAAAAATGTCATCGAACAAAAAATATATTATATTTATTTTGGGTTATTTTCCACAACATTGGTCAAAATTTTTTAAGGTTACGTATCCTCCAGGGACGGATTGACAAGAAATTAGTTTTTGACATTCCAACATCCGAGGGGTGTGCTCGATTCAAGATTTAGTGGCAGCGTTCAATAAGTTTCAATTATGCGAAGTTGAATAAGTGCAAAATTAGCATTTGAGACGAAAATATTTGTTTCAATTATGCGAAGTTTTCATATAACCGGAGTTCAGTTATGCGGAGTAGTTTGTGTGAAAAATGCTCAAAAAAGCTCCGTTATAAATTTCTTGTTTCAGATAAGCGAGGTTTTCAGTTAAACGGAGTGCAGTTAAGCGAAATTGACTGTATAATAGAACTAAGTCCAGTCAATTTGTGCTTAAAAGGGCTCTTTGCGAGCTATTGTGTGGGGTAGTTTTGATTTATTCCCTTCTGAATCCGAATCTGACGTTTGCGAACAAAACTTCGTGACGCAACATGGAAAAAAATGCGTAAAATAATGCAAAAATGCATTTTTTGGAAGTTTTTTTTTACTTATGGCTCAAAAACTATCATCACTTATTCGTGAATTTAATCAATAATGCAGGCTTATTAACATATTTTTACTCGAAAAAAATAAAAATTGTTAACAGCAATTTGGGATTTGGGGGGTGAAAAAGAGGGGGGAAATTGCATTATTGCGTTTTCTACTAAAGTTGACCCCAAAAAGAAAATTATTCAAAAGAAAGGTTGTAGATCACGCAAAAATCTAAAACTTTTATTGAAATAATTTTTTAACATAACCTCAAAATTTCCGAGATATTGGTGAAAAACCGTTTTTTTTTTGTTTTTTTTTTTTTATTTTTCATTTCACCAAAAATAGTTCAATTTAATTTTTTTTTTTGTCCGTGGGTAGGTGCAAAACCTGCATCAGGCTCTATGACCGGAAAACGCGTGCTCATAGAAGTGTGAGATTCTTACTACACTAAAACCACCTCCACTTCCCGATTGCAACCAAGTTGAAACTTATCTAGCAATTTATTTTGAACGAAGTTAAGTTACGTGTTGCAGGTAACTTTCCGGTGAAAGTTTCTGCATATTCCGCGATTTTAAAGCGGTTTTGTGTTCACCGCACCAAGTCGGAAGGTTTTGTTCTTTGCAGACGGCGGCGTACTAAATTCGACTCGTCAAGAATGTCAATAATCGTTGGATTAGCGTGATCTAATAGCCGATTTCTATGTTTTCGCGCGAAACTCTCAATTTCGTCTCGAACCGTAGGAATCCCGAGATCCCTGTGAAGATCTTCGTTTCTTATATACCATGGTGCATTTACAAATGACCTAAGCAATTTACTTTCAAATGTTTGTAAGATATTTAAATTTGTATCGCAGGTACAACCCCAGAGTTGTATACCATAAGTCCAGACAGGTTTAAGTACCTGCCTGTATAAAATCAACTTATTATCAATACTAAGCTTGGAATATTTACCGAGTAGCCAGTTCATATCTCTTAATTTACTTTTTAATTCTTCGCATTTCTTTTTTACGTGCGGCTTCCATTTTAATTTCACGTCTAGAGTCATTCCCAGATATTTTGCTTCATTCGCAAATGGTACACGACCGGTATTAAGAAAGACGGGCAATCTATTTATTTTTTTATACGTAAAGTCCACGTGGACTGACTTTTGTTCATTGAGCGCTATTCGCCATGTTTTTGTCCACTCATTAACATTATTATAAGAGCATTTTGTAATTTAATCGTAGCTTCGTTAATCGTTTTGCCTACTGCTAGTATTGCAGTATCATCAGCAAACGTTGCTACGATAGTGTCTTCTGTTTGAGGTATATCACGTGTAAAGAGAAGGTACAGAATTGGACCTAAAACACTACCTTTACACTACCCAGCCACTATTTCTTTGAAATTAGAATATTCATTTCCGTGTCTTACACGAAAAAGTCTGTTTTCTAGATATTCGTTTAGAAATTTATAAAGTCCTTCAGGCAGAACTTGCCTTAATTTGAATTTGAGGCCTTCGTGCCACACCTTGTCAAACGCTTGCGACACATCCAAAAAGACCGTCGAACAGATTTTCTTTTCTTCAAGAGCTCTCTCAATTACGTCGGTTATCCTATGCACTTGATCAATGGTCGAATGCTTTCTTCTAAATCCGAACTGATGTTCAGGTATTAATTGTTTTTCTTCTATTATCGGCTGCAGGCGAAGGAGTAGTATTCTTTCAAAAACTTTTGATATTACAGGAAGAAGCGAAATCGGTCTGTAAGACTTCTTTTCATGAGATGGTTTGCCAGGTTTTAAAACCATTATTACTTCCGCAACTTTCCATTGGCTCGGAACATATTCTAACCTAAGGGCGGCATTTATTATATAAAGAAGGTTGATCAAACCTTTACGAGGAAGCATTTTTAGAATTTCTGCCGTGATTAAGTCATAACCTGGAGCTTTATTGGACTTAAGCTTCTTTATTTCTCGGCAAGTGTAGCATTTCTTATTATGTAGCTGTCATTTGATGTTAAATTCATATTAAAATTTTCGTTGAGTACTTGTCCATCGAAAGGCTTAAATGTTTCCTCCAGGTAATCGGCGAATACCATAGCTTTTTCTTTGTCACTTTTAGCCCATTCATTTTGGCCTTTCTTAATAGGAGGCGCTGGAAGCTTTGGTCTTTTTGTTACTTTTATAGCTCTCCAAAGTGAGTAGTTAGAATCTTTTCCTGCTGTAAGATTTTCGAGGTAATTTTCAACTTCAATTTAATTGAAACTTTGTGAAAATATATCTATTTTTTTCATTTTTGTATGTGGTTACTCTATGTTATCATTATTTTATATAATTGTACATTTAAAAACAAAACTAATAATTTTTGAATAAACTCGGTACCTACGACGATTTTCTGAAGTACATTTTTTATTTGAAAAAAAAAACTATTTTTTTGCAAACAAATTTGAATACAGTAGACGCTCGATATAGTGAAAATAATAAAAACCAGGCCTGTGTGTTGTTTCGAGATTGTTCACTTTATCGAGTGGTGGTTTTCTAAGGCTTTATAGAGATGAATGTGATCCAAAATGCACATTTCGTTCAAAGTGAATGTTTTTAATTTTAATGATGCATTAATCGAGGCTTTCACTCAGGTTTAAACAAAAAACAGAAACAAATCCTCCGAGCTCTCAAGCTATGTTGAATGCTTGCGCGGCATTTTTATATAAAAAAACGTTTTTATGTATAATTTTGTGTGTTCACTATTGTGGATAGTTCACTATTTTGAGATTCACTAAATCGAGCGTCTACTGTATCTCAAAAACTAATCAATGGTTTTGCTTGAAAAAAATTGCGGTTATTAAGAACACAACAAGATATTTAATCATAATCCACACAACATGGAGACTACACCACAATTAAATATTACAGCCGAACAGGCGCTATTAGTCTACAAATATAAAAATGCTAGAATTAAACTGACAAAAGCCAATTTAAATATAAAATTTAATAAAGAATGCCTCAAAAAACATATCATTCCACAATACGCCCAAATAAAAACCAAAACTTATTCAACAGCCGCCATTAAAACACAAAAACTCGCTCAAACTATTCGTATAAAAGAAGAAATTAAATTTCTATATGGCAAAAAACCGAACTAAATAACACTCTTTACAAACTACACTTACTTATATACAACAAATTACATTACATCGCCGCTGAAAACTATACCCACAATATAAACCAATATACCAAACAAATCGCAATAGAAATATCCAAAAAACAACAAATTAAAATAAAAAAACTAACCAACAAATTTCAGCCTTACATTCCAAAAAACAAACATACATTCTATCCCAGATTGATAAATAAAACCAATATTCAGTTTACAGAACCCGAAATAGGAACACTAAGCAAAGGACTCAAATATAACATTCCTAAAATTCACAAAACCAATTTAGTCCAAGAAGTCATCAACGCCGAAGCCGCCATTAAAACAATCCCAACACATGAAATGCAAAATGAGACCAGAATTTTAGTCAACAAAAAACTTAAACACATTCTTAAAAACAATAAAACCCACAATAAAATCCAAAACAAGTATAAAGGAGACATAACTAATTTGAAAAATATTAAACAGAAAATAATAGACAATAACGCATTCATAACGAAAGCCGACAAAGGTAATACAGTTGTCATACTTGACCAACAAGAACAAATTGACAAAACCATAACCTTCTTCAACGACAACAATATACACAATTTACAAAATGATCCTACCAAAACGTACGTCAAAGAAATTAACAAGGCCATCAACAAATGCAATTACATCTTTTCCAACATCAGCAAAATAAAAATAAAACAACCGAATGCACAAGCCCCACTATTCACAGGTTTACCAAAAATTCACAAAACAGGAACACCAATCCGTCCTTTAATAAATTATACAACAGCATCTTGCTACAAAGTCGCTAAAACACTACAAAAAATCATCAAAGCAAATATAAACATACAAAATAACAAAAGCATAAAAAACTACACAGAATTTATAGAACAAACTAAGCATATCAACATATCAACACAATATAAACTAATTTCTTTCGACGTAACTAATATGTACACAAACATCCCAATAGAAGAAACAATCAATATTCTAAAAGAAAATCTCACTATCACCGCAAAAATTAACCAACAACAAATAGATGAAATCATTGTATTATTAAAAATTATATTAAAACAAAACTACTTCTCCTTCGACAGTAAATATTACAAACAAGAAGAAGGCCTTGCAATGGGTTCCCCTCTTAGCGGATTATTGGCAGACATCTACCTCAACCACTTCGAAAATAAATACATTCTATCTAGAAACAATAAACAACACAATAGAATAATTCATTACACACGATATGTTGATGACACTTTTGTTATTTTTGATGGTACATATAGACAAATTGAAATTTTAAAAAACTACATGAACAATATAAACAATAACATAAAATTCACTGCAGAAATCGAAAACAACAACAACATTAATTTCTTAGACTTAAACATTAGTAAAAACAACAACAACAAACTCTATTACAAGATCTACAGAAAACCTACAACAACAGATATAACTATACATAATAGTTCTCATCACCCACAATCGCAAAAAATGGCAGCTTTCAACGCCTTTATCAATAGGCTTTTCAATGTGCCCATGAAAAAGGAAGATTATGAAGAAGAAGTCAACACCATCAAGCACATAGCAATAGCAAATGGATATAAAGCAGAAATTATTGACACATTAATAAACAAAAAGAAAAAGAAAATTAAAAACAACAACAATAACAACATAATAAACGAAGAAAACACCGCCGATAAGAAATACATAGCCATAAATTACACCAACCTACTCCCGCAAACATTACAATACGAATTTAAAAAACTAAACATTAACATTGCTTTTAAAACAAGAAACAACATTGAAAAAATACTTAAACAAAAAACTACAACAGAAATTAAAGCATGCTCCGGCGTATACAAAATTAAATGTAATGACTGTGACAATTACTACATTGGACAAACTGGTAGAACCTTCTTCGACAGGTTCTTAGAACATAAACCGAAACCTAATACGAAATTGACATTTGCACAACATTTAATGGACAACAACCACAATTACACCAACTTCGACACCAACTTGGAACCTTTACACGTATGTAGAAAAGGGACAACACTTGACGCACTTGAAGAATATGAAATTTACAAAGCAAACAAAATGGAACAAGACAGAGTACTGAACGACAAATTGACAATTAAAAACAACACACTATACGACACCGCCATTAAACATCAATACGGAAATACAAGATAAAAAGAGACAAATACATAAACCGAAAACAATACTTTAAAATTCAACAACAATATTACACCATACACCAACTTTGGCTTAGTAACACCACAGTTCGTCAGCATAAAGCCCGATGATGGAATATTAAATCCGAAACGCGTCGCTACTTTAATTAATTTATGTTGTGATATAATTAAATTAAGTTAAATTAAATAAAACAAGTTTTTAAAAAAGTTTTCTTTTTATAATTTATTTTATTATTTAATATATAAACGATTTCAACAAGATATATTTTGACAAAGTTTCAGTTAAATTGAACTATGTTTGGGAAAATGAAAAATAAAGAACAAAAACAAATACGGGTTTTCGCCAAATTCTCGGAAATTTTGAGGTTATGTTAAAAAACGATTCATATAAAAGTTGTAGATTTGAACGTGATTTACAACATTTTTATTGAACACTTTTCATTTTGGGGTCAACTTTAGTTGAAAAACGCAATAACACAATTTACCCCTCTTTTTCACTCCCCAAACCCCCCTCTCCAACTCCGCTTCTTGGAAATAGATTTTTTGTACATTCCTTATAACCACTTTCACCATTTTCAATCGTTAAACTGCTGTTAATAATTTTTTTTTTTATAAATGTGTAAAAACCCTGCACTACAAGCACAATTCAAATTGAAAGCACCGCCATTTTCGATTTTCAAAAAAAAAATTGTGCTGTATTGTGAACAACTTTAATATTTACTAAACTGCAAAATTTGAATAATTTCCATCCATAAAGTTTGCAAATTTGCGACCTTTTAAACAATATTTGAGGCTCCAAGGCAGCACAAGTTGAGCACAATACAGCACTATTTTTACTTGCGATTATAGGTACTATAAGGCAAGTTTTGGATTCGTGCAAAAAAAATTTTTTGAGATAACAATCAAACATGATATTACGATGATAGAGAGCACCAAAAAAGTGGGTGGCACAATAATTCTGTCTGCCTGTCTATCTGTTCGTCTACAGCCTAAACGGCTTGATCGATTTTGTTCAAACTTGGTACATAGTGGTTTTTGGTGATTATGCCCACACATTTTTTCATTTTTTTTTAGAACCAAAAATAACGGTACCTGCCATACAATTTTTTTTTAACAATTTTACATAACCATATTTTTCTCAAAAACAGCTCGAAAACTTTTCTTAAAAAATATTCAGTAAATTTATTTTAGTAAAGGCTTCCTTTGGGTGGAAAACCATTTTTCAAAAATGGTTATTAATGGTACCTCCCAAAGAACCATTTTTTTAATTTTTGATTTTCTTCAAAACGATACGACTGATTTCAATTATTTTTTTTATACAAAAGCTTCCAAAAAATATAAACAGTTTTGCGTACCAAAATTTTTGAAAAAATTTTTTTTGGATTTTTAAAAAATGTTTCAAATTTTTTTTTTGAAAATCAAATATTTCGAAAACGACATCATAGATTTTTTTGAAACTCGATATTTAAGAGTTTTTTACTATTCTCTACAATATTTTTAGAAAAAAGTTTACATTTATGAAAAAATAACGGTACCTTCCATACAAATGTTAAAAAACCACAAAGGAAAATATTTTTTTGCTTAAAAATGACTCCTACGATTTTGATTAAACTTTTTTCATATACTAAAAATAGTACGATCTACTACCAAAAATTATAAAATTTCACACTTAGCAATTATTAATAGTACCTGTCATGGAACGTATTTTTTTATTTTGAATTTTCTCGTTTTTGGCTAAGCGGATTAAAATGATTTTTTTTATGTACAAATTTCAGATAAGATTAAATAATATTGCATTTCAAAATTTTCAAAAAAAAAGTTTTTGGATTTTTAAAAAATGTTTCAATTTTTTTTTTGAAAATTCGATATCTCAAAAACGGGTTGACAATTTTTTTTTAAATTTTGTTTTTATATACACATAAATATATACATACTTAAGATTTGCATACCAAAATTTGTTCTTAAAAATGTTTTAAGAATTTTATATATAAAAAATTATTTTTTTAAGAAACCGCTCCAACGATTTAAATTTTTTTTTTTCCTATACAATCATATTCAATCAAGAATTAAGAGCCAATTTCAATGTCGTATTTCATGCTTCTCTTCATTTTTCTCTCATAGTTTCCATGTTTTTATATACAATTTTCATAAAACCCGCAGTGTCTTGAACATAAGAGCAAGTACGTGCGACCCAGTCGTGCATTTTATTTTTTATGAAAATCGAAAATGGCATTTCTAACTTCAAGCTACAGCCCTTCGCAAAGTTTTGTTTTGGCCATAACAGTTGCAATTATGCGATTTGTTTTTTCTTTTTGGTTCTTAATAGCATTTTCTGAGCAGCACATCTCTTTGTTTAAAGAATTTTTGAAGTTATGCAAAACTTGCAAATTTGCGAATTATTTAAAAATATTGACGGCACTAGCCAGCACTAGTTGGGCACATTACAGCACAACTTTTTTTTTATAAAATCCTAATTGGTGGTGCTAACTTCACGCAGATGATATGGGACCCAGTCTTGTAGCATACCATACCTCTACAGACAGACCTTCTAGCAGAATAGTCGCACAGAATAATCTACCTTCTCCTTCAGGGATGTCAGTGCAGTGTACGTATGTAAAGCGTTTTTTTTTTTATACGTGTGGTTTTCAAGAAGAAATAAAACGCATATAATCTAATGTTATGGCCAAGAATTTAGCTTTATTATTAAGATAAGGATTTGTCACAGTCTTTTAAAAATGATTTCGAGCAAGTGGCCGTCGCGGCTGGCTCGAATAAATTCCAGCCAAGAGGCCCAATTTTCGACCACTTTTTGCAGCAATTGGGGTCGTATGTCGTAGTAATAACGCGTTGTTTATTGTTTCGTTGGCTGTATGGCATGTAGCGCCGCCGTCTTGTTGGAACCAAATGTCGTCAACATCAACATCCTCCAATTCAGGCACGAAAAAGTCATTTATCATGGCTCTATAGCGTTCCCTATTGACTCTAACACTATGGCCTGCTTCATTTTTCATCGCAGCGCGCAAACCGAACCATTTTGTTGGTAATAAATTTGCACGATTTGCAAACGTTGTTCAGAAGTAAGTCTATAATTATAAGAGTGAGCATAAATCAAGTGACAGCTGTCAAAAAGACCAACCTCGAAAAAAGTATTGCCAGATTGAAAACCAGACGCCTAAAAAAACACCCTATACGTAAGCGCCTTTTTTATCTTCTTAGAAAATGACCTGTGTAATTTTTATGATGGAGGGAATATTCGAAAAGTCGTACTAGAGTATGAAGGGCAGTTTTCACTGATTTCTCTTTGTGGTATGATAAATATGATGAGCAGTGACAACGGTCACATGTTTATGCTATTCGTAAGTGGATATAGATCATTCGATATAGTAGCAGTACTTCGTGGCATAATGATTAGTGCGTTTGACTCAGGCGCGGATCCAGGATTTCGTTCAGGGGGGGGCAATTTTCGTGAGTTTCCAAAATCTTGATGAGGTCTACAGAAAATTTGCGTACACTACACGCCTGGTCACACAAATCAATGTGAGTTGATGAGTTTGAAATTTGAAGAAAACAAATAAACTCTTTCATAACTGCTACAGTTCTCGAACAGAGGGTACTCTGAACTTTGTGAAATGATTTTTTGCGGTTTGTAGCTATAGCATGGTGTCCTTACAGCGGTATTGGATCTGCGTAACTCTAAAGTTATGTTCGGAAAATATATTGGTACAGTGGTATGTTCCTATTCAGACACATTGTGATGCTTTTTTGTCGAGGCTAAGGTAGGCTCGTCGGTGTCCAGGGTTTATCCCAAAGAAAGCAAAAAACTTGGGTAGAACTTTCCAAACTCCAATCAAATCAAACTTTATTAATTCCAAATCAAGTTTACAGTATTTTACAATATTCGTTATTTATATTATTATTTTTTATATAACAAGGTATTTCGTATAAGTAACAATAAGTATTCCTACAATAATATAACACGGTATTTCATATACGGGTGTGGGGCCAGCCCTGCCTCCAGCAAGAAACTGAAGGATAAATCGGTGCACTATCCGCGATGACAGGCTTGTCTATGGTACTCTTTGAAGAAGCGTAGCCACAGAAATAATCGGTGGGACACGGCCCTGCTCCTAGCAAAACACTAGAAGAAAAATCGTTGTAGGCTAAGCCTTGTCCACGCTACACTTAGAAGAAGTGGAGCGCAGAAAGAAACAGGTACAAAATAACCTTCTTGCTCCTAGCGGCAAACTAGAAGAAAAATCGGTGCTTTGTTCGCGGTAACAAGCTTGTCTGTGTTACTCTTTGAAGAAGGGTAGGCACAGAAATAATCGGTGGGACACGGCCCTGCTCCTAGCGAAAGACTAGAAGAAAAATCGGTTGATGTTAGTTCTTTGTCCAGATACACTTAGAAGAAGTGGAGCGTAGAAATAAACGGGGGGAAAGGATAGATGCAAAAAAAAGGTAGAAGTTTAAAAGCAAAAAGTTTTTCGAAACTCCTATCTAGTGCACTTCGTACCCAGCAGTGTGTTTCTACTTGCTAATTTAAATTCGGTTCCCAAATTTAATTAAATCAGCTTGGTATTCTTGCTTTCTGTACACTAAATTGGTACTAAACAACAGGCGAAAGCAGAAGACAAATTGGTAGTGAATTCAACCTCCCCATGTTAACTTTTCAGACATAAGAGAGTGTGAACCGAGAGACAGTAGAAAAACTACCAACAACGTCATGCGTGTTCAGCTCAAACAACATCTGGTTGCTTTTATTCTTTATATGGGTGGATGTATTAAATCAACCCAGGGTTCGGTGCGGTAAATAGCATTAGGGTTCGGTAAATAATAATTATTTTTGAAAGGGGGTTCGGCGGAAAAGTGAAAAAGTGTAACGCTTCGTTACAACATGACTTCGAGTTCGAGCGAAATTTCCAGCCTCTTTTTTAGCTGGCAACCTAACCTAACCTTGCTTCTAAAAGGCCGCTTTCGACAACGTCATCAGCGTCAAAAACGCGTTTTGCAGAGTGTTCTCAAACGCAAACCGCAAAAGTCTGCTGTTAGAAAGACAAATTCAAGTTTTACTGCATAAGCATTGTGTTCGATAAAGCAGTTTGCTAAAGTCACATGTTCGAAAACATCATGTGTGGTGCAATTCTGCAGTCAAAAATCGAGTTGGAAACAAAAATATTGAGAAGCCGGAGAACGTGTTCATAAACGTCAAATGCGTTTGCAAGAAAATTGATAGACGTTGATAAAAAAGAATTTGTGCAAACAAAACCATTGCATTAATTTGACAATATCTGTATTTTTGTTGAACTAAAATTATAGATCGAAACCGAGATGAACCGTATCGTTTGCTCAGATGCCTTCGTCCATCAATACAAAACCAAAATTTCTGACATTGAAATAAAACACAATGATTATAGTGGAAAATACAATGAAAATACCACTCTTTATTAAAACTTTCTGTCCGACCTTCTTGATTGTGACTAACTTTCGTTATACATTTCATTTACAATATACTTAGCATTCGTTAAGCTTTAATATAAATGTTTCATATATGCTCAAAGCATCGACTACAGAGTTGCCAGACTCATGTAGTTCGATACAGTAGCAATATTTGCGTTGAAAAATGGCAATCATTTGACAGTCGAATTGACGAAACAACTATCATTTCTATAGGTATAAAAGTTCCATCCAACTTCTCTTTGGCAGTGACTGCTGTAGTCGTTTCCTGGATTCACTTCAATCTTCTTCGTTGGATTCGCAATCTTCTTTTTTAAATTAAAATCAACTTCAAGGTTGAACATTTAGATAAGTGCTCCTGTCGCCTCTCCGGTTACATTTAAGTATAAAGTCCACTTACTAATTTGTAGAGTAGGGTTGGAGGTTGAGCAATACCTGTTTTAATCACTATTTTCCAAATTGTGAAATTTTTCGTTCAAAGCATTTTGAAATATGAAAGTGAAATCGATTTGGGATTCAACCTGATCTCTAGTATGAAACAAATTGATTTTTTTTACAAAACGTTATATAGTAATGTAGCCTGACATTGATTTTTTAATTAAAGACCTTAACTTTTAAGATCGAGATCAAAAGCCAAAGTTACAAGATTTTCACTCAGTTGATTTGAAGGCCTTATTTGTGCATAGCGGAACTTTTCTTAACTTAACCTGGTCAGCCAGCGGCCAACGAACAACCACTCATTGCTGCAACGCTGCGCGAAAATTTTTATAAACGTGTAACGAAATAACCTTTCTTTTTGATTAAATTTTATTAAAGTCATATTTTATGCTTCGTTCATTCTTGCCCAGGGGGGGCAATTGCACCCATTGCCCCCCCCCCCCCTTGTATCCGCGCCTGGTTCGACTGTCATGCCGAAGGTCTTGGTTCGATTCCCAGCCGCTGCCACCTATAAAGAGAAATGTTTTTTTCCGAGGTGCTGCCTCTTGCGAGGAACTGCCAAATCCTCCAAGAGTTTACTTGTCATGAATAAGTGCTTCTCATCTAGCCGTTAGGACTCGGCATAAAATTTTAGGTCCCTTCGATTCCTGCCATCAACACTGACATAGGAGCTGTTGCGCCACTAAATTTAATTTATCGATCAATCATTCAAAGATTTAAAGGAAAAATTCTGATAGACAAATAGGTCTCTGAGATCTTTCGGGTTTACTTGGAAGAATTTTCCAGTTTTGGGTGTAAGCACGACCTTGGCTTCTCTCCATAACACAGGGGACCAAAATCGAAGCAAGTTAGATCATCCTTACAGGCTCTAGCTCAATGTATAGTACAATGAACGAGTAGAAGTACAGATGCATAAGAGCACGGATGTACAGACTGATGGGCGTCAAGACGATACATACCTGATTTGTTAGACACATATTCAAATGAAAGCCCAGTAAGTTATTTTTTGACACGGAACCAATCATTTCCTTATATAAAGAGTAACTTTAAAATTGTGCTAAAAAAGGTAATTTGAGTTATTCATTTAGCTCGAACATAAAAGGATCGTTCGTTTATTTATTAAATCATGCAAGGAACAAAACTGGAAAAAATATATTGGAGTTGGAGCTACAATTTTTTCATACACATCATTATAGTTGATATAGATCGCAAATTTTATATGTTGCAAAGAAATTGTGCGTGATTCTTAATATCCTTTTTTAAACTCACACTTCAGAGAATATTTGCCTCAAAATTAAATCTCATGTTTCCAGGAAATTATTTTTTCATTACAAAATTCGCTGGATATAAATTGTATGCTCAAAAATTTTTAACAAAGGAAATAAAACCTTCCGTCTTCCCAACCTAACTAATATGGTTTCATACAAAAGCAATCTTCGTATGGATTGTCTGCCTGCTGAAGTAGGAGTAGGCGAGTTTAAGAACACAAGGTAGGTACTATCGTGATGTTTTATTATTTTTATTTTATTTTTTATTTCAACTTAAATTCTTTTGTTGTAGGAATTGTTTGTTCATTGTATTGTTGCATGGTTTTAAGGAAAATAAAAATAAAAAATCCTTCCCATATTGCTGTGTGTTATATATTTGCCACCATTTACACTAAGTAGTTTTTGTCGCAATTAAAATGAAAAGAACACCAAAAAACAACCATCATCAGAGGCAAAACTAATTGCTTGGCTCAGAGTTTAATGTTGATGTAATTTATTAAATTCTTATTAAATTTTACCCCTCGGGTTGGAAGGCCATCAGAGAAGTTTTGTGCGGTGTTTTGTGTTCTATTTTGTAATTATTTATATGAATGACTTCAAAATTGCATTTAGCTTTTAATATGCAAATGAAATGTTTGAATCATTAACATTTTGGCCGTGGTAAAGTGTTTTCAATTTATAAAAGCAAACTGAAAAGACATTGATTAATGGCAGAGTAGTGGGTGTCTGTTTAAATGTCGAACTTTGTCATTGACAAATATGCTGATGCTAAAAATGGTTGTGCTTAGCTTTTGAAAATTATTCCATAGAGGTAAGAAAATTGCAGGTGTTAAAATATGACAGTGAAATATTTTTCGGATTAAATCAAAGATAATCAAAATTATAATAATGTTAGTAATATTTAAACGAATAGATACCGATTTGATGACAAGAGAAGATTAAAAAAAGTACGTGGCTGGATGGGACGAAATTGCTTTGAAGATGCTTGATGGTAATGGCTCAGTTATGTAATAATATCGTTAATGAGCAAAGACGAAAAAAAAGTCAAAAGCTGGAAAAAAAAAATTGTAAAAAAGTCAAAAGGACAGATAATCGAGGAGGTGAAGGTTAGACTATCTATTCCATCGCGGCTATAGTATTACAGGATCCTTAGTTCCCAAACTTTTACAAGAACACTGACTGGTTACCTACAAAGCCATGCTTTACCCTTTTGTTAAGTTAGAAATCTCTTCTTTTATTTTTATTTTTAAAAATCTTGTTTAAGTTAACAGTTTTTTAAAAATTAATTTTCAAACTGTTTTTGAAAACAAAATAATACATTTTTTTTTTCAAAATTTAAGTAATTTAGTACCTATTCTTGTTGTTTTCAAAATTCAATGGCTTTCTGTTAAAATAAATAAAAAAATTAAACTTCACAAAAATGATACAATATGAAGACAATTTGAGAAGAAATTTTTCTGATTAAGTGGAGTGACTGAATAAAATTCAAGTTAAAAGTTCAAGTGAGCTCAACTCCATATTGGCGTTTAGCTGTGATTTTTATATTTGTCGGTACCTAAACATCAATACAAAATTACGTCTTATAAAAAGGTACAATAGTGAACAGATGAGCCCAACTATCGTACCCTGGGCGAAACGCAATATGGAGTTGAGCTGAACTTCTAACTTGAATTACTTCACAAAAATGTATAGCATGATAGGTAGCCCAGTCAAATTAGGAAATCAAATCGCATTTTTCGATGGACAGAATTTTTTTTATGAAATCTGTTTGGCTACGTCTCCTGATCATAAAAACGAGTTTTTGGGATTTTTGAGGTTAGGGAAGAACCGCCATCTTGAAAAAGAGATTGGGTTTGTTTTCATGCAATAACTCGGTTGCATTTTATTTTACAACAAAACGTTGGTACAATCTTGTAGAAGATAAAATAACCTTTAAAATAAGCTATCAACGACCTCTGTAGGTGGTTTCATTTTTGAGATATAACGGACCAATGTTCCCCTATGGGTTGTGTTTTGGGGGTGGTATGACTTTTCTTGAGTTTTCTAGGTAACCGTTGATTTTTTTGGATGATGCTCTTAGAATCATTTTCAGTTCTTGTATCGACCTATAAAATGAGCCATCGATCGATATCATCGGCCACGAATTGTGCGAGTTATCCAATTCATAGGATCACATTTTATGAGCCAGGAGAAAAACATAAATATATTTGTTTTCGAAAATGTTTATCCGGTGAATCATACAAAAAAACTATTACTTAAAATGTTGTCCATTATAGTAATGATAACAATTTAACATACATGGTACGTGGAGTTGCATCCGCACCACACAGAAAGTTGTAAAGCAGCCGGGAAACTTAAGACACCTACATTTCTTGTTGTTGAAAACTGAGTTATCTTTTTTCAATCCAAATGTAAAAGGTATGCATGCAACTTAATTGAATTTCAAATTTATTGATTGGTTTTTATTAACAGAATAATTTCAAAAAATGATAAAAAAAGAGGTAAAGTGTATTTTACATTAAGTTTTCTCTGTGAAAGTATTTGAAGGGGAGACAAATAATTTTAAGGGGAATATTTTGAGATTTTTGAAGGTCCTGGTAGCATTTCATCATCGCATACATCAGCTTCAAAAATCGTTTCGTTTGGTGTCATTTCATCGTTATGAATCTGCAAGAGCAGGGTACTTTCATCTTCGCAATAATCTTCAGCAATTGTAATACATTTGGGGATGTTGCTGCAAGTTTCACCGCTGCAGTGTGCACAGATGGCGGAACATTTTAAACCCGCTTTGCGACATCCACAAGCCGCTCCACGTTTTGATGCGCAGGAACAAGAAATAACCTTCATTATTTCGGGAGGAGCTGGTTCCTTGGGTGATCATCACAGGAACATACATTTTTGTATTTTTTTTCCAACCCCACTTTTCCGGATCCTGGTCGTTTCCTAGCCACGTTTGTACCTGGTGATACGTCCAAAATATATGCTGTCGTAGCGCATCTTTATAATAATAATAATAAACATAAATTGTTTTTCGTTTTTGCCCAAATGTTTTTGAAAGCAAGTTTAGTTTAGTTTTTGTTCTGAGCACTGGTGTTTTGATTTTTATAAATGAATGCCAATCAATAAATTTGAAATCTTGTTGAGTTTTTTTTTAGGAAACACTTGTGAAATCGCATGCAATACCTTCGGTTTACATTTGGATCGAGAAAAGATAACTCAGTTTTCAACAACAAGAAATGTAGGTGTCTTAAGTTTCCCGGCTGCTTTACAACTTTCTGTGTGGTGCGGATGCAACTCCACGTACCATGTATGTTAAATTGTTATCATTACTATAATGGACAACATTTTAAGTAATAGTTTTTTTGTATGATTCACCGGATAAACATTTTCGAAAACAAATATATTTATGTTTTTCTCCTGGCTCATAAAATGTGATCCTATGAATTGGATAACTCGCACAATTCGTGGCCGATGATATCGATCGATGGCTCATTTTATAGGTCGATACAAGAACTGAAAATGATTCTAAGAGCATCATCCAAAAAAATCAACGGTTACCTAGAAAACTCAAGAAAAGTCATACCACCCCCAAAACACAACCCATAGGGGAACATTGGTCCGTTATATCTCAAAAATGAAACCACCTACAGAGGTCGTTGATAGCTTATTTTAAAGGTTATTTTATCTTCTACAAGATTGTACCAGAACGTTTTGTTGTAAAATAAAATGCAACCGAGTTATTGCATGAAAACAAACCCAATCTCTTTTTCAAGATGGCGGTTCTTCCCTAACCTCAAAAATCCCAAAAGCTCGTTTTTATGATCAGGAGACGTAGCCAAACAGATTCCATACAAAAAATTTTTTCCATCGAAAAATGCGATTTGATGCCCTTTTTTTGACTAATTTGACTGGGCTAAAATGTTACTTGTGTTTTTTTAATAACAGTAGGGGAAAGAAAATTTGAAAAGCCAAGAAAAGTAAGAAAAATATTTTAATTAATAAAATTTAAAGATGGTGTCAACGCAGAATTTCTTAATCTATTACATTAAATCCAAAGTTGATTGAAAACCTACTTTGGTTTTTTTAAAAAGCCACTTTTAAAGTGCTGGGGAGGGGGTACATGAATGATTAACAAACTAAAATATTTATCTTGGTATAATATAAGCATATGACACATGTTTCAAGGTAATTTTTTAATGCTCAATTTAATAAATCAGAATAAACTCAATACAATCACCTTAAAAAAAGTTATAGTCCTTTTCATAAATGATGACAGAATTTTTAGTGAAACAAGTTTAATATAACCAAATTCCAATAGCATTAACACCAAACTTGGTCCCATATTTCATTTGTCATAAGCAACAAGAATCAAAAGAGTCTACAAAAATATTTATAGTGAAAGGGTGGTTTTTCAGTGAAAGGGAAACATTTGTAACTACTACCATGAATCCCCTCCCGAAACAGGATTGTTGATGAAAATTGGCGCCAACGTTTAAATTTTCATCACGACCAAGAAACAAAGGAGACCAAACAAATATAAACTGTCTGACTGAGGGAGTTTTTCAATGGGGAATGAACATCAGAGTTTTTGACTCAACATTTTTATGTTTTTGAAACCGAAATGCATATATGTAACATGGCGCATGGTTTAAGGCTGAATCCAATAATATTAAAATAAAGTTGAAACAAGCTCCCATAAAAAAGTAATCTCACTTTTAACGAGTTAATGACTGAAAATGATTGTATTTTTTGACTGGAATAGGTACGACATTATCTCTCAAAAAAGACACTCAGACCATGGATATTTGAATGGTGTTTTTTGATTCTTGGTTTCGATGAATAATCAAACATTTTCACCAACTTTCATCAACGTACTAGTTTTGGGAGGGGTTTTATGGTAGTAGTTTTATGGTAGTTTATGGTAGTAGTTATGGTAGTTATTCAGTAGTTCAGTTCTAATTCATTGAAAGAAACACCCTTTCACTACAAATATTTTTGTAGACTCCTTTGATTCTTGTGGCTTATGACAAATGAAATATGTGGGGGAGAGTACGATAACTCAGGTGCCAAGAAATAATAACGGTTTTTTGTAGAACAGTTTAATACAAGCATTTTTTACTAAAGGAGGGGGGTCTATATCATCCCGTTTGGGCGGGAGGGGAATTTCATAAAAACAGTACCAAAAATGTAAACAAATTATTAAAAAATAACGGTAATACTAACAACTAAGTATAATACCTTTTTTTTAAGCCAATACCCTGCTCTATTAGTACAGGTAAAATTGTGCGAAAAGTCTTTTGAATAAAAAAAAATTGGTACCACCATGAAACTTGGTGAAAACATTTCATGTACCATGAGAATGAAGGATCAAAAGAGTCTATACAAATATTTTATATGGAAGGGGGTTTTTTTGAGAGGGAGAGGGGGGGAAATTGTGGTGTATCAAACGGAAAAAATTACCTTGGTACAACATAAGCATATGACACAAATGTTTTCAAAGTAATTTTTAATGCTGAATCAAATGACACCAAAACCAAGTCGATATGACCTCTGCGAAAAAAGTTATTGTCATTTTTTTGGTTAGATGACTATATGCTCAGTATAAAAGTAAAATATTACCGAAAACTAGTTGAAAATAATGGTCCATCGATGAAACTTGGCATCAGTGGTTCATTTTTCATGAAAATCAATAATAAGAAGAGTCTATAAAAATATTTGTGGTTAAAGGGTGTTTTTTTTTTGTGAGTTGGGGTAGTGGTGGGAGTAATACCATAAGACCTGTGACAAAAATGGTACCCCCATGAGATTTTGGAAAAAAGTGCTATTAACCTACAGAATGAAGAATCAAAAGAGTCTATAGAAATATTTTGCATGGAAGGGTGTGTTTTTTGAAGATAGGGGAAGTGTGCGGTTATTTTTCAAAAAAATGGAAAAGGATGGTAACCCTCAAGAAACTTGGTAAAAGTGTTTCATTTACTACGAGAATGAAGAATTTACGGAGTTTACAAAAATATCAAAGAAAAAAGGGTGTTTTTGTGAGCTTGGGTAAAGGGTGTTATTTGTTTTTGGAAACAATTTTAGCTTTTCGAAAAAATTGTATACATTCCTTCACCTATAGAAAACATCCTTCTGCCATATAGATATTTTTATAGACTCTTTTGATTCTTCATTCTGGTAGTTCATACCACATTTTAATAAAGTTTTATGAGGGTACCATTTTTGTAACAGGTTCTATGGTAATAGTCCCACCATAACCCCAAAGCTCACACAAACCCTCAAAAAAACACCCTTTAACCACAGATATTTTTATAGACTCTTCTTATTATTGCTTTTCATGATATATGAACCATTGATGCCAAGTTTCATCGACGGACCATTATTTTCAACTGGTTTCCGGTAATATTTTACTTTTATACTGAAAATATAGTCATCCTTACATAAAAATGACAATAACTTTGTCCACGGAGGCCGTATCGACTTGGTTTTGGTGTCATTGGATTCAGCATTTAAAACTACCTTAAAAACATGTGTCATACAATAATGGTGCACCAGAGTTAATTTTTCTGTTTGATAGACCACAACTTTCGCCCCTCAAAAAAACACCCTTCCATGTGAAATATTTTTATAGACTCTTTTGATTTTTCATTCTTATAGTACATGAAACGTTTTCACCAAGTTTCATGATGGTACTAATTTTTTTGTTTTATTTATTCTATTTTACCTGTACTATATTAGCAAGTTTTTGAATCAAGTGAAATCTATACATGGTTTTTGAAAAAAAACGAATTTTAAACTCAAAATTTAGGAAAAAAAAAGCATAAAAAGAGGTTTAAAGTGTAATTTCTCATAACTCCAAAGTTATATATCATTTTTTCTTTCTTAAATTCGTTGCTCCAATTAATTCTTAATCAAAACTTGAAAACTAGATGATTTTATGTCTCCTTGTTCCTGAGAAAATTGAAAATTACTAAAGCTGCTACCGTACAAAACTCGAATGTTTGCTCGTTTTTTTTATGATCTAAGTGGGTATGCATACTTTGAACAATACAACTGCTTTATATACATAGGTATGTTAGACACAAACAAACATTAAGAATTTATATAAATTTGCTGCAATTGTACAGTTTGTAGTACCTAGGTATTGTGAATTTTTTATAATGCATTACATTTTCATGTCTGAAAATTTCAAATGTGCAACTTTGGGCCACGTATATAGTGTTGGACAGAGAATTAGCACATTTTAATGAATCGGATTTTAATAAGGAAAATCTGTATTTTGACAGGTTCTTGGAACATAATTTATTGAAAACTCTTTAATTTAACGCTGAAAACTTAAATATATACAAAAAAAAATCAACAAAATAACAACAACAAAAAATCTTTAAACAAAATTTTTTGGTGTAACATGTGGTGGTCACAGAATTAGAACAAGTACGAAATTCAATAATTTATCACTAAAACAAGAAGTTTTTTTCGAATATTTTTTAGTTACCCTTTCTACTTTAACGCAGCCTTAAGCCGCAGAGGAATACTTGCCTCTAGGTGCCGACATTGATAAATAGGAATGCTGTCCCAGCCATTCCTAATTGCCTCCCAAAGGTCTGCTAGATTCCTTGAGTTTCTTAGTCTAACCTGATATTAAACATCGTTCCATAGATTTTCTATGGGCTTCAGGTCAGGACTCTGAGCTGGCCAATGCAAAAGATTGATTTGCTGATCATTAATCAACTGCCTCACCAGCCGGGAAGTGTATTAAGGATCATTATCATTCTTGAATGTCCATAATAATGGTAAATTATGGTCTGCAAAGGGCTCCATATGGTTTTCCAAAATGCTCTTGTACTGATGCTAGTCCATTTGCTGCTCTATTTTCGCAATAGGCCCTACACTGCACCATGAAAATGCAGCTCACACCATAATACACACACCACCGTGTATCATAGTTTTAACTGTGTAACGTGGATTAAGATCTTGCTTTGGGGGACGCCAAATATGACGCTTTCCATCAGAGCCCAA
This sequence comes from Dasysyrphus tricinctus, assembly GCA_963921185.1. Lineage (NCBI taxonomy): Eukaryota > Metazoa > Arthropoda > Insecta > Diptera > Syrphidae > Dasysyrphus > Dasysyrphus tricinctus. The sequence continues at coordinate 110,115,696 of OY992530.1, forward strand.
TCGATTAAATTGCAACTCATCACTCCAAAAAACAATTTTCCAAAATGATAAGGGTTTGGATCCGTACTCCCGTGAACTTTAGCCTGGCTGTAATATTTTTTTTTTTTTGACACCAGTGCCTTTTAGTGCGTTTTCATGGTACGGTGTAGGGCCTATTTTGAAATTAGTGCAGCAAATGGACCAGCATCAGTACAAGAGCATTTTGAAAAACCATATGGAGCCCTTTGCAGACCATAATTTACCATTATTATGGACATTCAAGAATGATAATGATCCTTAATACACTTCCCGGCTGGTGAGGCAGTTGATTAATGATCAGCAAATCAATCTTTTGCATTGGCCAGCTCAGAGTCCTGACCTGAAGCCCATAGAAAATCTATGGAACGATGTTTAATATCAGGTTAGACTAAGAAACTCAAGGAATCTAGCAGACCTTTGGGAGGCAATTAGGAATGGCTGGGACAGCATTCCTATTTATCAATGTCAGCACCTAGAGGCAAGTATTCCTCTGCGGCTTAAGGCTGCGTTAAAGTAGAAAGGGTAACTAAAAAATATTCGAAAAAAACTTCTTGTTTTAGTGATAAATTATTGAATTTCGTACTTGTGCTAATTCTGTGACCACCACATGTTACACCAAAAAATTTTGTTTAAAGATTTTTTGTTGTTGTTATTTTATAGATTTTTTTTTTTGTATATATTTAAGTTTTTCAGCGTTGAATTAAAGAGTTTTCAATAAATTATGTTCCAAGAACCTATCAAAAATACAAATTTACCTTATTGAATTCCGATTCACTAATTTGTACTAATTCTCTGGACTCTGGCCAACACTGTATATTTAGAAAACTCCTGTTGACATAAGATATATAGGATAAACTTAAAGTTTTCTTAAATCCAGATTCTTTATATGCAAACGAAACTTTGCATACACCCAACCTCGCACCTACCCCAAATCCTATAATATTTGCCTCATACATACCTCACTGTTTATCCGCCGCGGCCGTAGTACGTAAGCAAGCAAAAAACAAACAACCCATACAAAAGTAGTAATAGTAACTATCGTTTTTTCAAAAACTAGAATATATAGAATCATCTAGTTTTCAGTTTTTGATTAAGAATTAATTAGAGCAACGAATTTTAGAAAAAAAAACTGTATTTATGTGGGATTTTCCGTAAAATAATATAAAAACTAGGTTTATTCTTCAAAATTATATATAATGAAAAATTAATTAAAAAGACTTCTTAAATAATTATATGAACTTCTTGGCGGTAGGAAAGCGAGTGTCTTCATTCTCATTCTTCCTTTCTTTTTGTCTTCGTTTGTGTCGTTGGTGTGGTGAGTTTGTTGTAATATCTTTGCAGGGTGATCCTACAAATTCGGCCGTCCTGGAACATTTCTTCGTCCTCGGAAATGAGATGTAGCCGGTAATTTTGTCTTAGCAGGTTTTTTTAAATTCGAAATAGATATTTCATCTTAGCAGGTTCTTCATCTTAACTAATTTTAAAGTCGTAGTAAGTTTTTCATCTTAGCAGGTTCTTCATATCATCTTTGGTACTCTCAGGGTTTATTGTCTTAATTAAACATCATGATTAGTAGTTTCGTGAGCATATTCATCATCATCGTAACAGGTTTTCGTCATTTCATCTTCATTTGAGCAGGTTTTCGTCTTGTATGAGCAGTGTTCATCATCTTCGCAATTATTTCGTTGTAGCAGGAAATACCGCATCTAATTTTCGTATTGGCAGGTTTCATTTTCGCTTTCAGAGCTGTCGTCTTCACTTACATCAGTTGTCCATGGCTTCATATAATCAGCACTCGATGTCGTTGTACGGGGACCTTCTTGATTCCCCACTTTGCGAACCTCGTATCGGTTATTAGGAGAGATCTTTGTAACCCGGTATGGACCTAAAAATTTAGGGAGAAGTTTAGAATTAGTGGTAAATTGTGTGCGTTTTATTGCTACTAAATCATCTAATTGATATCTTTTAGCTTCTTTTCTATTTTTGTTAAAAGATGTGCAGTTTTCTTTTTGGACCCTATCAATATTTTGTCTCGACTCTTCTCGAATTTAGTCGCGTTCTGTCTCAAAAGATTTTCTTATTTCCTCGTCTATAGTTTCAGCCAAAACAATATCGTCTTTAGCTTTCATTTTTACTCCCACTAAAACTTCAAAAGGACTTCGTTTTATACTCCGTTGATATGTAGAATTTAACAGCATCTGTAACTTGGTAGTATAGCGAAACCATTTGCTTGGGTCGTTGATTGAAAGTTTGGTGAGCACTGAAATTATAATACGATTAATGCGTTCGATCTGTCCTTTTCCACGAGGGACACCAGTTGTTATAAGAAGGTGCTGAATACCCTCTTCCTCACAATATTCCTTAAAACTGTTGGATGTGAAGGCAGAGCCACGATCTGATATGATCCTTGCTGGGTTTCCAAAAATTCCTTTCTGGAGATCAAGCTTTGTGATAACTTCGGACGCTGAAGTAGACTTACATGGATAAATCCAGACAAATTTTGAAAACGCGTCCACAACACAGAAAATGTAACAGTATTTTTTGTTAGTGGGTGCCAGCGGCCCCAAGTGGTCAACGTGATAGGTATCTAATGGTAACTCATTTTTTGGAATCGGGCTGAGGAGACCCTCTTGTTTTCCAGCTTTCTTTTCACTTAAAATGCAGCGGATAGAACTCAGCCTTACTTGGTCAATTTTGCTTCTCATTTTTGGGATGAAATAATCCCTACGCAAAAGCTCTTCAATCTTCCTGGCACCAAAGTGCCCTTCTTCATGGACTTGTCGTATTATTTCTCTTGACATGTTGTTTGGAATGTACAGCAATTTGTTTCCTTTTCCATCATCTTTGTAAAGAAGATTGTGCTCGACAAAAAAATTCTCGTACGGTTGTGTTAGCAAGATCTGCTTTATGGCTTTTAAGTGGTCATCTTTCTCTTGGGCTATCTTTATTCGTTGAAGCAATTCACTACTCATCATCATGCAGACGGGATAACGACTTAAGGCGTCAACATGCTTCATGCGAATTCCAGGTCGGTGTTCTATAGTGTAGTCATAGTCTTGTAAGGCTAATGCCCATCCTGCGATTCCTGGTAGAATTTCTTTCTTTTCCATTGTTGCTTTGAAGGCAGCACAGTCGGTGACAATCTTAAATTTCAATCCGAGTAAATAGACTCTGAGTTTCTTCAATGCATTGACGATAGCAAGGACTTCAAATTGGTTACTATAGTAACGTTCTTCGGCTGGTTTTGTCTTTTTGCTATAAAAGTACACGGGGTGAAACTTCCCATCATCTGATTTCTGTAATAAAACTGCCCCGTAGCCCCATTTGGAGGCATCTGTATGCAATTCTGTCTCTGCCTCTTGCACGTAAAGCTTCAAGACTGGTTTCGATGATATAATATTTTTTAGCTCTGTAAAAGCCATCCTTTCTGTTTTACCAAATATGAAAGGTTGGTCCTTTCTTAGTAGCTGAGAGAGTGGACGGGCTATAACCGAATAGTTTTGAACAAACTTCCGGAAATATCCAGTAAGACCAAGAAAACTTTGAACAGTTTTGACGGAATTTGGTTCAGGAAAGCGTTTTATAGCACATGTTTTATGATTTGAAGGTGCGACTGAACCATTCGAAATATCAAATCCCAAATATTCGATTGATCGGCACATATATTGACATTTCGACCATTTTATTTTCAATCCGTAGCTTTCGGCCTGATGCACCACTTCCTTAAGTCTTCCAAAACACTCTTCATTGGTTTTTCCCAAAACAATTACGTCATCCATATACACAAGGACGTAACCCTTCACAATTAAGTTCTTAAAAACAGAGTTAATGAATTTTTGGAAAATTCCAGGCGAAACGCATAATCCAAACGGGACTTTTAAAAACTCGTACTGTCCCGAATGCGTCACAAATGTTGTATACTTGATACTTTCTTCCGATACTGGGACGTGAAAAAACCCGTTTTCCAAATCTAATGTGCAAAAAACATCAGCACAGCTAAGCGCATCAATTTGGTCTTCGATTAAGGGTAACGGAAAATGGTTTCTTATTATCTGCTTGTTTAGGCGCCTGTAGTCTACGCACAATCTTTTGCTACCATCTTTTTTGTTTGCCAGCACCACTGGGCTTGCAAAGTTGGAATTACTAGGACGGATGATACCCTCTGTCAACCACTTAGCTATTTGCTCATCAACAATTTTTTTTCTCTTGAGGAGGTAATCTCCTTGGAGGTTGAGAAATCGGATCATCAGATTTAAGAACCAGCTTCATTTCAACGGATGTAGTGTTTTCATTCCTTGGGCTATAACATGCAACTGTTTTCTCGATTTCCTCCTTGTACTCGGGACATCCAATGTTTAACTCTGGTTGTTTGTAGCAAGCACTATAAATTTGACAAAATTGACTGACCGCACCTGCTCTGTAGGGGAGATGGCTATGCCTTCAGAAGTAAGTACAATGTTTTTGCCTACAAGAATATCTCGGCCTACTATGAAAGGTACTTGCATCACTGCATCTGACATAACATAGACATTTGTTTTCGAAACACATTCGTCTATTCTTACCTCTGCCATAAAACACCCTAAAGCCTCAACAGATTTAGAAGAAAGACCTCGAACTACCATTTCTGTTTGTTGTATAGGAGGAGCACCCATCTTAATATACACATCGCTTCGAATAATAGTTATATCGCTGCCGGTATCAATCAATCCCTCAACTTCAAAATCATTAACAAAAACATATTTCATTGCGCTCGAGCAGGGTGCTTTAACTGAGTTGGAGTGTTTTTCTTGTGACTTCTTCTTTGGACAGTTCATTGACTTATGTTCGAACTCATTGCAATTGAAGCATTTCGGGTTTTTTTCATTGCATGAACTACTTTTGTGGCCTCTACGCCCACAGTTAAAGCATCTACCTGGTGGATTTCTTTCTGGAAACGATCGATCCCTTGACTTTGTACTGCTACTTAGACTTTCTTTAAATTTTTCGTACATGGTAATTTTTTCCTTAAACTGTTTGAAACTGGAAGCACCAAAAAGGATTACTTTATTTTGCGGTGTGTCAGCTACACCTTCAATAACGTACGATATAATTGAAACGTCATCCAGCCTGCCCTTTGCTCCTAACTCTCTCATAGCTAGTAAATAATCATAAACACTTTCATCTTTTCGCTGCTTTCTTTGTCCTAGTTTCTTATGAATATCTGCCATCGATGTCCTATCTGAGAATTCCTCCATCAGAAAATCTTTTAGCCCTGACCATGTTGTTATCCAGGGTTTTGCCCTTATAGCCATTTTTGCAGAACCTTTAAGTAGCCGTTTCGCAAACAGAACCCTTTCAAAATCCGACCAATTCATATTTAAGGATGACTTTTCTACGTCTTGGATCCAGTTTGTAACATCATATTCATCACTACCGTTATATTCCGGAACTATCGCGGCTACATCTTCAAACGTCATAGTTGTTCTACTTTTAAGCCTAGCTATTTCTTGCTCCATTGAAGTTCTCTGAAGAGACATCTCTAACCTCATTTGATTTTCCATTTCTTTTTCCCTGACCTCGCTTTCCCTACGTAGTAAATCCATTTCTCTTTGCTTTTCTTCTTCTAACCTTTCTTTTTCTCGATTAAAATTTGCTGCGTTCATTGCCTCCTGCCTACGATCTAATTTTCGCAAAACTTCAGAAAAATCTTCTGGAGAACTCGATATTGCAGTGCTATTTTTCTTAGATCCTTTTTTTACCATCGTAATAAGTAAAATTTACTTGTTACCTTTAAGGCTTGTGCAAATACAAAACCTGTTCACGTTTTCAATGATCCCCTTTTTCAATGTTGAACGGTGAATGTTGATCCGTTTTTTTCAGCAACAAACGGTATAGCCTGGACCGTTTTTTTTTTGTGTAGCTGCTTCTTCTGTTTTTTTTTCTGTGATAATTGATGACGTAGCGGCTGCAAATTTCACCTTCTGCTCTGCAAGCTCCAATTACTCAATAAACTGCGTGAACAAAAAAATGATGAATCGCAAATTTTTCAATTTCAGAATGCTTTATAATTATTCTTAGCTTTTGATATTATTTAACCATCCCGAGACGAGCCCCCAGAATTTGTGGGATTTTCCGTAAAATAATATAAAAACTAGGTTTATTCTTCAAAATTATAACTATTTAATGAAAAATTAATTAAAAAGACTTCTTAAATAATTATATGAACTTCTTGGCGGTAGGAAAGCGAGTGTCTTCATTCTCATTCTTCCTTTCTTTTCGTCTTCGTTTGTGTCGTTGGTGTGGTGAGTTTGTTGTAATATCTTTGCAGAATGATCCTACATTTAATTTTACAGTTTTCAGAAATTACACTTTAAACCTGTTTTTATGCTTTTTCTCGAAAATTTTGAGTTTAAAATTCGTTTTTTCAAAAACCATGTATAGATTTCACTTGATTCAAAAACTAGCTAATAGAACAGAGCATTGGCTTTAAAAAAAGTATAATACTTAGTTGTTAGTATTACCGTTATTTTTCAATATTTTTTTTACATTTTTTGTACTGTTTTTATGAAATTGCCCCTCCCGCCCAAACGGGATGAGATAGACACCCCTCCTATAGTAAAAAATGCTTGTATTAAACTGTTCTACAAAAAACCGTTATTATATCTTGACACCTGAGTTATTGTACTCGTGCCAATATGTGGACCAAGTTTCATGACAATTTTGTTGGAATTTGGTAATATTTTACTTGTTTCAATAAAAATTCAGTCATCATTTATGAAAAGGACTACACTTACTTTCTTACTTACTTAAGGTGGCGCTACAGTCTGGGGTGGACCAGAGCCTCAACCAACCAAATAAAGCTTGTGGGCGCTTGTGTCCCCTTGAATGCACCGTGTCTACCCTTTGAACATCAATTTGGTAAACAAATAAATTAACTCGTCTTCAGTGCTGCCATATCGTTCACAATGAATTATCATACAATGCGCTGATTTCTATCATACCAGAGTAAAAATTATCATACGCAAAATAAAAAAAAATGTCCCTAAATATATACCGAGTAGCAATTATGATTTTTGCTATGCTTTGATTGTTTAATGAATTCCACATAGTCTAAAAGTAGGGGCGTTAGTGCACGATATGAGGGCAAACATTTCATTTCGACCCGACGGGTTGAGTCTTAGTACACTGATAGTTCATGAAGTGTGTGTCTAATGCATGGATATTAAAGAATACCCTTAAAACATGTGTCATTATGCTTATATTATACCAAGATGAATATTTAAGTTTGTTAATCTTTCATATCCTCCCTCCCCAGCACTTTGAAAGTGGCTTTAGAAACAAACCAGAGTAGGTTTTCAATCAACTTCGGATGTAATGTAGTAGATTGTGAAATTCTGCGTCGACACCGTCTTTAAATAATATTAATTAGAATATTTTTCTTACTTTTCTTGGCTTTTCAAACTTTCTTTCCCGAAACGACTTTTTCTACCCCTTCGTACAAGGGAAGGGGTGGGAGAAAAACAATTATGTGGTCCTATGGTTTCAAGAGTGCTGAAACCAACGGGAGTTCTCGAGTCAACGCCCAACCCTTGGTTTTAGATATATAAGCAACATTTCGGGATTTAAACTGGTAAGTGGCAACCCTTCTCTTGTCCTTCTGACAGTAGCCGTTTTCCTTTGGAGGTGGCAAAGTACTTATGAGTAGATGAAAGCCCTAATCTAGTACTACCAACTGCACATGCTCTCATGTGCGAGTAGATACATTTTACATGGGAAAGCAGTTTGATGTGTTCCATTGAAAAAAGTTAGGAAAGTACTTGCAAGTACTTCGCCACCTCCAAAGGAAAACGCCTAGTGTTGACACCCTCCCAACACTTCTTTAAAGTAAAGTTAGGACATGAACTCTTTGTATACTAAAGTTCAACCCGTAAGGTCAAAATGAAAGGTTGGTCTCCTTAACAGCCCCACTTTATTGAATAGACCTTTTAAAAAGGAACAATTACGTGCAAGAGTATTTATTATTCAATATATTTCTTTGGCCTTTATTATTATTTGTGTAATGGTCACACTGGCTACTTTTCAATATTTGGCAATTTAAAAATAAAAAATTAAAATTTTTTTTTCAAAATTAAATTTTCTATCGAAATGGATAGTTTGGAAAATTTCTTAAAAAATTTAAGCAGGAAAAGAAAACAAAAACCAACATACAAAATATCGAAAAATGAAAGATTTTTAAATTTTTTTGTAAATTGCGCATAACTTTTTTCGGAGCGAAGATACGTTCAAGACATATTTAAACAAAGTAAAGTAGAGTTTTAAGGCCTTAATATGAAATGTTAAACAACATGTTATTTGAAAACTGACAGAGATATAGCCATTCAAACTTCAGCCAAATATAACAATTATCATACATTTTGCGTATGATAGTGAATTTCAAACATACATCATAGAGGACCACAAATTATACTAGATGTAGCATTATTATTCTACGGTTCTCAGCACTGACAACGACACAGGCTGCGGCAAACGGCACATTTATTTAAACAATGTCATACAAAAAACAAACTTTTCTATTCTATTCTAAGGTAAATTAGTTTGGAGTAAGAGAGTCAGCTATATATTCTATGAGCAGAAAAAAAAATAATACCTCTGTTGGTGTACTATCCAAAACAGCCCATTTTAGTCCAAAGTTCTGTCAATATAATTTCTTTTATATGAACTTTGACAGAACTTTGGTCTAAAATGGGTAGAAATTGTCAGTTTTGGGTAGTACGCGAACAGAGGTAATAGGTGTGTTCCTTGCCGACTTTCAAACAGTTTGAAACCGCCAGATTTAGTCCGAAGTCGTTCCACACTTGAAAAATTGTACTGGTCCGCACCAAATCTGGCGGTCTGAAACTGTTTGAAACTGTTTGGTACTAAACCAAGGAACAGGGTTAATGTCTTGTTGAAAAGAGTTCAATGAACAACGAAAATGAAAGCGTCTACACGAATTAAGAAGTTCCGAAAATGTAGTAGAAGGCTGATGGCTGCATTCAGAAGAAGTTTAAGAAAAAGAGTAGATGTTCGACTTGTTGTCTTTTAAATTTGGATAGCGAAATTTTGTATTTACATAAGTCAAATATCACAATTATCATACATTTTGCGTATGATAATGAATTTCAATCATACATCATACAGGACCACAAATTATGCTACATGTAGCATAATTATTCTACGGTTAGCAGCACTGCTCGTCTTTAAAGTTTAACGTAGCGATTACCTGTTTAGTGATTGATTATTGGTAAAACCCTTTATCTCCGTCTAGAACAGAGTTTATGTATGAAATGAATATGTAAAAAAAACAAATAAGCAATCTTTATTTATTTATTAATAATTTATCCACTGATTGGTATAAACTTTGTCCAAATAACATTATAAAAAATTAAAAATTATAAAAACACCTTGGTTTATATTATTTTTTAAATTTAGTTTTAACATTCTTTTGTAATGTATACGAACTTCAATTAATGAAAATACCGAATTCATTATACGGACGTGTTTAAAAGCGAGTAACCCTAGTTAATTCGGAACCTTTCAGGATATCAGGATTTTCATTAGGCACCTATATGAGAAAAATAAAGTGGATAAAATTATAATTTATATTAAAATTCACACCTTGTACCCTTCGTGCTCTAGCTATGTATATGTATATCCCTTCAAGCTTCAAATTGACTTTAGCTTAATTCAATGTCATGAGGACAATTGCTGACAACACGATGTCCATCCAAGCTTAGTTCTTATATTCAAACAAATACACCTCACCACAGGACATATCGTGAACCCAAAAGATAAATATTTATCAAGTAAATTACAATTTTTTCTTCATCAGTTTGTTGGCTTTTCAAAATCACAAAGTGAAAGTTCTAGATATGTGAGGATTTGGAACAGAGAGATTGGCATCCTTTAACTTTATCGTATACTTGGAGAACTTCTGGAAAAGCAGTCAGGTAATTTTAGAGAACTAAATTAAAATATATATAAAACCAAATACAAACAAAGAAATATAAAAATAGATGGTCCTTGGAATTACAAACAAATCCAGGACAAAAACAATGATTTGTTTTATCTCAAAAAAACTAATATTGAGGACAGCTCAATATAGAGACAAATAGTCTTTTATTTCAAAACCACATAGGGATTGGTACTTTACATTGTATAGGTACATTTAGCTCTATATGTACCTATTGTGTATCAGTCAAAGAGGACCGATGCTAATGCCAGTGCTGGATTGTGCCATAAGGGAAATTGCGAATCGCATCTTTTGGAGAAACTCTCGAGGGCTCTTATTAGTTACGTTCAAAAATCACAATTTGCTAGTGTTTCTGCAGCTCAGTTGCAAGGTTACCAATTGGAAGCATTGCACTCGACCCTCATCAGTAAATACTCAGAGATACCTCTTCTTTAATCAGAAAAGTATATTTTTTAATAAATCTTGAATCTTCGTAAAAGAAAAATTGGAAACTATCACCTTTAAGTATTCTGAGCCTTTATTATTAAAAAACTCCTCAATGAAGAGGATAGTGTACTTTAACATATTAAAAAGGATGTGACCTTCTTTGGGGTTTTGTTACTCTTTGCAGAATTTGCACCAAATGTTTTTTTTTTCTGCAGCCAAATAAGTCCATCAATCGAGATGATGATCCTTGAATCCACGATTATACTAAGGCGTACAGGTGGTGCACGCAAGTGGAAGAGGACCTCAGCCAACTTGTCCTGTGGATCTAGAGACAGTTAGCTAGAAACAGAGCCGCCTGGAAGAAGCTTGTTGGTTGAGACCCTGGTTCACTCCGGAATGAATTAAGCAAGTAAGTAAGTAAGTGCGAGTACTAAAGCGCCCTTTATCACTACTTCCATATTTATCACCCATCCGCAAAGCGTAATGCGACCCTGGACTGACATCAGTAAGGTCGATTTTGAAATGAACTTTTGTGCAAGTTAAAGACAGATAAATTTTTTCTCAAAATAAATATTTTTTTCAACAAAAGAAGAAAAAAAAGAAAACTACTTGGAATACTAGCTATGTTGTTTTGAGGAATGAAGATGTGTGCAGAGATAGTTTGACGCTAAAACATGCTCCTTGACTTTTCAATGCTCCGTAAAATGCCTTTGAGGTTGAAATAATATTAAATAGTTTTCTTTTCTTATTGTTGTTGTTTTGAATTTTGTGTGAAAACGTCAAGAATAAGGAAAGAGTACAAAGGTGGATTTATATTAAGCTGGCTGGGTGGTTGGGATTGATTTTTTTTCCTTTCCATCTTGTAATATAAAGAAAAAAAATAAAGGGATTTTGTTTGAGTGAGCTTTGAGTAAGAAGAAGAAGTGTAGATGAAAGTAAATGAAGCATATGGGAATTGAGATAGTTTTACTGCAGGGACTCCAACTAGAGATCAAGAGTGTGAAATAATTTTGTAGAATATAAAATAGTTCTTTGAGTATTTTTCATTTGTATGTTTTGACTTTTTATTATACTGACGGAAAATACTTATTTATTTATTTTTGTTTCTATATACCGAAAGCTTAAATTATTATTTTGTTGTGTAATTTACATACATGTTTATAAACTCAAGTCTAAATTGAAGCAAAATACTGATTAAGACGTTGGCATTGACGCGGATGGCAATGGTGCAGTGGATAGAGGTCTTTTCTAAATTCCCCCAGCTTAACTGGACGCCACCCGTGGTATTTATTGAGATAATATAAACTCCTTGAGATCAATCCACTGTGCAAGATCTTTCAACTCTTTCTAAGTAGTGCCGTGCAATTCAGGTTGCATTTAAAAGACCTTTAAGTCTTGCAGGCATACAGTAAAAACAAAAGTTTTGTTAGAAACTGACTATTGAAGCGTCTGGAATGCGATGGATTAAATCTGATACACTCAGATGAAGCAATGGTTAATCTTGCACAATTTCAAGTAACATTTTCAATTTTTTTATTTAATTTAAATTAAGACTTTATAAATCTTTTTTTTCCCAAATGCCAACAAACGAATTATTTGATCATTTATTTCCTACGTTTATATGGGTTTTTTTCCTACTTGTCCAGGGTATTTTTCAATTTTCTTAAAAATAATGGTGTTAAATGATTACTTTTTTGTTTATCTTCCGTATCTCTTAGGTGCAAGTTCTGAGGGCTTAACTTTCCAGCAGATCTCTCCAAATATGGAGGTGGATATATAGAAATTTCCCCTACGGAAAGCTCTAGAAGCTGATACCAGAACATTCTACTAGGTAATTTCCAGAGATTGTCAAACAAGTATTAGTATAAATAAAAGGCATAGAAATGATGAGAAAAAAATGTTGAAAAGCATCAAACGCGATATTTAAACTAGCTAAAACAACTCTTTTGATAGTTCGAGGTGAAAAAAAACCGCCGTACCTTTTTTCGTAAAAAAATTTAAAGATTTTCAAAATTTGTTTTTGGTATTTCACTAAGAATTGATAAGAGCATTGAACATTGAACACAAAAAAAGCACTTTAGTTATGCAGAATTTTGAAAAATATCAACTTAAAAAAATATCATACTTTTCTCCAAAAACTTCGAATTTGGAATTTAATTTCGCTTTTTTATTTTGTATAATTCGAAAACTCCATGGTCGATTTTCTTAGAATCTGTATTTAAGTTGTTCTTAACACTTTCAAGAACACTTTTATGGGAATCAAGGTTCGGAGAATGATAAAATATTATTCGTTCTCACGAGAAAAATTCAAAACGGAAATAGAAAAAAATATTTTCAACAGCCTTTTTTCTAAAACATGCTGACTTCATGTTTCTTCCGCGATTTCAATGAAATTGACACAGGTGATAGCTTAAATAAAGACAAATATTTTCAAAACACGGTGTTTCAAAAATTTGTCAACGCATTTTACTACATCCTTGTTTTTTGAGCGATTTCAATGAAACTGACACAAATGATAGGTGAGACAGAATTGAAAAGGAAAAATATTTTCAAAATAATTACAATATTATGAAACTTCGTTGTTACTTGAGCAATATCAATAAAATTGAAACAAGTACTAGCTGAGACAGAACTGAAAAGAAAAAAAAAAATGATTTAAAAACAGGGTGTTTAAAAAATATGAAATAGTTAAGTGTAAAAATATTTTTGCTCAAGGAAAAACGAAGTAGCAAAATGTTGATATAATTTTTGAAACACCCTGTTCCAAATTTTTTTTTTCTTCCTTAACAGACCAAGAGCCGACAGCAGATTTTGGGAGTGGCTCAAAGTACGAGGAATTATAGGTACATGTATCGCGATATGGAATAAAAACGCCTGGCAGGTTTTTTTCTCAGCGTTAAATGGGGGGGAGGTTAAAACCCGATTGGTTTCCCATTTATATGGTAGGGTCTTTAACACTTCAATTCACTTTTAAAAAATAGGATATGACGCTCTGTCATTTTTCCTAAATCTCAAAACTTTTATTTTGGAGATCCTATAAATAGAACTCATGATTTAACCTTTTAAAGCTAAACTTATAGGCGTTTTTGTGGAGACTTCATTTGTTGATTTTTTGTTTTGCTGAAAATCTCCAAAGAAGGTTTACGTAAAATGTTTTTATCTTCAGTTATATTGGTTGGACCGTCAAGATTGTGGTGTTTATGCTTAGATCAAATGATAAGGAATCATTTTTCAAAATGAATTAATGAGGTTTTAACTCTGAAAATAAAACTAGGGATCAAGCACTTTTCAACCATCCAACCCTCCCACAGGCTGAAAACAATACCTGCCAGACTTTGGTATTTGATATCACTATACATGAACCTACAATTCCCCATACCCACTCCCAAAATTTGCTGTCGGCTCTTAGTCAGTTCCCACCAGTGTCAATTTCATTAAGGAACAACGAATTTGCATAATGCTGACACTTTTTTGAAACACCCTATTTTAAAAATACTTTGTCTCTTATAATTCTATCTCAGCTATCATCTGTGTCTATTTAATTGAAATCACTCAAGGAACAACGAAGTTGTAAAATTTTACCAAATTTTTTGTTTCTTTCTTGTACGAACAATATTTTTACTATTTACCAGCTTCTTCACCATAAGACAAATATTTAACTCGTGATGAGAGAACTATATTCTCTCTGAATTTTAATTTTCCGATCTCTCACGAACGAGAGAAAAAAATGTATTAAGTTTGTTCGTGAGAGAATTATGAATTTTTATGGATCGAAATTTTTATCGTTCGCGAACTTTTTTTATGGGTCGTGAGAAAATCCATTAAGAATAATAAAGTTCCGTATTTTATGATCTGCGAACGATATTTACTGAACCCTGCTTTCTATACAAATATTATAGCCACTTAAGAGTGGCTCCTACGATGTTTATAAAACTTTTTCTGTGTGCTTAAATAAGTGCGATCTGCTTCCAAAAATTTGCACTTAGCTCCAACTGTTAATACTGTGTAATACTCGTGGCATTGGACTGTCATTCCGAAGCTTTTGCGACACCAAATTTATTTTATAGCCTAGGAAAATTAGACAAAAAATGGCCAAACTTCGAAAAAATTGCGACAAAGCTGAATTTTGTTGGAGTGGCTTATTATGACGTCTAAAACATTTCCTGAAAAGTACCCTTAATTTGGACCAGGGCTAAATTTTTTAGGGGGGGGTGAAAGGGGTTGAAGTTCAGTTTTTTGGGAATTGCTCCTAAACTATCGGTTTTATTGAAAAATTAAAGCTTATGCTATTCTACACAAGAAATTTTAATATATTTTTTTTCGTAGAACCAATAGTTTCAGAGAAAAACGTTCAAGAACTTCATGGTGCAGTGAGTTTAGTCCAAAAAATTTATAAAACTTTAGCTTATCGCTGGTCAAATTTTGTTTTGTGATTTATGTTTAAGTACAACTCCTTATTGCAAAACCAAGTTTTTGGGGTGGTAGGGCTCTCTAAAAGTACTTGAGAGTGCTAGGATGCCATATGGCCCTAGGCTCAATGATAGGAAAATCCCTATGCACACCTCCGCGTGGTAGAGGGCGGGTAACGCTAACGTGCAGGGGGACCGAATGGATGCCGGGATAAGCAGACAACCCAGCTATGCTGGTCAGGGCACAAACTTGGCCTCGGGATGGTTAAAGCCCCCTTAAGGCGGATGAACTGCAGGTGGCGGTCAACGGCATGATAGTCTGGTGGCGGAGGAGCTTTTTTTGGTAAAAGGCCAACGGCAGCAGCAGGTAGCGTCTGTAACCCATATTGGGCGGCTACAAAAGGCGTCTGTTTTCCCATAGTGGGCGGCCTCGAGCAGTTATGTGTTTGACCATACAAAAGGCGGGTGTGCCTGTCAAATCTGAGCTTATGTATGTTATAATCATATCTCGGAAAACACCATGGTGGAAGGATATATGCAAATACATGAACTATGACAACAAATGGAAATGAGTCCCCAAGAGGTAATCTTTTTATGGAAAATCCTTCTGCAGCTTCGGTTGCAGTAAACCGCACATCGGATTTGGGGGTGCGGCATCTTTCATGTACGAGCGTCAATCAAGACGCCATAATAATAAATGAATCGTTGACAAATAGAAGAAGTCTTTCAAGAAGCGCAAATGTTACTTTTGGCTACCGCATACGTACGAAAATCGGAGCATGGAACGTTCGATCCTTGTACAGCGATGGTAGATACGAGCAGGTTGAGCGTGAAATGCTTCGCCTAAAGATCAGTATCCTGGGCATAAGCGAAACTAAGAGGAGAGGAAGAGCTGAATACAGATCAGACACTGGACAGACGAGAATGCTGTATTCCGGGGAAGATGAAAGAGAGGGTTGCCAAAGACTGCATGGTGTCGGAATTATGTTGAACGAAGAAGCGAGGCGTAGTTTGATCTCCTGGGCGCCCATTTCTGCGAGATTAATGACAGCAAGGTTTCGTTCAAAAATTCGTAACGTCACAATTATTCAGTACTACGCCCCCACAAAAAAAAAAACAACAAAGCAGCTGGACTTGATGGTATACCAGCCGAGTTCCTGAAAGCTGACCCTGTCAGAACGGCTAGTATTTTACACCCGTTGATACAAGCTGTGTGGGAAAATGAAATCTATCCCAGCGACTGGAAGGATGGTGTAATTGTTAAGTTGCCAAAGAAAGGTGATCTTAAGAATTGCAACAATTGGCGAGGTATTACAGTTTTGTCCGTTTTTCCAAAATTAATGGCAACCATCATTCTGGAGCGGATAAAGGTTAGAATCGAGTCTACACTCAAGAGGCATCAAGCTGGTTTCCGCAGTGGGCGGTCTTGTGTCGACCATATCAACACTCTGCGTATCGTTCTTGAGCAGTCTGCGGAGTTTCAATCACCGCTTTACCTCATGTTTGTGGATTTTGAGAAGGCCTTTGACCGAGTCAACCGTGAATGTATATGGAGATCACTTCTTGGTAGAGGAATTCCCCCAAAAATTGTTGCCATTATAAGAGAGTCCTATAACAACGCAAGATGCTTTGTTTTTCACAATGGGCAGCTATCCGACTCTTTCGAAGTGCGGCAGGGTGTGAGACAGGGAGATGTTCTATCGCCAATTCTCTTTCTACTGGCGATTGACGATGCCTTGACGGCCAGCGTTGGAACATCCTCTCTGATTCAATGGAGACCGTTTGAAAGGCTTAGCCACTTAGACTATGCCGATGATATATGTCTCTTGGCAAATAACATCAGCGGGCTGAAAGGGATGTGTCAAGCTCTGAAGGTAAAAGGAGAGGCGAGTGGTCTGAAAATAAATAGCAAAAAGAAAAATATAATGCTCACAGGCCGCTCCACACATCAGCGTATTTTAATACAGGAGACGCCAGTTGAAGAGGTGGAACAATTTAACTACCTTGGAAGTATTGTTTCAGCAAATGGTGGTACTGATCTGGACGTTCAAAGTAGAATAAATAAAGCTCGCGCAGCCTTCGGTTCTCTCTCCCAAATTTGGAAATCATGTCAAATCTCCTTGCGCACAAAGTTGAGATTCTTCGAATCCAATGTCAAATCCGTGCTGTTATATGCTTGTGAAACCTGGAAAGTCACGTCTACCATTTCGAAGAAATTGCAGACTTTTGGGAATCGCTGTCTTCGCCACATCCTAAAGATTCGCTGGCCACAAATAATATCAAATGAGGAATTGTGGCGCAGGACAAGTCAAGAGCGGCTGGACGTCGACATAAGAAAGCGTAAATGGCGTTGGATTGGTCACACACTGAGGAAACCAAACGATGAAATTGCAAAGCAGTCCTTTGAATGGAATCCTCAGGGTACACGGCGGGTTGGAAGACCAAGAACAACATGGAAATCAACTGTCTTAGCGGAAGCAGAATCAGAGAAAGACGTGGCCACAGCTTAAGTACCTTGCAGCAGACCGTGAAGGATGGAGACGTTTTGTTGACGCCCTATGCCCCAGCCGGGGTTACAGAACACGATGATGATGAGGGGAAAGGGAATGGCCGCCATCTTCAAAACAAGGTTGATTTTGTTTTTGTTTAATAACTAGTTGAAATTGCGTTTTTCAAAAAAAAATTCAAACAAATTCACAAATAAGCGAAAAACCTTAAAAAACGTCATTGCATCCCCACCATATATGAGGAATAGGTGACCTTTGATCTGCTGTAACTTTGAGATTAATAAACTTACGTAGCTGTTTAATGATTCAATTTTTAGATAATTTAATCGTCTAAAATCTGTCTTTTGGCAATTTTTTTGAAAACGCAATTTCAACGAGTTGTTAAACAAAAACCAAATCAACCATGTTTTCAAGATGGCGGCCATTCCCTTTCCCCTACAACCTCAAAAACTTGGTTTTGCAATGAGGAGTTGTACTTAAACATAAATCATAAAACAAAATTTGCCCAGCGATAAGCTAAAGTTTTATAAATTTTTTGGACTAAACTCACTGCACCATGAAGTTCTTGAACGTTTTTCTCTGAAACTATTGGTTCTACGAAAAAATATATATTAACATTTTTTGTGTAGAATAGCATAAGCTTTAATTTTTCAATAAAACCGATAGTTTAGGAGCAATTCCCAAAAAAACTGAACTTCAACCCCTTTCACCCCCCTACAAAATTTAGCCCCGGTCGAAATTTAGAGTACTTTTCAGGAAATGCTTAAGACGTCATAATAAGCCAATCCACCAAAACTCAGCTTTTTCGCAATTTTTTCGAAGTGAAAGTCTATTTTTCTTGGGATATTATTTTAACAACTGTTAATAGTATTTATCTCTCATAGAACTTTTTTTATTTTGAATTTTATCATTATCGCCTGAACGGACTTAGATTAATTTTCTGTAGGTACAATATTCAAATAAGCTTTGCTAATATTGCATACTAAAAATTTTCAACAAAAAAATTGAATTTTTAAAAAAATCTATTTTTTTTTTTTGAAAATTCGATATCTCAAAAACGGGTTGATAGTTTTTTTATTTTTTTTTTTTATTTACATATGTAGGTATCAAAATACTTATAATTTTCACCCCAAACTATTAAAGGAGTTGTTTAACCCCCAGTTGTACAGCCTAGTTTAACCTTGATTTGAGTTCAATTGTTCTGTTGAACTAAAGTTCAGATGAAAAGTGGAGTTTAAACTTGCACTGTGAAAATCGGGGAAGGCTGATTTAAAAATCGTATTTTTTGCTTTAACAAAATTCAATAAATCCACAGCCTCTTGAATTGAAGTGTTAGTTCCCACGGGCTTCAAAAAAAACTGTCAGATTTTTGTATTCGATATCAAAATTAATGCAACCACAAACCCTCCTCACACTGCTGCAGGCTCTTTATCTTTTATAGCTGACGTATACAGTTTCACACCAACAAAAATTACTTTTTTTTGTTACAATAGTGATTTTGATTTTGTTCTATCCCGATTCCTGCTATTGTTTTGATAGGTTAGGTAGCCTAACTACCAACCTATTGTTCGGACACACACACAACAATTGGGATGATGTTAGTTTTAAGAATAATAATCTAAGCTTTCTACCAAATGATAAAACAATCTTGGGCGGAGCCCTTAAAGTCCTCGCGTTCCGATGTTTATTCGCTATGCTATCTAGTTATCCCAAAAATTTCGAGATAACTCGAGTTGGTGTTGTGTCAGCGGTCATCAGCTGTTTTCTTACAAGAGATTACAACAACACAATGCTATTCGGATAACTGAGAAATAACATAGGAATAAATGCAATATGCAACTTCCGTGAATATCTGTTGTAATGAAAAAGTTCTTCCCAGAAAAGCAGTTCCGACTTGGCAGAATATTGAAGGTATAATCCTTTTCTACCAACAAAACGCACACAAGAGTATGGTTGATAGTTGTAAGTAGCAACTAGTTCCTGAGTACCCACAAGCTCTAGTTCCACGAAATTTATTTAAACTTATTCTGTTGAAAACAGTAGGTATGTATTTTCTGCAGTTCCGTTTATCGAACGACTGAGATGTGCAAATACGACATAAGAGTAATTCGACCCGGACTTAAAGTAATTGCATCTATTTTCTAAAATCCATTTGTGGATCGTTAAATGCCAAATATGAGCAATGTGCAGTACAATTTTAAATAATTTTATTTGAGAGCAATTTTCAGAAATAGTTTTTTCCATACAATCGACTATTTATGGTTATAGATTCCCCATTTCCATCAGTGCATTAGTGCAGAGATATTTTTCAGAATAACGTCATGTACAAAATTATATCAGAAATAGTCTTCCGTTGAACCAAGAGGCATATTCAGAAGTCCATTAGGAGCCAACTCCAAATTTGGAACGCATTCATTGCAATACAATCCCACTTCTGACACCAAAGTAAAAATTTCAAC
Organism: Dasysyrphus tricinctus; assembly: GCA_963921185.1. Classification (NCBI taxonomy): domain Eukaryota; kingdom Metazoa; phylum Arthropoda; class Insecta; order Diptera; family Syrphidae; genus Dasysyrphus; species Dasysyrphus tricinctus. The sequence continues at coordinate 110,135,506 of OY992530.1, forward strand.
CAATTTCTTTTCCTGCGTAATTGAGCTTAAAATGCGTTTTTTATTCAATAACTAATTTTTTCTTCATTTTCATAGCTGGTCAATGATAGATCCTGTGGACAAAGTGAAAAAAACCCGCATTTTTTTTACAAAAGCTCATTAATAAGTTGAAAATGTTAAGCATACAAAGTTCATATATACTACTTGCATTTGCATCAACCGGAAGGAGTTTGAGGGTCATGCTCCTTATCCTGTGAATTCACCAAACATTGTGCACTATGATGTACACAGAAAACTTTTACAGCGTTTGGTTTCAGTTTGGAGCACAAACTTTATCCATCGAAAAGTTTATCAATGCATGTCCTCGAGTTGTATTTGTAGTTCCCTTTTCATCAAAAGGCGCATTTTCTTTTTGTAGGTACTGCGGGTACTCGTACTTGTACTCGTAGACTCGTACATTATATCTATGGCCAACGAGGTCCACTTTCCTGTGTGTGTGGTGGAAACATGTTCATAAATACAAACATGATACTTATAAGCCCTCTTGGGTGGACCCATCACATCCACAATGTCAACAGTCACTGGTGGTGGGTGATTTATTTGTTGTGAATAAATAAGGAAAATGTGATACATACTTTGTGCCTATGCTCATATCTGTTGTAGTTATCATGCTTAAAACTGGACTTACAAGGACTGTGCAGGGATGACATCCCACTGGAACAAGAAAATACAAGCCTAAGCCTAGGAAAAGGGATTTCCACACTGACTAAGAAGGATTAGTCATCGAGTTTCGTTTATTCTTGCGATAAGATTGATGAAAATGATTTAGTTTGCAAATTTGATCCTTTGTTTGTTGATATATCTACGTGTGGTAATCTTCTTTGGGGAATCGAACAAAATAAACACCTTTAAAGCAAAGATTGCAAGCCAAAGAAGTCATTGGGCAGTTTCGTCACGTAAACATATGAGCTTAGTTTCTGAGTATGATTATATATGAAATACGAAACTTCTTTACTTTATTTTTGGAAAATGTTGCTAAGGGCATTTTCTATTGTTGTCCGAGATGGCTGCCATTCATTTCAGTTCAGTTCAGTTGAGATTCAGGCCAGTGATGGAAACGAAACGAAGTAAAATTACATTTTAGTGAACTGGAGAGCTCGCCTCATGGCATGTTTGAATGAGTTCAAATGTGCTTATAGGGGTCTTTTCCACTTAACATGATTTCTATGAAAAGGAGAACATAATTTGGGATGTTGAGCTATTCAGTTAACTAGTCACGTTTTCTGGGTCACTGTGTGTATTATATGGGAATGCCTTAATAATTATTTTGGTCATGTAATGTGTTTATATAGTTTTATTTGTGAAAGCAGAAGGATAGTATTATTTTGCGTTTGTGATTAAAATAATACTAAAACTTATTGTGCAGGATGGAGAGAATGTATAGAAAACTTTCATGAATGAAGTGTGTGAAATAATTTTCATATAGATAGTATGGCCTGAAGTGTGAGTAATAAAGTGTAGACGTGTTTACATTCGGTAATTTGATATCTAGTTACAAGATTTAGTTGCTTTTTGAAGGTTTGCACGTCGTGCTTTCTTAATTTGGTAACCAGTACATTGTTCGTCAAACAGTTTCACTAAAACTAAGATCCTACTACTTAATTTAATTACTTACTTATCCGCCTCCCAATGAAAGGTTCACAGCATGCGACACGGCAGCCTTTCATCGTCTACGATCTTGAGCACGCTGCTTCCAGTCATCTAAAATTCTAGATCAAGCTTTCTGGCATCCACGTTAACTTCGTCCTTAAACTAGGGCACAAGTTTGGTCTTATTCGTTATCGCGAACCTGTGTGGGCTGGTACTCAAAGACTATGTTGATTGGAGCATTATTGTCCATTATTTGCTCGATGTGACCGAGACATGTTTTGATTTTCTGAACTATTTCCACATCTTGATACAGCACATAGAGTTCGCAGTTACATCTTCTCTTCCCTTCGCCCTCCTCGCACAAAGGACCAAGTATCCGTCGAGGAATTTTTCCTACGTTTTTGTTGGGTTTGTTTGGACTTGCGTAGATTTACGTAGATTTCATAGACTTGCGTTGATTTGCATGGACTTGCGTATACTTGCGTCGACTTGTGGATGCACACAAGTATACACAAGTCTACGCAAGTGTACGGAAGTCTACGCAAGTTAACGAAAGTCTACGCAATTCCACGCTAGCCTACGCAGGTGGTGACGTGAAATAACGCCAAACGAAATAAAGCCGAGATTCAAATATTTGGTCTTATTACGTTTTCAAAAACGAAATAAGACCAAACTTCAAATTTGGTTTTATTTCATTTATGAAACCGAAATAAGACCAATTTGGCTTTATTTCGTTTTCAACTTATTTCATATTTTCAAATATCCAATTCTGCCCAAACTGAAATTTTTTTCCTGACATGAGGAGGCTAATGAAAAGAAGTTTAATGGTAGGATAAATTCAAAGTTTCCAGATAATTTAAATGCAAAAGAAACTTTGCATACAACCAACCTCGCACCCACCCCAAATCCTATAGTGAGCCCAAGCAGGGGGGTTGCAGGGGGCAGCATGCCCCCCCAAACATACCTCACTGTTTATTCGCGAACTTTTAAGTTTCACAAACCTAATAAACCCCCTACTTTATTTGGTTTTTGGAATTTTAAAATTCACGAATAAACAGTGAGGTACGTATGGGGGGGCATGCTGCCCCCCTGCAACCCCCCTGCTTGGGCTCGCTATAGGATTTGGAGAGGGTGCGAGGTTGGGTGAACGAAAAGTTTCTTTTGCATTTAAAGAACCTGTATTTAATGAAATAACGATTCTCAAGAAATATTTGGGCTTAATTCTATTTTCGCATTGCAATAAGGCCGAAAAACTGGTTGAGATACATTTGGTTTTATTTCAATTATTTTTTTGGTGTTATTTCCATCGGGCATAAGAAATAAAACCAAATTGGCGTTATTTCGTTTTTGAGATGGAAATAAGGCCAAATTCAAAATTTGGCTATATTTCGTTTGGCGTTATTTCACGTCACCTACGCAGGTCCACTCAAATGAGACTACGCAAGGCAACGCAAGTCCACGCAAGTCTCTCTCATTAGTCAACTCTCTCATTAAGTCAGCTGAAGAGATATGTATGCTGATAAAGCAATTTTTACCTAACTTCCTTGACATTCTTCCGAGACCATTTAGCTTGGTACGCTTTCGGCTTTCGCAGTATATTGAAGAAACAAAAATCGATATAACTAGCGCTTTAAGTCGAAGAGTGCAGTGATATCATAGCTTCATGACAAACAGACGGGCGGTCTGGTTGAATCCAAATCCAATACCAATAAGAGGCATGGTTGACAGTTGGCCGCTAAGCGCCCACATGAAGGCAGACGGGCGGTCTGTCCAAATCCAAAACCATAAAGAAGCACGGGTCACATTTGGTTTTCCCTCTGCTTGAAGTTACTCATTTTGAGCATAGCCGAGTGCCCAAGATATTTACTTAAATTATCTTTTTATAAGATGGGACGTTTTCTTAATATCCTCCAAATCTGCACAGAAGCCAAAGAACTTAATAGTAGGGTCGCTTAGCAAGAAAATCTGTTTTTGCCGGACAAAAGCACCAAATTTTTTTTAGGTACTACTTAGGTCCATAGCTTGAGATTTAGGGTAGGACCCATCTCGGCGGTCAGCCATCTTGGATTTTATAGCCGCCATTTTGAAATGTAGGTATATTATTAATATCCCGGCTTCTAAATCACTTAGGATCCCAAACTTGGTGTATAGGTATACATTTTTGGGGTCAGGGAATACAACCACATACTTTTCAAATGTTAAAGTTTGCAAATATACGAAAGGGGCATGGGGGTCATGACCCCCTTGCTCCAAGACAATCAATATTTAGGGTCGGATAATATACCTATATAAACAAGTTTAAAATGTATCTGACTAAACTTATTCAAGGAGGGAAATGGGGGGTCATGACACCCCCCCCCTCTCAGGGCCCAACAAAAAGTATAAATAAAAAACAAACTTCATTTAAACACACAGAAGTGCAAAAACTGAAGCGACGTACGGCTAGCCCAAATTATTTCATAACCGTAATGTTTACCTTTTATCAGACCATGGTAATATTATTCGCGAACACTGTATGTTTTGTCGTATCGAGTTTTTCTGAAAGGAAAATTAATAAGTTAAATGCAAATACAAACTGCAGATTTTCATCATCTTGGACTCCATTCAACATGAAAACAGAAATAGAAAAAATCTTAAAATATCATATGGATGATCATAAATATAATTTAAAATTTAATTTCTTTGTCAGCTGTTTTAAGCAATATCTATGTATGTTTTGGTTTGTTGTCTAAATGCAACCATTTACGCAAGATTTTTCTAAGTCCACTATTACACGATGATTCTTTGCCTCAAACTCTTTTTGAACATAATGAAGAATGGCTGTAGTGGGTGTATGGTTCGTAATGTTGACACGGACGTGGTGGTAGTCCTCATTGGCAAGTCCATCACCTGATGATCTTGTGTACAAATTTGAAGATTTCTGTTGCCTTTGGTACGGGAAGATCATTTAATTATAAAGACATCAATGCTATTAACGAGAAACTGGGCGTAGAAAAATCCTTGGCCTCCCCGTATTTCACAGTTTTACAGGTTGCGATACAACATCTTCATTTTTCGGACGAGGCAAGAAATCTGCGTGGGAGGCATGGAATTGTTATCATGAGGTGACACATACCTTAATATGCATAGCATAATCCTTATACAGAGTTTGATGGTGAACATTTAAAAGGCTAGAACGCTTCACGGTAATATTATATGATAAATACAGTAATTCGGACAGTGTGAATGATATCAGCAAGGAGCTGTTTTGCCAGAAGACTAAGACAAAGAAGAAACTTCCACCTACAAAAGATGCACTACTTCAACACTCAAAGCGGGTTGTATACATCAGGCAGGAGTATGGTGTACCAGTGAGCACATTCAACAGTGCGCTCCTAGTCCGGAAGGCTGGGGCTGGACTCTGAAAGAAGAAGGTGGATCATGGGTTCCTGTATGGAACACATTACCTATAGCTTCAAAGGCATGTACTGAATTGGTGAAATATAATTGCAAGAGTCAAAAAGGATACACTGGTAGATATGCTTGCAAAGCTGCTCGTTGAAATTGTACTGACCTTTGTAAATGTCAATGCTTGAAGACGACATAAGCAATCCATATAGATAAATGCAATTCATCATCTTTCATAATATGTGATTTCTTTTGTATTTATATTTTATATATTAATATGTATGTATGAACATGTAATAAATATATAAAATGGAGAACCAGGGCCTAGTGACTTACAACTCACAACTATCCCTGTCTGCGTGTAGTTGGTAGGAATAGAGGGGATCTACTGTTTTTTGCCGAGTCCGAACTGCAAAATGAGAAGCACTTTTTCATGACTAGTATACTCTTGGAGGATTTGTCAGTTCCTCGCAGGAGGCAGTACTTCGGATAAAACATTTCTGTTTTTAGGTGGCACAGCTGGGAATCGATCCCACACCTTCGGCATGACAGTCCTACGCACTTACCATCATGCCACGAGGTACTACATGTACATGTATGTATGTAAATGTACATTTATATATCTTATTTCATTTTCAACCTTATATCTTAGAATTTTATATTTTTGTCACTCGATTTAATAATAATTGGATAGTTTGTAATTAATATATACTTATACAACCTAACTTAAATGTATTTGCATTTAACTTATTAATTTTCCTTTCAGAAAACTCGATACGACAAAACATACAGTGTTCGCGAATAATATTACCATGGTCTGATAAAAGGTAAACATTACGGTTATGAAATAATTTGGGCTAGCCGTACGTCGCGTCAGTTTTTGCACTTCTGTGTGTTTAAATGAAGTTTGTTTTTTATTTATACTTTTTGTTGGGCTCTGAGGGGGGGAGAAGGGTGTCATGACCACCCATTTCCTTCCTTGAACAAGTTTAGTCAGATACAATTTAAACTTGTTTATATAGGTATATTATCCGATCGTAAATATTATATATGATTGTCTTGGAGCAAGGGGGTCATGACCCCCATAACCCCTTCGTATATTTGCAAACTTTAACATTTGAAAAGTATGTGGTTGTATTCCCTGACCCCAAAAATGTATACCTAGGCACCAAGTTTGGGATCCTAAGGGATTTAGAAGCTGAGATATTAATAATATACCTAAATTTCAAAATGGCGGCTATAAAATCCAAGATGGCTGACCGCCGAGATGGGTCCTACCCTAAATCTCAAGCTATGGACCTAAGTAGTACCTAAAAAAATTTGGTGCTTTTGTCCGGCAAAAACACATCATCTCGAAATTTGACGCTAAGCGACCCCACTATAAATGATTTCGCTAAGTAGAAAACTACGGTTTCTATATTTTCTATTATGTTTTCAAATGTAACTTAGCTTTCCACCATTTTTTTTTCCAAAAACATTAGTTTATTACGATTTAATTCGGAGGGGAAGAATGAATGCGGTGTGAAATAGAATTTCTTTTTAGTTCTCGAAAACTTTTCTTTTCTTATTCGCAAAATTGGGGTTTATTGCTGGATCCGTTCATCAGATTCGCCACTCCTGGAAGTAGAACCATCGATCGTTGACTTCCATGATGACAATTGACAATGCAAAAGCCAGGGAGATAGTGCGAGTAATCAGGACCCTCGGCTTTTCAACTGCGTTGACTCTCTCCAACAAAGATGGAGTAGAGTGTCTGAATGATGACACGACCAAAACCATGGCCGCTGATTGGCTGGGAGTACTGGGGAGTTGACAAAGGAAGAGGTCGTCCAGGATAGTGAAAAACTGGGAAGGGCACTTTTAGTGTGAGTCTTGAAGAAACCAGAGGTTTATTTTGAATATGAAGAAGAAGTTAAGAAAAGGCATCGAAGAAATTCGAAGAGCTAGTAAAAAGTTTTGAAGAGAGAAATCTGAAGGATTGAAGAGGAAAATCGTATTTGTGAAAATCTGACGAAAAGTGTTCCTTAGATTGGTATTTGGTCTTAGGAGGAAATTGGCAGTTAAATAAAAATTTGGAAGCTAAGTGATGTTCTTATTGTTTTTTTTCTAGAGTAAATTTTGTGTTGGATAGGTAATCTTTTGTTCAGTTTTCGAGTTAACATACCTACTCAATTATAAATTCCCGTTTGACTTATAGTTATAGTTATGTTGATGGTAGTACTTTGATCGTCGCCGTCGCTGCAAATCACAATTTTAATTCGCTTTGGCTTTGACAGTCCAATTTCGCCTCATGTGTCATTTATCTTAAGTCGGTCGCGTCGTGTCAGTATATTTTCTTTTTTGCTATTCGAAAAGTACTATTCGCGATTAAAATTTTAAAAAGCCGTCTTTGCATCATTGCGATAATGAAAATTAATTCTTTCTTCAGTAGGATTCAACAAGTTCTTAAATTGTTCCACCAGAGTGTTGGGACATAAGTAACAATTCATGATAAAATGTTTGCTGTTCAGATTCCTTACTAATTATAAGTTCCAATACTCTTTCGAGCTTTAAAAATAGGATAGCCATTTGGATTCTTTCATTGTACTCACTGTTTGCTTGCAAGTACCTAATCTCTCAGCCAGCTTAAAGATAAATCTCTGTTTTTTTTTTCAGTCTTCACCAAACCAAGGAGCAACAAAGTCCCCTGCCTAGAACGTTCTTGTTGGCATAGGTGACCGGGTAAGACACTGTGATTATTTCATCTGGCTAAGGTTCAGATGTTGTTGTGTTTGAAGAGAGCTCCTAAGTTGTGTTTGGTATTCAGTCACCCTTGCAATTTTTCATTTAAGCTAAGAAAACACTCTTATAATCCTAGTTTCTTCAGACTCAATCATCTTATGTCTAAAAGTCACAACTAAGGGAAGGGATCTGAATATGGGACATGTTTTACTTTAATTTCCATTTACCACCAACAAGACAATAGTTTATAACAGAGCTGCATTGTTTACCAATAAATCGTTGGGTTTTTAATAATTAAAAAAATAAGTACTAACCCAGTCAACGAAGGAAAAATATAAGTGTCAAGTTAGCAAAGCAATAGAAAAATGAGGTTCATAATTTATTAATTACTTGTGACAATTTCGAATTTGTCGTTCAATGTTTAATACGGTTTCTTAGGATGAGTGTCAAGTTAGCAAAGCAACTTTGACGAATCGAAAAGTGGTTAGTTGGATAATTTGCCGTTAATTAGTCGTTAATTAGTTGTGACAGTTTCGAATTTGTCGTCCAATGTTTTCTATGTTTTTTTGGGTGCTTTGCTAACTTGACACTACTTGAAAAGCAAGAAAACTTCTAATACTTAATGTTTTATGGCTTAATAATTTGCCATTAATTAGTCATTAATTAGTTGTGAAAAATTGAATTCAATCGTGCAATGTTTTCTATGTTTTTTTTTTTATTCTTCGCTAGCTTCATATAAAGTTAGAAAAGTGCCACCTAAAAAAGGGATTGAAACTGCTAATACCGAACTGTTTATGGCTTAATAGTTTGCCACTAATTAGTCTTCAATTAGGTTAGGTTAGGTAGAAGTGGCTGTCAATACTAAGTACTGACACACTTAGACCAAAATTGGTCCGTTGTGATACCACATGAATCTTAAAAACTCTTTCCTTACTCGCTAAAACCACTTTGAGCTCCTGACGAAGCGTGTGAGACTTTAAATGTCTGTGTTTGCCAGATCACTAGGATCGTTAAAGAAGTAAACTCCTAAATGGAGCCTACGTCTGAGGGAAAGAGCAGGGCATGTGCAGAGAAGGTGAGGAATCGTTTCCTCTTCCTCCTCGTCCATGCAGCTTCTGCAGAAATCGTTTGAAGGTACGCCAAGCCACGCTGCGTGCCTGCCTATTAAACAGTGTCCTGTTATGACACCTACAATAGAGCTAATATGCATTCTATTTAGAGATATTAAACACTTGGAGCGTTTCAGGTCAAGGTTTGGCCATACTTGTTTTGTCGCCAAACAAGTAGTGATGTTTTCCCACCTTGTGTTTGTTCTCTTCAACGCATCTTGCTTCAGTAAAAATTTACACGTAGCGATGGGTATACCAATGTTTACCTTTTCAGGTAAAATGGGTAGTAATGTTCCACTTCTAGCGAGTTCATCAGCTTTACAATTACCTGGAATGTCCCTATGACCCGGCACCCAACAAAGGTGAATATTAAACTGTTGCGCCATCTCCAACAGAGATGATCGACAGTTGAGGGCTGTTCTAGAGTTTGTACGGACAGAGTCCAGGGATTTAATGGCGGCTTGACTATCAGAGAAGATGCGGATATCCGAGCATGATATCACGTTTTCTTTGAGCCAAGACAGTACTTCTTTTATCGCTAGAAGTTCCGCCTGGAATACGCTACAGTGATTAGGGAGACGGAATGAGAGACTTAAATTTAGTCTTTCAGAGTACACTCCCCCACCAACCCCATCTTTGGTCTTCGATCCGTCAGTGTAGAAGTGAATTGATTGATCTTCTAAGAATTCCACATCCTCCCAGGTGGATCTGGAAGGTATGGTCACTTCAAAATTTTTATCGAAATTCAATAGTGGGATTGTGTAGTCAGTGTTACTAGGAAGTGTTCCGAATGAATTCAGAATAGCGGAGTGACCAATCTCATTATTGATCCACTGTGAAGAGGCTTTGAGGCGAATGGCTGTGCTCGCAGCCGTTTGTTTGCTGAAAATATCGAGAGGTGTCAGATGGAGAAGAGTGTCTAATGCAGCGGAAGGAGTCGACCGAAGTGCTCCAGTAGTACATAGACATGCTGTTCTTTGGACCTTGCTTAGTTTGTCGCGATGTGTCGCTTTATCCAAGGCAGTCCACCATACTGCCACGCCGTAAGTTAGAATCGGTCTAATTACCGAAATGTATAGCCAGTGAGTGATTCGAGGTTGGAGGCCCCATTTACTACCTACGGCTTTTTTGCAGGAGAAAAGTGCCACTGTGGCTTTTTTCACTCTTTCTTGTATGTTAGGTTTCCAACTTAACTTCTTATCTAAGATGAGACCCAAGTATTTAGCTTCGTCTGAGAATTTTAGTGGAACACCATTAATAATAGGGGGGTCTGTTTGCGGAATTTTGTATTTCCTGGAGAAGAGGACAAGATCTGTTTTATGGGGGTTAACTCCAAGTCCGCATCGATCTGCCCATCGTGTTAGCTTGTTTAGAGCGTTTTGTAAAAGATCTCTTAAAATGTTAGGATGTTTTCCTGATACTGCTATAGCAACGTCATCCGCATAGGCAATCACTCTGTAGCTCTCTGCCTCTAAGGTATTCAGCAGTTCATTAACTACCAAATTCCAAAGAAGGGGAGAAAGCACCCCGCCTTGCGGTGTACCTCTACTGACAGATCTTCTTGCCGAAAAGCCGCCCAGTTTTGAATTGATAACCCTGCTTGTAAGCATCTGATCAATCAGTTCACCAAGCGACCCATCCACATTCAGAGAAGCCAGTGCAGATGTGATTGCAGATGTATCAACGTTATTAAAAGCACCTTCTATATCTAGGAAGGCAACCATTGTATATTCTTTATAATGGAGGGAATATTCGATGGTACGAACTAGTGTGTGGATAGTCTTCAATTAGTTGTGACAATTTTGAGTTTGTCGTGCAATGTTTTCAATTTTTTTTCGGTTCTTTAGTAGTTTAACATCAAGTTGGCAAAGGACTACCTGAAAATAGGGTAAAAACTGGTATACCGGATGGCTTATGGCTTAATAATTTACCAGTAATAGCCGTTTATTATTTGTTATAATTTTGAATTTGTCGTTCTATATTTTCTATGTTTTTTTCGAAAAGTGTTAAAAACTTTCAAAACTTAATATGTTATTCCTTGATAATTTGCCATTAGTTAGTCGTTAATTAGTTGTGAAAAATTCAATTTTGTCATTCGATGTTTTCTATGTAATTTTGGGTTACTTGTTCAATATTAGAAATTTATTATTAACGGCAAATTATCCACCTACCCATTTTTCAATTAGGGAAAATTGATTTGGTAACCTGACGCTCATAGAAAACAAATCATCTTAAATTACACAAAAAAACATCGCATGACAAAATTGAATTTTTCACAACTAATTGCCGATTAACTAATGCCAAATTATCAAGGAATAACATATGTATTAAGTTTTGAAAGTTTTACCAAAATTAGTCAGTGGCAAACTATTAAGCCATAAACAGTTCGGTATTAGCAGTTTCAATCCCTTTTTTAGGTGGCGCTTTGCTAACTTGAAGAATAGCGAAGAATAAAAAAAAGCATAGAAAACATTGCACGGTTGAATTCAATTTTTCACAACTAATTAATGACTAATTAACGGCAAATTATTAAGCCATAAAACATTAAGTTTAAGAAGTTTTCACGCTTTTCGAGTAGTGTCAAGTTAGCAAAGCACCCAAAAAAACATAGAAAGCATTGGACGACAAATTCGAAATTGTCAAAACTAATTAACGACTAATTAATGGCAAATTATCCACCTACCCATTTATCGATTCGTCAAAGTTGCTTTGCTAACTTGACACTCATAGAAAAAAAATAACCCAAAAACACATCAAAAACTTCGCATGACAAAATTTACAAAGCTCGAAAAGCAGTAAAAACCTCTTAAACTTAATGTTGTATTTGCCGTTAGTTAGTTTCGAATTTGTTGTGAAAAATTGAGTTTAACCATGCAATGTTTTCTGTTTTTTTTTGGGTCCTTCGCTAGCTTCATATAAAGTGAACAAAGCATCACCTAAAAAAAGTATTAAAACTGCTTAAACCGAACGGTTTATGGCTAAATAATTTATTGTTAACTATCCGTTAGTAAGATTTGACAATTTTGAGTTTGTCGTTCTATGAATTCTATATTTTTTTTTTCGAAAAGTGATAAGAACTTCTAAGACTTAACATTTTATTGCTTAAAAGTTTGCTTTTAGTCAATCGTTAATTAACTGTGACAGATTCAATTTTTTGTGTGATGCTTTGTATATATTTTTTAACTAAAATACCTTATTATATCCAGTGAAATCGTAATAAAGCAATAAGTAGTTCCATATAATCAATTTAAAGCCCTTACGTACGTTACTTCATGTACATTAAGGAATTAAAACCAAAAAAAAAAAAAAACATAGAAAACATTTCACGGAAATTTTGAAATTGTCACATAATAATCAATGGCTAATTAGAGACAAATTGAATTATTTTTCCAATAAAATTTCATTGTTTTGTTGACTTCATATGAATTTAGGAAAATAAAACAAAAAACATAGAAAACATCGAACGAAAAAATTTATTTGTTACAACTAATTAACGAATCATACATAACTAGAAAATTACTAAGCAATAATATGATAAGCTTAGAAATTTTAACCACTTTTCGATAAAAACATAGAAAGCATTGAACGACAAATTCTAAAATGCGACAACTAATGAACGACTAATTAACCGCAAACTCATTTTTCCGATTGTTCTACTCCATTTTGATTCCATTCGCATATGAGAACATCGTGCAGTCAAATTTACACGCACAATACTCAATGAAAGCCTTTTCACAAAATGGCTTGTTCAAGCATTTATCACTATTACCAAGTAATCTGAACGAAAACTTTGTATTCCTTCTTGAAATCAGGAACAGTAAAAGACGCCTAAAAAATTATTCGGAACAGCCAATAGATGGTGTTTGGAAAAGTAGGAGTCAAAATGGAGTTCTCAAACTTCCTTACAATATTTTGATTTAACAGGAATCAATATTATACGAAATGTATCTATCCTTACTTTTCTTAACTCAAATAAATTTACTTAACCTCTCGGTTACCATTAAAGAACTAATTTTGTATTTTAATTTGTCTCTCTTTGAATGTAAGTAGGTAAGTACACAGGTACTTCGATTTTTGTTTAATACGCTTTAAGTATTGAAAAACGTTCAATTCAGTATAATCATCTTTCTCTTTATTCCTTTATTGTAAGTTAAGGACTTTTGTTCTCAAAATTGCACATATGAGTTCTTAAACCGACAAAAAATCTAGACATACGCCCACATGGTTTTGTGGTTGTATTATTTAAGGATGAAAAAACAAACACAAACAATTTAATATCCATCCAGACAATAGAAAAAAAGAATCCCATTAAGGAGTTTGGTTAGAGAATTTGACTGAAAAGAAAGACGTCAATAAATAGCAATTAAAAGTTGTCTAGTTAATAGGATTACTATATACTTATGTTGGAATATGTGTGTATTATGTTAGAAACTTTTGTTCCAAACTCAAACTCCTTTTTTTAACAGATACTTCATTAACAAATTCTTGTACCAAAAAAAAAGGTAAACAAATATGAAATCATGGAAGACAACAGCTGCAAGTCCTTTATGAATTTTGCCCCACAAGCCATATGACTATTAGTTTAATGAGTTATTAAATTATATCTAAAGGGCAAAGGCAACCTTAATTTTGTTCCTAATCCTAGGTATACAAAAAAATAGCAGAGATCCTTCAATTTGTATAATCTACCTAATCTCTATAAAAGTTTTAATTATTTTTCATGCTTTACTCTACAGGCAACATCGTTTGTCCAATTTGCTCTACTATGAGCCAAATGAACGAAATATGACCAAATAAGTAAAACACAACTTGAATTGAAGAGAATCCTCAAAAATTCAAAAGAAAAAAGTTAAGCTGTCGACCATGGACCTTTTTGAAGAACAAAACTATATATTAATCCTCTTGAGTCCTTAATCTCATTTATACAACTTTAACTATATTCCCAGGTCCCAGTGCGTCGGCAGTCAACCTTTTTACTTTGTATAGCTAGTTTCCTTGTATTTTTTTCTTTGTAATTGTGTCCTCTTTGGTTATTTTTCTTTTGTTTCTATTCTTACTATAAAAAAAATACAAATCATTTATGCGAGTATACAGTATGAAAGAAAGGTTAAGCCTTCTCCTGCAACATTACATTTTTATAGAAACAAAAAAATGCTTTTGGTACTAAAATCATAATAAAAAACATTGTTTTGAAAGTTTAAATAATAGCCTATTGAATAGACCTTTTAAAAAGGAACAATTACGTGCAAGGGTTTTTATTATTGAATATGTTTGTTTGGCCCATAGGCATGCTTAAAACCGAAAATGCTACTAGATTCACCCATGCGTTTCTGAGAGAATGGTCACACTGGCCACTTTTCAGTATTTTTGGTATAACTCGAAAACTAAGCGGAATTTGACAATTTTACATTTAATACTTTTTGTTCAAGATTAAATTTTCTATCGAAATGGATAGTTTGGAAAATTTCTTAAAAAAAATTAAGCAGCAAAAGTAAACAAAAACCAACATAAAAAAAATCGAAAAATCAAAGATTTTTAAATTTTTTTCTAAATTGCGCATAACTTTTTTCGGTGTAAAGATACGCTCAAGACATTCATGAACAAAGTAAACTGGGGTCTTACGGCTTTAATACGACATGTTAAAAAAGCCATATTATCTAAAAATTCACAGAGATATTGCCATTCAAACATCATCATTTCTTATCATTTTCCGCAGTTTTTGCCCGAAAGCCTATTTTTTGGTACTTAATGACAAATTTAACGTTCCTAGCACCTAATACCAAATCTTATGTTAATCGGACCAGCCGTTCGGTCTGTAGGTCTGAACGCATTTAAAAACAGCCGAAAAACGAAATTGCGAACTTACATCCTTTTTAAAAATTCTCTATAGTTCTACTGTCATATTATATCAAAATTTTGATTTCGAACATTTTTACGAAAGTGAAATTTGCCATATTGTACCATAAAAGGGACTTTCGGGCCAAAACTGCGAAAAATTATAAGAAATGATAAGGTTTGAACGGCAATATCTCTGTCAATTTTGAACAAATATTAATTTTTGAACATGCCATATTAAGCCCTTTAGTCTCTACTTTGTTTTGTCTGTGCATGTCTTGACCCTATCTTTGCTTAAAAAAAAGTTGTGCACAATTTATTAAAAAATTTAGATATCCTTGATTTTTTGATTTTTTTTAAAGTTGGTTTTTGCTTACTTTTCCTGCTTAAATTTTTTCGTAAAATTTTTTGAACTATCCATTCCAATAGAAAATTTAATTTTGAACAAAAAGTATTATATGTAAAATTGTCAAATTCCGCTTAGTTTTCGAGTTATACCAAAAATACTGAAAAGTGGCCAGTGTGACCATTCTCTCAGAAACGCATGGGTGAATTTAGTAGCATTTTTGGTTTTAAGCATGCTTATGGGCCAAACAAACATATTCAATAATAAAAACCCTTGCACGTAATTGTTCCTTTATACCTCTCATTTTCCGGTCTATTCAATAGGCTATAAGCATTGGAGTCAAATTTATTTCAGTATACGGGAAAAACGAAAACTATTTTTTTAATTAGTCAGATTTAAAAATGATCTATCTGAAATTACAATTTTACTGGTCGCATGGTAAAAAACTAAAAAGGAAAAATGAAATTTGAAAAGATATGTAGTTACTTTATGTTAACCCATGCTTTCGCGGTGCAGGGAAATAACTTCACCGGGAAATAACTTCACATGGGAAAAACTAACCACTAGTGGGAAATAATTTCACTTTTTTGAAGTGAAGTTATTTCCCACTGAAGGTGAGTAATAATTTCACTTTTTTGTGGGAACTAATTTCACTTTAATGTGGGTTTCTTTAAATCCAGATTCCTTAAATGCTAATGAAACTTTGCATACACCCAGCCTCGCACCAACCCCAAATCCTATAGTGGTCCCAGGCAGGGGAGTTGCAGAGGGGCAGCATGCCGCCCGATACATAACACACTGTTTATTCGCCGTAATGCTTTGCCTTACATAAATACAGTGATAGCAGCCAGCATTACGGCGAATAAACAGTGAGGTATGTATGCAACCCCCCTACTTGGGCACATTATAGGATTGAGGGTAGGTGCGAGGCTGGGCGAATGCAAAAATTTCTCTTGCATTTAAAGAATCTGGATTTGAAGAAACGTAATTTTACATCTTTGTAATTTTTATCATATCAAAGTGAAATTATTTCCCACTAGTGGTGAAGTTTTTTTCCATTTGAAGTTATTTCCCAGTGAAGTTATTTCCCTGCACCAATTTTTATCATATTGTAATAACTTTCCATATTTAAACTATAACGACTCTGAAATGCAAACAAATGGACACAATAAAGCTTACGGTCGCAGTGCAAACATACCCTTATTAGCTATAATTATAGCAACTCTCAAACGAAGGAAGCGCCATCTGCCGGATTATAGCAGATTTACCAGCTGTCAAATAAAAGCTTTTGGAAGGGAAATTATTGGGAAATTTCCCCTACGGAAAGCTCTAGAAGCAGAGACCAGAACGTTCTCCTTATTTCGAGAGTTTGGAAAACAAGTATAAAAGGCACATGTTTGAACGGCAGCGACACAGTTTGTTTTTAATCGTGAATGAATAAAGTTGGTTGTAATAAAAGTGAAAAGTAAAGTTTGTGAATTAATTTCAGTGGTGAATAATAAATCGTTTTGTTTGTAGTAAGTAACATATTCAATAATAAAAACCCTTGCACGTAATTGTTCCTTTATACCTCTCATTTTCCGGTCTATTCAATAGGTTATAAGCATTGGAGTCAAATTTATTTCAGTATACGGGAAAAACGAAAACTATTTTTTTAATTAGTCAGATTTAAAAATGATCTATCTGAAATTACAATTTTACTGGTCGCATGGTAAAAAACTAAAAAGGAAAAATGAAATTTGAAAAGATATGTAGTTACTTTATGTTAACCCATGCTTTCGCGGTGCAGGGAAATAACTTCACCGGGAAATAACTTCACATGGGAAAAACTAACCACTAGTGGGAAATAATTTCACTTTTTTGAAGTGAAGTTATTTCCCACTGAAGGTGAGTAATAATTTCACTTTTTTGTGGGAACTAATTTCACTTTAATGTGGGTTTCTTTAAATCCAGATTCCTTAAATGCTAATGAAACTTTGCATACACCCAGCCTCGCACCAACCCCAAATCCTATAGTGGTCCCAGGCAGGGGAGTTGCAGAGGGGCAGCATGCCGCCCGATACATAACACACTGTTTATTCGCCGTAATGCTTTGCCTTACATAAATACAGTGATAGCAGCCAGCATTACGGCGAATAAACAGTGAGGTATGTATGCAACCCCCCTACTTGGGCACATTATAGGATTGAGGGTAGGTGCGAGGCTGGGCGAATGCAAAATTTCTCTTGCATTTAAAGAATCTGGATTTGAAGAAACGTAATTTTACATCTTTGTAATTTTTATCATATCAAAGTGAAATTATTTCCCACTAGTGGTGAAGTTTTTTTCCATTTGAAGTTATTTCCCAGTGAAGTTATTTCCCTGCACCAATTTTTATCATATTGTAATAACTTTCCATATTTAAACTATAACGACTCTGAAATGCAAACAAATGGACACAATAAAGCTTACGGTCGCAGTGCAAACATACCCTTATTAGCTATAATTATAGCAACTCTCAAACGAAGGAAGCGCCATCTGCCGGATTATAGCAGATATACCAGCTGTCAAATAAAAGCTTTTGGAAGGGAAATTATTGGGAAATTTCCCCTACGGAAAGCTCTAGAAGCAGAGACCAGAACGTTCTCCTTATTTCGAGAGTTTGGAAAACAAGTATAAAAGGCACATGTTTGAACGGCAGCGACACAGTTTGTTTTTAATCGTGAATGAATAAAGTTGGTTGTAATAAAAGTGAAAAGTAAAGTTTGTGAATTAATTTTAGTGGTGAATAATAAATCGTTTTGTTTGTAGTAAGAACAGTAAAGTGTTTTATTTTGCGAAATAAATAAGTGGACGTTTTGAATAAAGTCAATAAGTTTTATTATCGAACCTGAGAAAATATTACAATATCATAGGTTCATAGGTGGGAAATAACTTCACACAATTTTCAGATGAAATTATTACTCACCTTCACTTCAAAAAAGTGAAATTGTTTCCCACCAGCGGTAAGTTTTTGCCCATGTAAAGTTATTTCCCAGTAAAGGTGAGTAATAATTTCACGGGAAATAACTTCACATGGGAATTAGTTTCACCTCTAGTGGGAATCAATTTCACTCTTTTTGGTGAAGTTATTTCCCACTGATGGTGAGTAACAATTTCATTTGAAAATTATGTGAAGTTATTTCCCACCTATGATATGATACAAATTACAAAAACATAATGCTGCGTTTCCTTAAATTCAGATTCTTTTAATGCAAAAGAAATTTTGCATTCACCCAGCCTCGCACCTACCCTTAATCCTATAATGTGCCCAAGCAGGGGGGTTGCATTAAATACCTCACTGTTTATTCAACGTAATGCTGGCTGCTAGCACTGTATTTATGTAAGGCAAAGCCTTGCGGCGAATAAACAGTGAGGTATGTATGTATGCAACCCCGCTACCTGAAAACACTATAGGATTTGGAGTAGCTGCGAGGCTGGGTGTATGCAAAGTTTGTTTTGCACTTTAAGAATCTGGATTTAAGGAAACACCCATTAAAGTGAAATTAATTCCCACATAAAAAAGTGAAATTATTACTCACCTTCAGTGGGAAATAATTTCACCTCAAAAAAGTGCAAGTTCCTTAAATTCAGATTCTTTTAATGCAAAAGAAATTTTGCATTCACCCAGCCTCGCACCTACCCTTAATCCTATAATGTGCCCAAGCAGGGGGGTTGCATTAAATACCTCACTGTTTATTCAACGTAATGCTGGCTGCTAGCACTGTATTTATGTAAGGCAAAGCCTTGCGGCGAATAAACAGTGAGGTATGTATGTATGCAACCCCGCTACCTGGAAACACTGTAGGATTTGGAGTAGCTGCGAGGCTGGGTGTATGCAAAGTTTGTTTTGCACTTTAAGAATCTGGATTTAAGGAAACACCCATTAAAGTGAAATTAATTCCCACATAAAAAAGTGAAATTATTACTCACCTTCAGTGGGAAATAATTTCACCTCAAAAAAGTGCAATTATTTCCCATGTGAAGTTATTTCCCGGTGAAGTTATTTCCCTGTACCCTGCAAAATTGTTTATATTGATTGCTTTTAAATTTTCTAAAAGTAAGTAACACATAAATATTAAGAATCCAACCAAAATCTATTGAATAAAATCCATATTTTACTTGAAATCCAACATTAAAGTCAAAAGTACGCACACTTACTCCCGAAGGACTCTTCATCAGTTTACAAATGCTTCTATTCCACATAAGCCACTAGATACCTATACAAACATACATATCTCAAATTATCTAAAATTTTGTTTCGATTACAAAAATATGTGACAATCATTTTTAGAGCTGTGCATTCAAGGATTAATTTCCAAAATCCCAACAAGTGATTGTGAGTCGAATATCGTTCCAACGACGCAGGAAAACCGTCAGGAAGTTTTCTGCTGCATTCAGAATCATATTTTTGTTTTATTGCAATTCACACAGAGCGTATAGCTATTACTGCGATAAGTAATCCACCAACATCGACCATCAGGATCACCACATTCAGTGCTAAAAGACCACTCCGACTACCGTTGCGTTGGCGACAAGGATGCGGAAATGAAAAGTCCTTTTATTCAACTGCCATCCATATATTCATGGTTGTTTGTAAACAAATGTACAATTTACGTCATTCGAAAGATTGGGAGTCCCATTAAAGGTTTTGTGGCCAGAGAGATTTAGTTGTGTTAACACAATTTAACTGTCACGACATGGACCATAGAATGTTGTCACTTGCATTACCTACACTTACACAGGTGAGCAAATAAATTCCAAAGTGCTTGTCTCTTAGCAAATAATACCCGAAGAACAACAAGGGCGACAAGGACGTTAACAACTGAACCTACGCTATGCTTCGTATGCTTCGTGGTGTAAATGTTTATTTTTGAGTTCAAAAACTTCACAAATAAAACAAAATTTCAAGAGCATGCGGAATCCGGAAACATTTATGTAGGTTGTTGTCCCAATGAATTTGCGGTCCCAAATAACCGCACATTTAAATCAGAATGCCAGAACAACATTATTGTGAATCCGTTTCCGTTTGCCATGCTAGCTATCGCGAAGAATAGTTCTGGCCAATATGTTGTGTGTGTTACCACCAAACCCTCCTACGCACCATCCTTTGTCACTCTTCATTGAATTTCACAAATCTGCGGAAAATATGCAAAACACTGAAACGATGTTTGAGACTTGGGACATGGTTTTTGTGGGTTGCCATTATGGAAAATGAAAGTTATAATTTGTTTTTTTACGAGTGTGGCGTTTATATGAATGGGAGATTTCAATGTTACATGCATCTAAGTGGCTTGTTGGGTTCAAGACTCATGTTGGTACCTTTGCATAAAATCAGCACCAGAGACAGCCAGAAAATCTAATAAATTTTAAATTACACAGGATACATAAACAGTAAAAAGCTTTTTGAAATCTAAAATAAAACATTATATGTAGCTAATAAGGAAAAGTTAAAAAAACAATTATTAATTTTTTAACAGGATAATATTAAAAAAAACGCTTTCATACTGACATGAAATGTCAATTTCTCACTTCTAATAAAATAAATATGTATTAATTATTTCCACCATCTCACTCAATGATTTTATAAGAATTTGATTTAACAAGAAGTTTTGAATCAAAATTAAATCTAACATAGAATTAAATTGTGTTCAGTAAAAGTCATGAAAACTGACACACTTAGACCATAAGTTGGTTATCATTTAGATAACACATGAATCTGGGAACCCTTTTCCCTACACGGAGGAGTTTCTTATAAAGCGTTACAGACTATCTATGTAATCTATGTTTATTAAATCACTAGGATCATTGAAGAAGAAATCTCCAAGATGGAGTCTTCTTCTATGAGATAGAGCAGGACAAGTGCATACAAGATGAGAAATCGATTCTGCCTTTTCCTCGTCCATACAGCTGCTGCAAAAATCGTGAGAGAATACGCCAAGACGCGTTTGCGTGATTGCCTTTAAGACAATGCCTGGGTACGTCACCTATCAGGGAGCTGATGTGCAATCTGCTAAAAGATATCAAACACTTATGGGGCTTTCCGTGGTATGACGATGAATGCGCGGTATTGAGGCAGGAGACGGAAAATGCACGAATGCAAATGCTGCATGCTGCAACGGAAAACAAGAGCAGCAAGAGAAGATTACCGTGAAAAGAGAAGGAAATAGAAAAAAAAACCGCGCTGAAAGAAAAGAGCATCCGCAGCCTCTCAGCTCAAGTCACTCGAAGATCTAGCAAAGCCACCAACACCCGGCGGCTCTACAAAACAGTCAAGCAACTGGCATCTGGTTATAGGACGGGCACGCAAGCTCTTCGAAACAGCGAAGGGAACCTAGTCACCGAAACACAGGGAATTGTAGACGTGTTTATGCAGCATTTCCAGCAACTGCTTTATGGGCATTATGTAGAAGAGGCGACAAGGGAACAAAGAAGCATGAGACCAGACAATGAAGATCCAATCCCAGTGCCCAGTACTAAAGAGGTTAAGAAAGCCATCCACATCCACAAGCTTAAGAACAACAAATGCGCCAGCTCGGATGGCCTACCTGTGGAACTGTTCAAGTATGGAGGAGATGTCCTGGTAGGGTGCATACACCAGCTCATCAACCAAGTGCGGGAGGAGGAAAGTACGCCCCACGGCTGGTCAAATAGAACTACAAGGCATATCCCTGCTTAATATTGCCAACAAGATCCTATCCAACGTACTATGTGAGCGCCATAAACCTTTCTGCAGCACTATGATCGGCACGTACCAGTGTGGCTTCAGGCCAGGCAGATCAATGATAAACCAAATCTTCACATTTAGGCAAATCCTGAAAAGGACCAACGAATTTCAAGTCAAGAACCACCATCTATTCATCGACTTCAAAGCCGCATGTGATAGCATAAGTCGCCAAGAGCTTGTATTGGCGATGTCGGAACTCGGGATCCCGAAAAAACTGATCCAGCTATGCCGCTTGACGTAACAGGTAACAGCTCATCCAAGTTATTCCAGACGTGTACAGGGTTCAGACAAGGAGATGCACTATCATGTGATTTCTTAAACCTAGTTCTGGAGCAGATAGTGCGCAAGAGTGGTGTTAACATGGAAGACACTATCATCAACAGGTCTTCTCAACTGCTTGGCTATGCTGACTACATCGACATCATCGGCCGCTCCAATCGAGCTGTACTTGAAGCATTCACAGCTATTGATGAACAGGCGAAACGCGTTGGTCTTGAAGTGAATGAGGACAAAACAAAGTATATACTATCAACATTATTCCAAACAATTTGCATCCCTTGATCCACTTTTCGTAGATGCAGGGAATTAACTTCACGGGAACTACCTTCACATGGGAATTAACTTCACCACTAATGGGAATTAATTTCACTTTTTTGAAGTGAAATTACTTCCCACTGAAAGTGAGTAATAATTTCACTTTTTTGTGGGAATTAATTTCACTTTAATGTGCGTTTCTTTAAGTCCAGATTCATTAAATGCAAAAGAAACTTTGCATACACCCAGCCTCGCACCCACCCCAAATCCTATAATGGGCCCAAGCAGGGGGGTTGCAGGGGGGCAGCATGCCCCCCCATACATATCTCACTGTTTATTCGCCGTAATGCTTGCTGCTAGCACTGTATTTATGCTAGCAGCATTTTTTGAAGTGAAATTACTTCCCACTGAAAGTGAGTAATAATTTCACTTTTTTGTGGGAATTAATTTCACTTTAATGTGCGTTTCTTTAAGTCCAGATTCATTAAATACAAAAGAAACTTTGCATACACCCAGCCTCGCACCCACCCCAAATCCTATAATGGGCCCAAGCAGGGGGGTTGCAGGAGGGCAGCATGCCCCCCCATACATATCGCACTGTTTATTCGCCGTAATGCTTGCTGCTAGCACTGTATTTATGCTAGCAGCAAGCATTACGGCGAATAAACAGTGAGGTATGTTTGCAACCCCCCTGCTTGGGCCCATTATAGGATTTGGGGTAGGTGCGGGGCTGGGTGTATGCAAATTTCTTTTGCATTTAATGAATCGGGATTTAAGGAAACACAATTTTACATTTTTGTAATTTCTATCATATCATAGGTGGGAAATAACTTCACACAATTTTCGGATGAAATTATTTCCCACCTTTAGGGGGAAATTACTTCACCAAAAAAAAAGTGAAATTAGTTCCCACTACTGGTGAAGTAAATTCCCATGTGAAGATAGTTCCCGTGAAGTTAATTCCCTGCACCTTTTCGTAGAGTAATATTTAGCTTCATGAACTCACTTTTTCATTTAAAACAAATTTCTTTTTCTAATTTTCAAAATAATCGTCCATAATACCTTTTTTATACAGGTTTTCCACTCAAAATTAGCCTTAACTTCAACTTTTATCGAAGCCAATTTGACAATTTCATTCTCGTCCATAAAAACAAACTTTGAAAATTTCATGGAAATCGTAGGAGGTGGAGCCGTTTTGGAGAAATAAAGAAACAAGGAAAGTAGGCGTCGCAGTGGGCGGATTTAATTTTAACAATATTTTTAAATTTTCTTCGTTCATTTAAAAAAAAATATATGAAAATTTCATCCATAGCGATACAGCCGTTTCAAAATAGCTTTTTACGCCTTTAGTCCTACAAATTTGCGTTTCGTCCGGGTTACTCACTTGGACTCATCAGTGACATGGTGAGGGCCTTGTCATACGCAATTTGTGTAAAGTTCAGTTTAACTTGCCTGGCAACAAACCACTGTTAACTATATCCAACAAGATTAGAATTCCTTATCATTAAGCTGGAAGTTTCCAGCAAGTGAGTAAACTGGACGAAACGCCAATTTGTAGGACTAAAGGCTATTAAATACTATTTCGACAAACCAATCCTTAATTCTAAGTCTTCTACTTGGCTAATTTATTTCAGAAGTATATGAAACCTTCTTATATATGTACATAGGTACAGCCGTTTCTTAAAAAATCAAGATTGAAAAAAAGTGCGCATGACACCGCATCTGCGAGGGGTAGGAGGTTGCCAACATAGATGTAAGTTGTATTCCCCGATAGCCAGGCCGGACTCAAAGCACTAGGCTCATACAGCATCAGTTCTAAACTGATATGGCGTAAGTGTAAAGTCAGGCTAAACGAACTGGGCCACGTTGGTATACAATGCAACGAAGAGGTGGACTCCCTAGCGTAGCCTTATTGCAGGATAGGAGAAAACGTGATAAGGCATAAAATCAAAATAGAAGAGGAGGCAAAAAGACCAAAAATCTGGAACGAACTCCCTAAGCTGAGGTAGGCCGAACCAGGCGCGGATCCAGGATTTCGTTCAGGGGGGGGGCAATTTTCGTGAGTTTCCAAAATCTTGATGAGGTCTACAGAAAATTTGAGTACACTTCGTACTGCTCTAAACGCCTGGTCACACAAAGCAATGTGAGTTGATGAGTTTGAAATTTGATGAAAGCAATTAACTCTTTCATTACTACTACAGTGTCTCGAACAGCGGGTACTTTGAAAACTTTGTAAAATGAAGTTTTGCAGTTTGTAGCTATAGCATGGTTTCTTTACAGTGTTTTTGAATTCCCTTTGGATCTGCGTAATGCGATAATATTATGCTCGGAAAACAATGGCACAATGGTATGCTCCTATTCAGACACATGACGTTAGAGTTCAAGTGAAATTTCCAGCCTCTTCTTTAGCTTGGAAAACCTAACCTAGGCTTGTCAGTAAAATGCCTTTTTTGAGAACGTCATCAGCTTCAAAAATTCATTTTGCAGAATGTTCTCAAACGCAAACTGCAAGAGTCTTCTGTTCAAAAAGGCAAATAAAGGGTCCGCCAAACAACTTTGAAAATGCTATAAAAAAAAAACTACTGAATATTTTCTTAAATTTCTTTTTTTATTTGAAAGTACAATCCTTCCGGTTAATAATGTAAAATAATTTCATTCAAATGGCTGCTTCGCTAAGTGGGCCTGCGATCGACTTAGAGAAGATGCCGATTTTGAATCTCATTTTGATCTTGACGGGTATGTAAACAAGCAAAATTGTCGCATTTGGGGCACAGAAAACCCGCACGCCATTGAAAAGCCGATACACCCAAAACGAGTCACTGTTTGGTGCGGATTTTGGTCCAGAGGCATAATTGGGCCATTTTTCTTCGAGTGGCCGTTACAGTCAATGGCGATCGTTATCTGGACATGTTGAACGAATTTTTGTTCACAAAAATTGAAGAGGAGGATATTGGCAACATTTGATTTCAACAGGACGGCGCTACGTGCCACACAGCCGAAGCTACACTCCATGTAGTAGTAGCATTTTCAACAAAAAAAAAAGTTATTTGGCGGACCCTTTACAAGTTTAACTGCATAAGCATTGTGTTGGATAATGCAGTTTGCAAAAGTCCCATCTTCAAAAACATCTTCTACGGTGCAATTCTGCAGTAAAAAGATCGAGTTGGCAACAAAAATATTGAGAATACGGAGAACGTGTTCATATACGTCAAATGCGTTGCAAGAAAATTGAAGGACGTTGATAAAAAAGAATAAGATGTGCAAACAAAACCATAGCATTAATTTGAAAATAGCTGTATTTTAGCTAAACTAGAATTATAGATGCATTTTGTTTCGTCTCCAAGTTATGATTATAATGTTAAATAAACAAATAAAAACACAAATAAATTGTTACTTTTTTATGTTTATAATCTTTAATACAAATAATTTTATAAAGTTGTGAAAATTATTTGTATTAAAAATTTTAAACATAAAAAGTAACAATTTATTTGTGTTTTTATTTGTTTATTTAACATTAGAATTATAGATCAAAGCCTAGATGAAACTTTCTGACATTTAAATAAAACACAATGATTAAAGTGGAAAATACAAAGAAAAACCCACTCTTTTCATTTCATTTACAATATATTTAGCCTTCGTTAAATTTTTTTAATGTAATTGTTTCATATACGCTCAAAACATAGACTGCAGAGTTGCCAGACTCATGCAGTTCTATATGTGCGTCGAAAAATGGCGATCATTTGACAATCGAATTGACGAAACAACTATACTTTCCTTAGGTGTAAAAGTTCCATCGAACTTCTCTTCGGCAGTGACTGCTGTAGTCGTTTCCTGCTTTCTCTCCAATCTTCTTCGTTGGATTCGTACTCTTCGGCAGTTTAGTGATATGGAACACGGAAGTACCTAAGACTCATCCACGAAATCGACAAAATCCTCAGGACTACTTACATTTATATCAAAAACGTATCTTAGTAAAACACGAAATTGGACACGGACACAATCATGAAATAAGCTCACCAGAGGGGAAGACAGATATCCGATAGTTGCTCTCGAGAGTTTTCTAGTGAAAGTATTCCCTCAGTGGAAACGCACATTTAAATATTTATTATAAAAAAAACTATATTTCTCTTAAACTTTTATACACAAATGTAGTTTATAATTTTAACTTTAATTAGATATTTTCATCCATAGCCTATTGAATAGACCGGAAAATGAGGGGTATAAAGGAACAATTACGTGCAAGGGTTTTTATTATTGAATATGTTTGTTTGGCCCATAAGCATGCTTAAAACCGAAAATGCTACTAAATTCACCCATGCGTTTCTGAGAGAATGGTCACACTGGCCACTTTTCGATATTTTTGATATAACTCGAAAACTAAGCGGAATTTGACAATTTTACTTATAATACTTTTTGTTCAAAATTAAATTTTCTACTGGAATGGATAGTTCAAAAAATTTTACGAAAAAATTTAAGCAGGAAAAGTTAACAAAAACCAACCTAAAAAAAATCAAAAAATCAAGGATATCTTAATTTTTTTATAAATTGTGCATAACTTTTTTTGAAGCAAAGATAGGCTCAATACATGCAGAGAAAAAATAAAGTAGAGACGTAAGGCCTTAATATGGCATGTTCAAAAATTAATATTTGTTCAAAATTGACAGAGATATTCCCGTTCAAACCTTATCATTTCTTATAATTTTTCGCAGTTTTGGCCCGAAAGTCCCTTTTTCGGTACAATATGGCAAATTTCACTTTCGTAAAAATGTTCGAAATACAAATTTCGATATAATATGACATTAGAACTATAGAGAATTAATAAAAAGGATATAAGTTCGCAATTTCGTTTTTCGGCTGTTTTTTAATGCTTTCAGACCTACAGACCGAACGGCTGGTCCGATTAACATAAGTTTTGGTACTAGTTGCTAGGAACGTTAAATTTGGCATAAAGTACCAATAAAAAGCCTTTCGGGCAAAAACTGTGAAAAATGATAGGAAATGGTAAAGTTTGAATGGATATATCTCTGTCAATTTTCAAATAATATGGCTTTTTAACATGTCATATTAAAGCCCTTAAACTTTAGTTTACTTTGTTCATGCATGTCTTGAGTGTATCTTTGCTCCGAAAAGAGTTATGCGCAATTTAGAAAAAAATTTTAAAATCTTTGATTTTTCGATTTTTTTTATGTTGGTTTTTGTTCACTTTTGCTGCTTAAATTTTTTTAAGAAATTTTCCAAACTATCCATTTCGATATAAAATTTAATTTTAAACAAAAAGTATTAAATGTAAAATTGTCAAATTCCGCTTAGTTTTCGAGTTTTACTAAAAATACTGAAAAGTGGCCAGTGTGACCATTCTCTCAGAAACGCATGGGTGAATGTAGTAGCATTTTCGGTTTTAAGCATGCTTATGGGCCAAACAAACATATTCAATAATAAAAACCCTTGCACGTAATTGTTCCTTTTTAAAAGGTCTATTCAATAGGCTACCAGTAGATCCGAGCATTTGAGGTAAATTCAGAAATTTTTGAAGCTAATTAAATCGACGTATGTATTTTAAAGATTTAATTTTTTTTAATTAAAATCAAATTTAAGGTTGAAAATTTAGATAAGTGCCCCTGCCACCTCTCCCGTTACATTTAACTATAAAAAACACTAACAAATTTGTAGAGTAGGGTTGGAGGTGGAGCAATAACTTTTTAAAACATTATTTTTCAAACTGAAATTTTTTATTCAAAGCATTTTGCAAAGTGAAAATTAAATCCATTTGGGATTCAACCTGCTCCCTAGTATGAAATAAATTGACTTTTCTCATAAAATGCTATACAGTAATGTAGCCTGACATTGATCTTTTAATTAAAGACCTAAGCTTTGAAAATTGGACAACTAAAACCGAAGCTATAAGCTTTCCACTCAGTCGATTTGAAAGCTATTTGTGCATAGTGGAACTTTTCTTAACTGAACCTGGTAAGCCAGCGGTCAACGAACAACCACTCAATGCAGCAACGCTGTGCTACCAAGAAAATTTTTATAAACGTATAACGAAATAACCTTTTTTTTATTACATTTTATTAAATTCATATTTTATGCTTCGCTGGTTTTTGCCCAGGGGGGGGCAATTGCACCCATTGCCCCCCCCCTGTATCCGCGCCTGGGCCGAACTCCTACTTGTAAATTACAACCAAGAACGATTCCAGTACGGCATCAGCTTTAATAGAAACAAACTTAGAATAACAACCGGTCTCCTCACTGGCGACTGCCTTCAGCCTGCCTCAATTTTTTTACATTTGATCAGTAATAAAATTGCTCTATTTACTGGGAAAGTGGGAACTTTGAGGGAGGCAAGTTCACCTCTCTCCCTTCCGTTACGTACGCCCTTCCACGCTACCTCTTGATATCATTCTAAAAAATCAGACATAAATCAGGTTATATTTTTGGGAAAATATGAACAGCTTAATTCCAAGAGAAGTCCAAAAAAAAAAAAAACAAAAATTGTGGACCAACTTTTGAAAAATGGCGCCCCATCTGAAGTCCGGTGAGGCAACCGAAAGCACTGCGCCCTTTTTATAGGGGGACATTAGTTTAGTATTTGTAATTTACTCTTGACATAAGGATCAAATAAAGCTTGGGAGTCAATATTGAAGTCCTGTAGCTTGAACGCCATTTTGAATCCAAGCTAAAATAAAAAAATCATATTTTAGCCGTGGAAATAATTTCCAATGCCAACAACCATTGACCATTTGGCTTTTAGATGAATGAATGAATTGCAATCATTAAAAAGGTCCACTTAAAAACGCACAGGTTTCAGGTTCCTTGCCGGACGTTACGCAAACATTTTCATATTTCGGACACCCCGAAAATGTTTCATGTCTCTTTTTATCACTTTTTTCATAAAGAGTGTTTTAGAGAAATAGCCCATTGCATTTCTCCCCTAAAACAATTCAAATGTAAAAGCTCATTCTTCTAAGTATGCATATTAGTCCTATGGAGTCTGGTCAAAACAGCATAAGTCCATTTTCGTTAAAATTGAGTTATGAATGCAGAATTATACACAAAAAAATCTAGTTGCGTTTGGTCTTAACAGCTTAAGTCTAAATAAACCGATTCACAAGATATTCTATGGCCCTAACAACACTTCGGTTTTGATTTTTATTTTAGGTTTGGCCAAAACGACACAACTCCACTTGTGTTGTTTTAACCGAACAAGAATTTTCAATTTTTCAAATAAAAATCTGGTCAAAATAACATAACTCCATTGCTTTTATTTCGTAAGTAAAGTTAAATGCTTGATCTTTAGTAACGAGCGGGTCTTATCTCCACCAATTAAAAGAAACCGTTTGGTCAAAACAACATATCTCCCTTAAAACATACATAGAAACATAAATTATGAAATGTGTTATTATTTCTGTATAAAAACCATTAATTATAGAAATACTGCATCGAAATATTTTTGAAATAACTAAAACCAGAGGACATTTTTAAACTTTAAAATGCATTTTTCTCAAAACTAAGATTTTGGACTTATGTTGTTTTGATCAGACTCCATAGAGTTTACACTTAAAAATTACCCGAAGGTGCCTTTGAAAAAAAGTATGTTCCCAAAAAGTGGCAACACTGACATTTTACGCGCGTATGGGTCTACTCCAGAGATGAGTATTAACTTCATATGTAGTAGATCTACTTCATTAATTTATTTTAACACATCTGCTACGTAGCAACTTATTTCTACTTCGTTTAACTTATGTGTTAATATCATCCTGAATAGGAGAATCTTATTGAATTTAAAACAAAAAATTCCTATTTATTTCTATAAAATAAATAAAGAATAAACTATCACGAGTAAAAACATGAATTTGTGAAGGTTATTCTTAAGGTTTGTTCGATGTTTGCACTGGGGCACACTGGGTCACACGGAACTCGCACTCAGGCGTTTTGTATGACACCTTTTTAGGCCAGCTTATTTGCACTGTGTGAAATGTTTTGTGGACAATTTCGTTACTATTTTTTAACAGAAATCCAGTGCTTGCATGAAGGTTTTGAAGCTGCACAAAATATTACTTCAGCAAATTAACATTTGTATCCGACAAATGCAACACTGAAGCAATGTGTAATCAAAACCCAAGCAGACAACAGTTTTTTGACATTTGAATAACTTTCCCCAGTGCGCCCTGGGGCAGAGTGAACATCAAACAAACCAGCTATTGTTAAACGAAATACTAGTTAATAATATATTAAAATATATATTAAACTAGCTGACCCGCCCCGGCTTCGCACGGGTAGACAAATCTAAGTTGCATTACGTATGTTTATAGGTAATATAAAATATATCAATAAATATTATAGAATACCAGGTTTAATTATTAAATTTTGATTTATACGTTAAATAATGTAGAACAGTCAAATAATACAAAAAATAGTGGGTGGGAGAATATCATAAGAATCTGTTACAGATTGAATTTGCAAATTATTGTTCCACAAATGCTAAAAAATAACAGGCGAAATTTGTATATTCCCTCTCTCAGCACTTCCTCTCACATTTTGCCAGTTTTTTTCTTAATCGATTTATTTCAATACCTTCTGGTCAGTGAGCAAAACAAATATTCGAGCATTTTTTTGCATTATTTGTTTTCTTTTGCATTCATTTACATTCTTTACGTTCATTTGCGTTCTTCTGAATCAAAGATCAATTACTTTATGATTTAAGGACATAAATGTACATGAAACAAAATTTAATTTAATTTAAATGACTGTAAGATAAATAATTCAAAAGAATGCCAAAGAATACCTAGAAGAAAATGCAAAATAATGCAAACTATCGCAACGAATGCAAATGAATGCAAGGAATGCAAGGAATGCAAAAGAGTGCAACAAATACATTCATTCTCAAAAGATTGCAATAATTTGATTGCTGTTAGTTGAATGTAAATGAAAAATGATTGCAAAACATTTAAAAGTTAAATGAGAGATGAAGTCAAAGTTAAGAAGTAAGGTCAATGAGTGCAATCTTGTAATCGAAGTCACAGAAGATTTGTTCTTCTGCTGCATTTGCACGCGATCATCCTTTTTATTAGTATTTCGATTCATTGCGTTGTCTTCTATTTTGTACATTTACATTTTACTGTTCTGCATCAAAAGTCATCAAACCAAAAATTTGAATTTCTAAAATATCTAAGCTTTCCAAAAATTTGACGTATATTTCTTGAATCTCAGTTAAAATAGTATTAAAAATCGATTCAAAACGAAAAATATGATAAAAAAAAGTGGGTTACACCACTTTTGCACTCACAGCCTCATTTATATTAATATAATTTTTCACATAAAAACATTAATTTTTCTTTTTTATGTTAAAAGTGCAGTGCCACTTATTGAAATTATTTCAAATTACTCTTTAAACCTTGCCAGTCATTTTTTGGGTATAACCTATGAATTTGAGCTCTATCAATCGTGTAGTACTTGAGTCTATAGGTCATACACAGACAAACACTTATTTTTATATAAGACTAGCTGGCCCGTCCCGGCTTCGCACGGGTAGACAAATTTAATAAGTGCAAAAGATTAACATATATGAATATCAATAAATATTTGTGTAACCTCAAATACTGAAGCATAACATACAAAATTTTCCCCGTATTTGGTCTTTTTTTTCAAATCTTTTTATTTCAATAGCTTTTATGCATGCAAACAAAAAATGTTCCCAAATTTTTGAGCCATTGTTGTCATAGGTCTAAAACTCTAAGGGCCATTTGCTGATACGAAACTTAAATATTTAAGTAGAGCATAAGCGGTTATGTTACAGTTTACGCAGAGGAAAAAGTAGAACATAATCTTTTAAGTAGAACATAAATATTTAAGTTTCGTATCAGCAAACGGGTCTTAATAGTTTATTCCTAAGAAAATATAGAGCCAGCGAAATTTTCAAAATCCCCTAAGTTAAACATGTGGAAACTAATTATTGGAAGCTAAAAGAGTCTTATCTATGACAAAAAAATTTGCTGCACTTTTTTTTCCTCCAACCAATAGATACATATTATAATTAATCGAATATTAACTGCGTCAAAGATAATTGCGTATAAGAATGCAATCTTTGGCAAATGCAATCATTTAAAACATTTTATTGAATAAAATCAAAAGATCTAATTCATTGCCTTCTCTTGACTTTGACTTCAAATTATGCAATCACCATTCTTCATTTGAAATTAAATGATTGCAATAGCTTTTTCCCCATACATTTTCCAGCACTCAAATATTTTTAAACTTCATGCATTCTTTGCATTCATTTATATTTTTTGATTTCTTTTGAATTCCCAAGAAATCTTTTAAATCAAGTTGAATTTGTTCGTTTACCATATTTGAATACACGATTTAAGGCTCTTCCAAACCAACTTGAAAAGTTGTGTAGCATTGTCAATCTTTTATATTTTGTATCGTTGCAAATGATTCGCTGTGATTTTGCGTTGGTTTTAGAGACCCTTTAAACTATCAAATTCACATAACAATAATTAAAGATCAGTTGAGAATTTAATGGAAAAGATTTAGTGTCATTCAAAAGATTGTAAAAGAATTAAAAATAATTCAAAAGAATGCAATTGAATTCAAGTAGCATGAATCCCCAAAAAATTGCATTCAATTAATTGATGTAAATTGAATCGGGGAAAAAATGATTGAAATCATTTCGATGTCAGAGATGATTGCAGAGTTTGAAGTTATGTATGTACATATGTATGTAAGTCAATTAATGTTAGGCTAGGTTAGGTTAGGTAAGGTTAGGTTGAAGTGGCTGCCAGTTGTGAAGACTGACACGCTCAGGCCATGAGTTGGTCCATTGTGACACCACATGAATTAATGTTTTCTTTAAATTGAAGTCATAATATTGTATTCATAAAAGATTGCATTCTTTTACAACCCTGGCTTACAAACTAACGTACCTGAAACCAGTGTTATCTGTTGAAAATTCGTTTGTGGAAATATTTTGTATAATTGCTCTTGTCCATCTTTTTCTTAAACGGGCGTCGCTTCATTTGTATGGAATTTTGCAGCCTGTAAGTTTGTATTGTTCTTCGTCATTTCAGCGTTCAACTAAACTGTTATTTGACAATTCCTTCATATGCCTTGACATCTTCGTTTCGGTGGAAATTTCTTATC
Organism: Dasysyrphus tricinctus; assembly: GCA_963921185.1. Lineage (NCBI taxonomy): Eukaryota > Metazoa > Arthropoda > Insecta > Diptera > Syrphidae > Dasysyrphus > Dasysyrphus tricinctus. The sequence continues at coordinate 110,168,954 of OY992530.1, forward strand.
AGACATTTTTATATTTATTTTCCTTTGTAAGTTACATAAATTTTTTAATCCTTACAGAATTTCGTATAGCAAAAATTATATTAACTGACATAAAATACAGGGCTATTTTCTTAAAATAATGAATATTTTTTCTCTTATACACACAAATTTTTCTCTTTTATGATAAAAGTGCAGTGCCACTTATTGGAATTATTTCAAATTACTCTTTAAACCTTGCCAGTTATTTTTTGAGTATAACCTCTGAATTTGAGCTCTATCCATTGTGTAGTACTTGAGTCTATAGGTCATACACAGACAAACATTCATTTTTATATATATAGAAGAAAGATTAAAATTAAAATTAAAATTAAAATTTAAATTAAAATTAAAATTAAAATTAAAATTAAAATTAAAATTAAAATTAAAATTAAAATTAAAATTAAAATTAAAATTAAAATTAAAATTAAAATTAAAATTAAAATTAAAATTAAAATTAAAATTAAAATTAAAATTAAAATTAAAATTAAAATTAAAATTAAAATTAAAATTAAAATTAAAATTAAAATTAAAATTAAAATTAAAATTAAAATTAAAATTAAAATTAAAATTAAAATTAAAATTAAAATTAAAATTAAAATTAAAATTAAAATTAAAATTAAAATTAAAATTAAAATTAAAATTAAAATTGTTGTTTGGTACCACCTATATAGTTTTTTTATTATCTGCTTCATATTTTAGAAATCTACTTCGATTTTTTGGACAATTGGTTTCACTTTATGGGCTCAGCATTATCATCCCTGGTCTACTCAATACCTGTCTTTTATGACATCAACCGTTATATTTCTCTACGCGTTTGGCATTTGGAGACTTGTCCGCACCTTTTTTTATGCTGAAAAAATTAAAAATTACAAAAATAGTGAAGGTCCTACCATTTGACATAAAAAAGTATGTCCCCGAAAAGTGGTGACATTCACATTTTATCTGTCGGTGAATACTTGTAGCACCTATCTTTTAAGACATCAACCGTTATTTTCCCAATATACATTTGGCATCTAGTGGCGTTTCGCAACTTTTTTCATGTGCAAAGTATTAAAAATTTCCAACAAAATGGAGGTCCTACATTTTACATCGAAAAGGCATGTTCCCAAAAAGTGACATTACCCAAAGGTGCATATACTCAGCAACTATCTCTAAATAGCCTATTGAATAGACCGGAAAATGAGAGGTATAAAGGAACCATTACGTACAAGGGTTTTTATTATTGAATATGTTTGTTTGGCCCATAAGCATGCTTACAACCAAAAATGCTACTAAATTCACCCATGCGTTTCTGAGAGAATGGTCACACTGGCCACTTTTCAGTATTTTTGGTATAACTCAAAAACTAAGCCGAATTTGACAAATTTTACATATAATTTTTTTTGTTCAAAATTAAATTTTCTATTGGAATGGATAGTTTAAAAAATTTTACGAAAAAATTTAAGCAGGAAAAGTTAACAAAAACCAACTTTAAAAAAATCAAAAAATCAAGAATATCTAAGTTTTTTAATAAATTGTGCATAACTTTTTTCGAAGCAAAGATAGGGTCAAGACATGCGCAGACAAAACAAAGTAGAGACTAAAGGCCTTAATGTGGCATCTTCAAAAATTAATATTTGTTCAAAATTGACAGAGATATTCCCATTCAAACCTTATCATTTCTTATAATTTTTCGCAGTTTTGGCCCGAAAGTCCGTTTTTCGGTACAATATGGCAAATTTCACTTTCGTAAAAATGTTTTAAATTTAAATTTTGATATAATATGACATTAGAACTATAGAGAATTTATAAAAAGGATGTAAGTTCGCAATTTCGTTTTTCGGCTGTTTCTAAATGCGTTCAGACCTACAGACCGAACGGCTGGTCCGATTAACATAAGATTTGGTATTAGGTGCTAGGAACGTTAAATTTGTCATAAAGTACCAAAAAATAGGCTTTCGGGCAAAGACTGCGGAAAATGTTAAGAAATGGTAAAGTTTGAATGGCTATATCTCTGTCAATTTTTAAATAGCATGGTTTTTTTTAACATGTCATATAAAAGCCGTAAGACTCCAGTTTACTTTGTTCATGAATGTCTCGAGCGTATCTTTGCTCCGAAAAAAGTTATGCGCAATTTAGAAAAAAATTTAAAAATCTTTGATTTTTCGATTTTTTTTATGTTGGTTTTTGTTTACTTTTCCTGCTTAAATTTTTTCGTAGAATTTTTTGAACTATCCATTCCAATAGAAAATTTAATTCTGAACAAAAAGTATTATATGTAAAATTGTCAAATTTGGCTTAGTTTTCGAGTTATACCAAAAATACTGAAAAGTGGCCAGTGTGACCATTCTCTCAGACACGCATGGGTGAATTTAGTAGCATTTTCGGTTTTAAGCATGCTTATGGGCCAAACAAACATATTCAATAATAAAAACCCTTGCACGTAATTGTTCCTTTTTAAAAGGTCTATTCAATAGGCTAAAAGGCATCAACCGTTATTTTAACCTTGGATGTTTCCAAGTAATTTACAACTTTCTTTTTTATTTTACCATCTGACCCAGATTGGATGCCATCTTTAAAAATGGCGTCCAGTTGACAACAATGGCTTCCAAGCTTAACTTCATTCCAAGCACGTCAACACAAATCTACAAATTCAAATAGGGTCTCCTTACAAAAAGGCAGGAATATCGGTTTTTTGACCGTACTACAGATTGAGCGCCACTTTTCAAAATGGCGTCTAAGGGACATGATAGAAAAATAGCTTCCAAGCTAAATTTAATCCTTATCAAGTCAGAAATAAGTCACAAATATAAAAAAATTGCCGCCAAACAAGGCAAGGGTTTCGGTTTTCTAACGGGACTATAATACATATCAAGTAAATTGTCTGTACAAGATCTCGTTGGGAGCAATTTTTTCTTATCAACCTTAGATCAAAAATGATCTCAGCTAGTTTTAAATTTTAATGTAATTTTAAGATGCCATAGGTGTTGTTGAAAATGGTACCGTCAGTCATGGTATGTTTGCTTAAGGCACAACCAGCTCAGTTAATAGAGCAGAAGACTCTCCGAATCTCAGGGTCGTTAGTTTGTGCCCCACATTGGGCGCCATTGTTAAGTATCGTGCCATTTAATGAAGTTAATTCCAGTCGTGAAGACACTTGTTGCAAATCCAGACCTCTAGCATCCCGAATAATGTAAAATACATACATATTTCCAATAATATTGATAACAAAAGTTAAATTTGGTGTTTTTGATACGAATAATAAATATTTTTGAAGTACATATTTTTATTATGTGTTCTTAATTTGTTTAGCTGTCTTAATTTTTCCTATGGTTTTAATTTTATAATAAATTTGTTCTCGTATTCGTATGTAATACGCCAACACTAAAATGTTTCAAATTTGCTTGTACATACTTCAATAAATTCTTCCCAGTTAAAACAGATAATTTTATAAAGCTTCAAAATACCTTTTCAACTTAATTAACAAACTATGTTAAAACAATTTCCATTCACATTCACACGACAATTTTAATAACAAAAAGATAGAAAAATCTCTTATCCTATGAAGACATTTAGCTTAATTTAAAATTGAATAAGGAATAAAGGAAAACAAAAACCGCATCATGATGGTGTCCCTTCAGGCTTTTAACAAAATAAGATTAGAAATGAAGGAACCACAAAAAGTTTCATAAGAGAGCTCACAGATAAAATTACAAACGACAAAACACGTCCAACCATTCTTAGATTTTCATGCAACATGAGAACGAAGGCAAAAAAAAAAGGAAAAACACAACAACAATTGAAGAGCATCCTTACTTAAAATGAGGCTAATATGGTTTTGGGTTATTATCTTGAAAATTCTAGAATAGAAAAGCGAGTTAAAGAAAATTCTTTTCAAAACTTTAAGTTGTGTTCAGGCAGAAAATATTCAGGCACTCTTGCATTTTGGGTTATAATCTGGGTGATAATGTAAGTGCCTAAAGTTTAAATTGAAATGAGGATTTTTGCTAGAAGTTTTTTCTTGTTTTCTGTTTTTTAAATTTTGTAAAAGTTTAATTTAAAAATTTAGAAAACAAAATTATACAAATTTATTCAATATAATGGATGTATATTTATATAGACTCCTGGTACTTGATTTAACTTCCTAAAAGAAACTTGTCTGGGTAAGTGTTCTGCCTTGCTATGTTGATTTGTTTATTTCTGCGTTCTGCCTTAAGTTCGATGAAATTTTATTTTATTTTGTCCACATGTTGAGAGAATTAGTGTTGTAAAGTTACGAAAGGTTGATGTGGTTGCCAGCAAAAAAAAAAACTTATAAGCCAAGATGCTTTACCATATGTGTGTCCATGTCCATTATGGTACCCCACAAGCCACAAATCAAGGAAACTTGCTCCTTACAAGCTTAACCAATTGGAGCTCCGTTTGCCTAAAGTTAAGTTATAATTTTAAATCATCTACAAAATTTGTACAAAACGAACACACAAAAAAGAATGTGAGACAAGATAACTATGGGAGAATTGTTTTATTAACAAACCTTTGAAGTTATTACATTGGTATCAGAAGTGGGATAAATATATATATTTGTTGTTCAGATCATTTTCTTTCAAATAAATCAGTTATATGGTTTCCTTTATAATATAAGTCAAGTCCTACGAGTATTTGGGTGTCACTGTATCATTGTATTTTAAATTGGACCCACGTTGGGCACCACTCCAACTGCGTACTATTCATTTCTTCTTCTCTAATATTTGGCAAAGTCTCAATGTTCTTTCAAATCAGTTTCTTAGCTTACGTTCATTATTATTTTCTCGTAAGGAAACTGCATGATGCTTAAAACTCTTGTAATCTTTATATTGATTTTCTATTCTTTTCTTAAACTTCTCTTCATAATGGAATCATTATATTATTTTCATTTTGACATTAACCACCATAATGATTATCCTCATGATATTTCAAAAACAATGTTAGGCAAAACAATCATCTTGCTTACTTAAAGAGGGTGTTATTTAAGAAAAATATATGTGTGTGTATTATATTGTGTTTGTAGGTATATTAACGGATGCTATCCTATTACCGAAACAGCTTCAAAATTACTCCTGTTCTTGTCAGAGCGGTAGCGGTGAATTGTGAATATACATATTTCACTCGTCAGAGCCTTTTCATCCGGAATAATACCATATGAGGCACTCACAATATAATATTCTTCATTTTCTGTGAGTGAATAGGATGCCGATGGGCGGCGGCTGATGGCGGTGCGGCAAGAGGAAAAACAACACAAATGCTAAATTGAACACAACATATTATACTTTTCGAACCAAAATAAGACAAAAGAAGAGGGTAAATGAAACCCAAACCGGATGTGAGTTCCTTGGACCAAATCATCCGGATCTGCTGACACATGCATGGAAATTCTGACAAGACAAAAGTTATCGAGTTGAAGATGATAACTGAGAAGAATTATTGTGTTTTCCATATATGTATACTTGCTCACATGGAGGCTTCTTTTTTCATCTCCTATATATTGAAGCAATTCGATGAAAGGACCTGCAAAGGACCAACAAATTTAGTGTTACAATAAAACCATTATCCTTTGTATTTGCTTAAAGAGATATTGTGAATGTATTCATATTAAGCTTAAAATAAGATTCTATTAATAGCGTCCACAAGGATAATAGGATCCGACCTTAAAATATGATGATGTAGTTATAGGTTGGAAATATGCCATTCAGGTAAGAACATTTTATCTTAGAATTATTAAATATTATGGTTTAAAGTTTTTTCATCCTGCTTGTTTGTGTGTCTGTGCATCTGTGCGTCATTTAGTCAAGTGTAAATCGAGCTGGAGCCTTAAGAGACGTACCGATTTTTCGGTACCTTATGGCAAATTTCATAATCCGAAAAATTTGACATTACGATTATACAGAGTGTCCGAAATTTTTTTTTCCGACAGTTTTTATGCTACCAGACTTATAGACCAAGAGCTAGCGACCGATTTACTCAACTCATTTTAGCAAGGCTAAAACCACAAATAATCATATACCGATGTCTCAGCCCCATAGAAAAAAATGTCTAAGGAAATTGCCTTACCTGACATCGTCTTACCTAGGTTAGGTTAGGTTAGGTTAGAAGGGGTGGTGATGTGGTGGCCCACATCACCTCACTCGGATCTCAATGGATCCATTGCACTCCCCAGGATATGTAAGATGTAGGTAAATAAGGGTAAGGGGAGGGAGTTAGTGGGAGTTATAGGAAGGGGGTGCCTCCCTGAACCATCCTGAATTCTGAATGAATTTTAGGATGCTTTTAAGTGGCAAAAATGAGACGTCGCGAATATTTCCACCAGAATCGGTACGATCAAGTCCTTAGAGCTTTGGAGCATAATTGGCATTATTCCATCGGGACCTGCAGACTTGTATCCTGAGAAAGAATCTATGGCCCAGGCCACCTTCCTACTATCTACTATTTGATTACTTATAGTGGAAAGCTCACTTATGGTAGGGCCTCTATCCATGGGGGATACATCAAAAATACACCCTGGGAAATGAGTGCTCATAAGTGACTCAAGAGTTTCGGAGCAGGAGTCAGTCCAGGTATCATCCGGTCTTTTAAGAAATCCCGGGGGAGTGTGGACCTTTGACATGACTTTTCTGAGCCTTGCAGCGTCATTTGTAGACTCAATGTCTGTACAAAATTTACGCCAGGCTGCTCTTTTTGCATAAATAGTATTTCTTTTATATTCACTTTTGCTGATCTTGAAAAGATCCCAATCAGCAGATGCATTGCTATATTTAGCTCTGTTATAAAGCCTCCTGGAGTTTGTCCTTAGGATAGCCAGCTCTTTGGACCACCACACTGGGTTGAGCTTGCCTTTCCTTTGGACTATGGGGCAAGAACTTTCATAAGCGTTAGTAATAGCTGACGTAAGTTCATTGACACGTTTTTCAATCATGTCCTCGCAGTCTAATATAGTCGAGTTATCAAAATGGCCCAGTGATAGGCCCAGTCTTATATTAAAGGCTTCCCAGTTTGTTTTCCTAGGGTTTCTATAGGGTTTTGGATCTTCTATTCTGTGCTCTATTTGGAATGTTATCATCCTATGGTCCGAGAATGTAACATTACTTGAGACTTTCCAGTTACTGATTACAATAGAATCAGAATTTGAGGAAAGTGTCACATCAAGCACCTCTTTTCTATTTTTGGTAATGAAGGTTGGTTCATTTCCTCTATTTAATATCAAAATATTTTTCTTAATATTCAAAAAGTGACTCACCTCTTGCATTTGTATCCGTACTGCCCCACTGTATATGATGAGCATTTGCATCGCAACCTACCAGGAGATCCCACCCGTTATTACCTGTTGCTGCTACCAGTTCATCAAAAGCATCCGACGGCGGAGGGCCCGGTGTGTCACCTGGCATATAAATGGAGGCTAAGATAAGGGGCGGGGCCCCTTTTCTCTCGCACTTCACCGTCGTCATGTCTGCGCTACAATGGGTGGATAAGAGGAAAAGATTTATGATTTTTTTCGCCACTATACATGCACGATAATTACCTTCTGTAGGCCCTTTCTTAAAGTACAGGATGTAATCATTAGACCTAAGTCCACAGATATTGCCACTGTTGACCCAGGGCTCTTGTACAAGGGCTATATCGATGTTCTCTTTTGACATAAAAGAGGTTAAGGTGGCAGAGGCCAACTTACTGTGCTGCAGATTTATTTGTAGCACTTTCATCATCATTGTTGCTTTTCTTTTGTAAGTTGGCTACCGTTACCGGTCGCACCCTAACCTCGTTAATGCCAACTCTTAATTTGTAGCCTTTTGATAGAAGCATTGCCATAGTCTCATGGTTTAGCATGACCGTGGCTTCTTGGCCTGCTTTCGATCGTCTTACCTAACAAAGATACAAAACCCAACAGCGGTAGGTGACAAAGATACAAAATCTAGAAAAAAAATTCGTTTCTCATTAGGTAAGGTACACGCATCTCTTTCTCTCTGTTGTCATCAGTGTTGCCGGAGAGAAATATTTTAAGGTAGTACAGCGGCCAAAAAAGAGGAGTTTTAGTTTTAGTTTAGTTTTAGTACGAAATATTTTTTTTTAACTTTATTAAAAAAAAAAAAATTCACCAAGAAAAAAAATTCAGTTAAAAAAAACATATCTAAATAAATAAATGATTAAGGCCCATTTGCTGATACGGAACATAAATACTTATGTTCCACATAAACCCTTAAGTGATACCTAACGCTTTGCACCAAACGAAAACTCAAACATAAAACCCCTTAAGTTGAACATAACTTAGGTGGAAGAAAAAGTGCCACATAAGATATTTATGTTTAGGTTTAATTTTCATTTACTGTGGATTTTGGCTTGTTTGCCAAGAGTTGAGAAGATTTAACTACGATAATGTTATTAAAAATGATGTGGAGTTCTTAAAATTTTGAAAGTAGAAGTTACTAACTTGTCAAATTCTTCTTACAAAAGATTTAGCTAAGAAAATACCAATAGTTAGTTTGAACTTAATAGAATGCATTTAGAATTTCCTATGTACCTAAGCACAGCCCATTGTAGTGGAAGTGCATTCTCAACTATCTCAAGAAAAGTTCTGAGAGTTTCGTAAGCAATAGAAATGAATTGATAAAATGACCTGAAACTGCAATTACAATTTCATAAACCAAACTTGCACATTGCACATAAGCTGGTGCTTACGAATGTTGCCTCAATTTTACAAACTTGATTTGACTGTTGCATTTCCCATTATATTATGGCGCATAATTGGTATGATTTTAATTTCTTTCGAAGCTTACGCATAATGTGAAAAAGAATTTTTTAGTTTATTCTTCAAATGGTATTGCATCCTCGAATCCGCAAAGATACTTCGATACAGTATTATGTACATATACATATATGTATGTATAATATCGACACTTCAAAAGTAAACACTCTCAAAAATAACACTTTTGAAGGAAATGACATAAAAATGTATTTAAATTAAGATATTGGAACGTTATAACCGGATTATGTCTTAATTTCTGGATAAATAGGTATGTATATTCCAAAATGCGTTTTTGGATTCAAAAAATAAATTTCAATTCCATTTGCTAAAATATTTTCTTTGTTAACAATTTTGTAAGCTGCTGAATTTAAAGACCACAACGGTGACTAGATACACAGACACACTTTATATATTATATTATATTTATTCCCGGACATTGTTAAGAACAAAACACCGTTAAATATGTTTAAACACAAAAATAAAACCGAAACAAACATTATTTTGACATTTGCGCAAACTAACTTGAAGTTAGTTAGAATTCAAAAGTGATCCCTTACTATGTTGAACATAAATATTTTCGTGCAACTTACATAGATTTAAGTATCACATAGAATCTATGTGGAACCTAGCTATGCATAAGATTTATGTTCCGAATCAGCAAATGGGCCTAAATCTTATAACAAATGAATTTGAATATCTTTTCAGAAACAGAAACAAACATTTAGCTCGTTCCATTCACTTAATTTTATATCGTCAATATATTTATTTATATATCCAACTTCATCAAACAAATAATTTTCCAAAATTGTATGGTCAGTTTTCTTCGACACAAATACGAAACTTTTTTCATCGTCTTCCCATTTAACACAGGTACATATGTTATATAATGCTTCATTTTGAGAATTGTAGATACCTACACACATTTTTACAAGTGTTATAGGAAAAGCGGGACATTTAGCGGGACAGTTATGACCGTGGGACAGAGACCTCAAAAACGGGACTGTCCTGCTAAAAGTGGGACGTATGGTCATTTTAATTAATTTATAAAGCTTAAACGGCTGTAATGCATCAGAATGTAAAATTGCCCCCCTTAAAAGTCAAATTGTCCCCCTGTGGGGCGTGGGCCCACGGTGAGAAACACTGGTTTAGGGGATAAAAGTGCTGCCAAATTTGCATTAAATTTGCAGTGAATTAAATTTATTGAGGTCAACACTTTGCTGCAAGTGTAAGATATTTAAGGTCTTTGAAAAAAATAGGAGTACGAATGTGAAAGGAGGAGTACGGAGTTGTTGAAAGTAGTACAATACTCCTATCGGAGTAATTTCGGCAGCACTGGTTGTCATTTTTGTTCGTGAACTCTATTTCCCCTTGATTTATTTTATATTTATTTGTTGGGTTTCGTGGACTACCTCAACAATTCTCATGTTGTGTGTGTGTTGTTTTTTTTATTGCTGGCTGCTGTTTCTGTGTGCATTGGTTTGGCTATAGCGGGAAATATCGTCCTCAATGAAATTTATTGCTGAAATAATCAATGAATTCACTTGCCAAATCATAAGAGAAACGACATGCAATGATTTAGTAGGTGAAGAGTAATGCAAAGTTTCCTCAGTTCGTAGCTTTAATTCCACTTTCTGCTTTGTGTTTATGAAACGACCCTTTATTTCGGTGAATTTAAAAGGGAAAAGTATGTGATGAAAAAGTTGTGGAAAAGTAATGTACAAGATCATCAGTTCATTGTTTGAATCCACTCATCTGCTTTGTAAAGTGTTCATGGCGAGAACAAAAAAAAAAAAAACAAATGTGAGTGAAACTCATGGTGAATTGTAATCGATGATTCCAACGATGAATAGTGATGCACAAAGTAGTTTATAATTTTTTGGCAACTATAAATTCTCATTTTGTTGGATACAGTTCACAGTGACTTTCTTTAAAAAAGTCCATGTAACACGAACTGAAGTCAATAGAAATTGCGTTTGCCGTAACGCCAAATATTTTTGATTTGAAATGGAAACAACATTTTGGTTTGTTTTCATTTTAAAATAAAGGGTGCATTACCGATGGGATTTAGTAAACAATACAAATAGGAGGATTTTATTGATGAAAAAGAAACTACCACTAACCTGGTGATTTCATAACTGAATTTTCATTCGATTTTTCATCGAAATTATTGAACTGATGAATAAGCTAAATACCCGTAAGTAGTGAATTCACAGATTAAGCAATCACCATGTTTTTCATCACCTGGGTCGGTGAATAAACAACTTCCATTGAAGTAGTGAATTCGTTAGTGAATTTTCATCGGAAAAGTGGCATGTGCTTCCCGCCAATGACACGCCCATGTTAAATTCATCAAAGGAATAAGCTGAAAAGTGGCAGGTACAGCTTCCATTCCTCAAGTAAAAAGCAGGTTTTTCCTCAATGAATTTTTTAATTTTTCCCGCTGGGTAGCGTCTATGTGGCTGGTGGTTGTTTTGTTTTTGTATTGGGAGTTTGCGGGTTGTGAATGTGATTTCGTAAAGATCTTTTTGTTTTGAATTGGAACTTTCTTTGGTAAGCCTAGTACTCAGTTCGAGTGAAAATGAAATTGTCATACAAAAATGTCGGTAAATTCACAGCGATGGAATTCACAACGAGAGATGAGTACCCAAATTCGAGAGTGAAATATGAACCGGTTCGTTTGTATTTCACGATATAATTTTCATTTCTCTACGTACAACCACTAGGAAAAAGCATTGAGATGTGAAAAAGTTTGACTTTTGTCAACTATTTTTTTTTTATTCAAAATAAATACAAATTGTAAAGAGTTGTTTTGGATCAAACCAGCGACTTTATTCTGGCATTTTATTGCAATCAACAATTAAAACAAAACAAAACACACCAAATAACAACAATAAAAGATATAAAAACTAATATTCGTTAGAAATTTTTCAAGATTCTGTCAATTAACTTTCAAACAATTAATTTTTTTTTTTTTTCATTCAAAGTGAGTATCAAACATTTCAAACTGAATACCAAAAATTCACGTGGCAAATCAATTATGTTTTCATTATGATTATTCACATGGATTTTAAAACGGTTATAATTTTTCATTTCACAAGAGGTGAGTACTAGGCTTAAAGGAAATGTGATTTGATGAATGATTTTCTTGTAGGGAATTTTTGATTCGCTTATGGATCTACTGATCTGATCTTGATGGTTAATCCCTTTAAATAAAGGAAAAATAACAAACAATATTTAAGAAGGTATATTATGTATTTATATGGATTTTTATACATACATATAAACAGTTAATGAACTAAGGGTGAGGTGGATACAAGGTAAATTGTATTTTTTTGTGAGTAGGTATGAAGGAATAGGTAGATGTAGATAGGTACTTAGGTACATTGTAGGTATTTATCTACTTTATTTTAAATATAAAAGCTTATGAAAAATGTCAATATTTTGATAAGCTAGTTATTTAGGTACATACTTAAATAATGGGTGGTATCGACAAGCAAATTAATGCAACATGACAGTTAGCGGATTTCCTTTTATTAAAATTAAGATATTTAAATAATACGATCATTAAATAATTTTAAAGAGGTTGAAAAAAAAACAGATTTATCTATGGTTTAAATACAATAAGTAAGCTGAGATCGTATTCCATTCGCTACGAAAAAAATCATTTAACTCGTATGGCGTTTTTCTATTTTAGCTCAGAGCAGATCAGATAAAATTCAAAACACAAAAATAATTGAATCAGAGGGCTCAGATAATAAAATTTTCAATTTCTAAATCTGATCTGATCTGCTCTGAGTTAAAAAAGAAAAACACCAGTAGATTGAAATCTAAATTTATAAAAAAAAAAACAATTTTTTGAGTTTTTAATTTTTTGAAAATATAGTCCTACATACATTACCTATGTACTTAATGGTTTTTAAGAAAAATCTGTATTTTGTTCGTAAGAATTAATCAAAATATACACCCGATTACAGAAACCGACGAATGAGCTGCGGAGGGAATCTGACTCAATTTTGACATTTGGCTCATAGTAAAAATATCCAAGTTGAGTCTGATTACCTCCGCAATTCATTCGTCGGACAGGGCCGTAGCTAGATTAAAATTTCAGGTAGGGCAGCGATGGAAACAGGTAGGGCTAGATTTAAAATTTTACTTGATGTAATCTGGTACAAATTTTACTTATGACTGGATCGCACGAAATTGCTCTTGTGGTTCAAGGCCTTAAGGTGGCTAGGCACTTAAGATGGTTGAATTGAAATAAAGTTCTTATAACAATACCTAATTAATATTGTGAACGAATTAGTTTAAAAAAAAGTACTAACAAAATTAATTTTTTCATTGACTGTCACTGAAATGCTTTTGAACCAAAAATTTTAGTTTGGCATTTGTGTTTTCTTTTGCATAGAGTTTGAAAAGTTTCGGAATGGAATAGTACATATTTTCATAAAGTAGGTACAAGTGTTGCAAAACTAGAAACAAATACGAGCAATTAAAAAATACATTATAGAAATAAACCAAAAATTCGAAAAAAAAAACAAAACTTTTGTACGGCAGCTTCTCGTTCGAGAGGAGCTACAATAAGGAATTGAATTCCTCATCTAGGGAACGACATAAAAATGATCTGAACCAAGTTTGAAGCAAATTGATATACTCTATTAGGATCTAGCGTCTAGCTCGATGTGTAGTGGACGCATAGGTTCACAGACGTACAGACGTACAAACATATGGACGCAAAGACCGGTGCAATGTGGTTCAGGGGCGGACAAAAATTGTATCGACTGTTAAATATTTTGATTTTTGACTTTGCAGTTTGATCAAGTTATAATTGAAGCATAACAATCTATTTTTTTTATGTTTCTAAATATAAAATTCCAGATATTTTTAAATGAAATTTCAGTGATTTTGAAGATAAAAATTATCATACGAGTATTTTAACAATTATTATTTTTAATTACCTGACTATTTTGTTATTTTTCCACCATCTGTATCGAATACAATAAAAGTTAGCTGCTAATATCTGCGAACCTTCAAAAACACCGAGCTTATGTTTTTAAAATCCTTGCCCTAAATTATGAAAAAACCAATACGAATGTTACTTGTGGAGCTGGATTTTTGCATTAGTACCATTTTCATTTTTTATTCGTAAGAAAAATTTTTAGGGGCAATAAAATATTCAATTTATGACTTTCTTAACACCCTTCACTATCGCTTACGAAATAGAGTTTTTAATTTTGTTACTTTAAGTCAGTTCTTCTTCTCTCCAATACACCTCTAAAAAGTGGGTGTGGTAAAAAACTTTGAGTGACTTTATTTACAAAAAAGGCATTTCCTACACATTTTATTCTAGGTATCTTTTTTTGGATTTTTTATAGGAAACTATACATTTTTTTTTGTAAAAACGCCCTCAAAAGTTGGTGGGGCTAATATTTTCCATCAAACTTTGTTGCTTGGTTCTATACCTGTTATTAGGGCATTCGTTTTAGTTCATACAAATTACTGTCAAAAACTAAATTTTTGTCAAAAACACCCCCAAAATTGGGCGTGGAAAATGTTTTGTATAGAAAAATTATTACAACCTTCCTAAAACCACACCCCTCAATTATATCAACTTGCAACGATTAGATGACCTATTTTAAAAAGTGGGCGCCTATGTGGGCGGAAGTTTTATCTTATGATATTCTTTATATGAAAATTTCATCTGAATCTGTTGACTGCTTCAGATTTTAAAGATTTAAGATCGCCTCTCGACACAGTGGGCGGATGTCTTGACAACATTTTTACTTGCGATTATAGGTACTATAAGGCAAGTTTTGGATTCGTGCAAAAAAAAAAATTGAGATAACAATCAAACATGATATTACGATGATAGAGAACACCAAAAAAAGTGGGTGGCAAAATTCTGTCTGTCTGTCTGTCTGTCTGTTCATCTACAGCCTAATCGGCTCGATCGATTTTCTTCAAACTTGGTACTTAGCGGTTTTTGGTGATTCTGCCGACACGTTTTAGAACCAAAAATAACGGTACCTGTCATACATTTTTTTTTGGCAAATTTACATAATCGTATTTTTCTTAAAAACGGCTCGACAACTTTTCTTAAAAAAAATTTTTGGGTGGAAAACCATTTTTCAAAAATGGTTATTAATGGTACCTCCCAAGGAACCATTTTTTTAATTTTTGATTTTCTTCAAAATAGTATGACCGATTTCAATTATTTTTTGTATGCAGAAGCTTCAAAAACATGTTAATAGTTTTGTTTACCACAATTTTTGAAAAAATATTTTTTGGATTTTTAAAAAATATTTCAAAATTTTTTTTGGAAAATCAAATATTTCGAAAACGGCATCATAGATTTTCTTGAAACTCGATATTTAAGACTTTTTTAGTACTCTCTAAAATATTTTAAGAAAAAATTTTACATTTATGAAAAAATAACGGTACCTTCCATACAAAAGTGAAAAAACCGCAAAGGGAAATATTTTTTTGCTTGAAAACGACTCCTACGATTTTGATTAAACTTTTTTTATATACTAAAATTAGTACGATCTATCATCAAAAATTATAAAATTACATAGCAACTATTAGTAGTACCTGTCATAGAACGTATTTTTTTATTTTGAGTTTTCTCGTTATCAGCTTAACGAATTTAAATGAATTTTCGTATATACAAATTTCAGATAAGATTAAATAATATTGCATATCAAAATTTTCAAAAAAAAAGTTTTTGGATTTTTAAAAAAAGTTTCAAACTTTTTTTTTGAAAATTCGATATCTCAAAAACGGGTTGACAATTTTTTTTCAAATTTTGTTTTTATTTACACATTAATATATAGTTTAAATCTGCATACCGAAATTTGTTCTTGAAAATGTTTTAAGAATTTTATATATAAAAAATTAATTTAAAAAAAACCGCTCCAACGATTTTAAAATTTTTTTCCCATACAATCATATTCTATCATGAATTAAGATGGCATACTTTTTTTTCACCTCAAACTGTCAAAAGAGCTGTTTTAGCTAATTTAAATGTCGTATTTCATGCTTCTCTACATTTTTCTCTCATAATTTGCATGTTTGTATATACAATTTTCTTAAACTCGCAGTGTCTTGAACATTAGAGCAAGTATATGCGACCCAGTCGTGCATTTTATTTGTTTATTCCATCATCGTAATATTAGATTAAATTTAAACCTAGTGATGTTTTGTTTGACATGAAATCAATATACAAGCCATTTCCTACAAATTCGTTTTTGGTAAATTAAAGAGAATTAGGAAATTGTACCGATAGTTGATGGTAGTTTAAAGGAAGGGCATGAGCATTTTAAGGTAGGGCATTGCCCCACCTTTGAAATTGCATTCATATTTTTTTTCAATGCACTGTTATTCGCAAAGGCCCAGTTGCGGACTAAGACATTGATTTTTTTTTTGAATAGCCCTTTATGAAGCTTTCGACGCCTATAGGTACTTCTTTTTTTGCTATCACTCACACCCAAAATCTGCTGTGGGCTCTTAGTCTATTTATATTGTTCAACTTTTAAGTAAAAAAAAACATTTTTTTTTTTAATAAATTGTGAGACCATTTTCTGAATCTTAAAATTTTGTACGTAGCACTGAATAAAAATTGAATAAAAATATGTAAGCTCCATTTTTTGCTTAAAATTGGTTATAGCTGTTCAAATATACAAAACATGAACCTTACCAAATATTTACCAATTCATTTAACTTATTCTTGTCAGGACTGCATTTGTATTTTGTCGATAAAATTAAAAATGCGGATTTTATTTGTGAAAAACAAGTTCACTCCTTAATTGAAGATAGCGGCAACCCTGAAAGGAGCTGATGGTCGAAAGTTTGGATTTGAGCTAGTCCTTCAACGAACTCAAAAATAAAAAATGTCTTTCCCGTTTCCATATTGAAAAATACCCCACTAACACTTTTGAACACTTATAATTATAATGATGTGCGGATACCTTTCAGGCAATACAGTTGGTAAGCAATAATTGCTTATAAAAATGTTAAAAACAAAACTGTAGGATATAGTGATTACTAGAACTTTTGAAAGAAATTTTCGGTTAATACTGAAAAAAAAAATTTACTAAAAAAATGTGAACTTCATTTTTATTGCTGATAATTGGTTATAACTCGTTAAATGCACAAAATTTGAAAAAATATCATATATTGACATTTGTAGAAATGCATTTTTATTTTTCGATAAATTTATTTCTATTTTTATTTGTTTTAAATTACGGATATTATTCGTTAAAAACGAATTCACTATTTAAATCAATATAGCGGCAACCCACCAAGGCGTTGATGGATGGATTTTGACTTAAGCTTTCTGTATGGTACTTTAACGAAGTCAAGAAAAAATTCCTTCCCCAATCTTTTGTTACAAAAAAAGTCTAAATTGACTGGACTATATTTTTTACATAATTTTGTAATGAACATAATATATCAGGCCGTGAGCGCAATAGTGGCCTAACTGCAATTTTATCGAAATTGAGTTTATTACAAAAATTGAATTTGGATGTATAAAACAACAGTTCTGCATTAAAATTTTCCAAATTAACGTCTTCATGCCATAGTTACAGGACTTTTGTACTTAGGCCAAACACAAAAAAATTAAAAGCTTAAGTGCAAGAGTGGCCTATCTTACTTAAAGGCCGCTATTGCGCTCGCATATTTGATTTTATTGTTTGAATCGTTAAGTTAGGGCAATTATTAAACTATTTGCTCACAGGTGACATCAATGCAATGAACTAAACATAAGTCACTACCCTGATAATCACCCTCGATTAGCCATAAAGTTATAGTTTCATACGCTCAGCGAAGAAAAAAAAACCATTCAATGTCCAACAAACTACCAAAAAGCATTTCTTCTCCACTTTGAGCTTGGAAATTTCAAATAGAATGATCTCTAGAGACGGACGGAAGGTTAACTGACTCAAGATTTATGAGCTTCAATATTTTAAGACCGATCCTACGTATTGTTTAAACATTTTTTTTTTGAATTTTTTTTCAACATGGTTTTTGAGTACAGCTTGAGTAAAACTTTTTAAGGAAATTAAAGTCTTGCTGTCCATAACCGGGGACTTAGTGACTAAACACTGCATCGAAAACAAACTATGAAAACTACTTCAAGAGTAATAATTGTGCTAACTAAAGTTGGTCTTGACCCCTTCCTGGGTAGTGCTCCTCTAATCACGGAAGCCGAGATCCATATTGGTGTATAGTTCACCCTGCCAGGCCGTTATAAAAACACGTTTTTGATTTGAACTTTGAATTGTTTAAACGATCTGGCAGGGCTTCGGCTTACTATGGACTCAAATGGCCTCAGATTCCGTGATCTGTGCATTCATATTTAGATTTCGATGCACTTTTTAATCACTAAGGTGCCAGTTATAGCTATCATTGAAACTCATCATTGAAAATTTTAATCATTGATTTTGAGTCGTTTAGGAAGTAAAATCATTTATTATTTTGATGGACAAATAAAGTTTAAGGCCTAATTAATATATCCAGCCAAACAAATTATTCAAATAGGCTAAACTTTCCACATAAAAAGACTTTTCTTATTTCAATGATTGAACTACCTTACCAATGATCATCGAAAAATTGAAAGTCAATTTTTATGAAAAGTTGGGACTATTTGAATTTTTTTTTTTTGACTAGAAATATTTATTAAGTCTTGAACTTCAATCGTCCACCAAAATAATGAATGATTTTGCTTTGTAAACGTCTCAAAATCAATCATTAAAGTTTCCAATGATGAGTTTCAATCATAGCTATAACTGGCACCTAAAGCTCCGGTTGTGGACTGCCAAGACCTTTGTTTTCTTGAATAAGTTTTACTCAAGCTGTCAACCCCTACTTCTTTTTTTTTGTATCATTCACACTCAAAATTTGTTGTGGGCTCTCGTTCTACTAGCAAGCTTTAACCTTGATACTTTATATCCTAGTACCCGCTAATACATCAAAGTTATTACATCGATCACAGGAATAACAATTTACAAATACTACAAAAGCTTAAGGATTTTATCACATCTGAAAGTGAATAAAAATGTAAAATTTCAACGTACATTCATATTTAAAAAAATCTGACTTTAAAATCAGTTGTAACGGTATTTTGAAGGATCATGGATACAAAATCAAAAACCTTTTATTTTTTTATCATATTGCAAAAAGAAAATCAAGCCTTTTTTTCTTTATTTAAAAACAACAAGTGTTTCAAAATAACCTGTTTCTTGTTTTTGCTCTACTGAAAATAATGAAAAATGCAGTTAGGCCACTATTGCGCTCATGGCCTCATTATGTAAATGTTCACTTCAGAAAATCTAGTTTCGGTGTTAAATTTCTGTATAGGTACCTTTCCTACCTACATTCGAAGCATGGTAATTTAACTTGCCAAGCAAATGAATTTGAAGTTAATTTGAAAGTAATTTTAAATGGGAATTCTAGAAACTAATTTTGGATATGTTTTAAGAACCACTCACCAGTGTTCTGAGTCTATCAGCACGAAATTTTCTTTTGTTATAATTTGTTTGGGGCTAAACCACAGATTTACTTGACTAAAATAATAAGAATTTATTGATTTTTTATCCTGAATTTGTTTAAATCATACAGATACGATTTTTTTGTCGTACCTTCATATCTTAAGTGAATCATCCTATATTAAACAATACAAAAAAAAAGGTGTAAAATTTAACGCTAGCAAAACCAGTGGTATTAAATTAATCATAAAGACACCTAAAAAATGTCCTTTAAAGCTACCCACCTAACGTAGGTATATAGTTCTTTTTTATGTTTTGATTATAGGTACATATATAGGTACCTACATATGAACATATACATATACCTTTCTATTCTATTTATCTATTTGTTTCCTTTTGCTAATCAACAAATTCAGCTTCAAAATGTTTAAAGTTAAAGTTATTATAATCGCAAGTTTTTAAATTTTTGCACAAATAAACATATGATTATTTGCGCTATGTGCTTTTAGAATAACGATGCTGCAAAAAAATTACATGCATACATACATACCTACAGAAATTATCAAAAAATTTTCAGCTCGAAAAAAATACGAAAACAACAATAATTACATGCTCAGACAACCAAAAACACATCAACTATTTTTTCCACCATCAGAAATATCTCCGCCATAAAAAAATCTTTCTCTACCTACCCTCAAGGCCACAAATTATATCCTATACATGCAAACAATTACAATGGAGAAATGAGTTCATACTTTTTGTTCATCGTTGCAAGCCTCAGACAAAAACATGGATACCTACTCAACAACCGGTAAAGCAAAGTAAAACAAAAAAAAAATAGCACTGCCTTGCTCGTTGCTTAAGGGGCAAAGCTAGCAGAAACAAAAATGAATAGACAGAAGAAGAGATCGACATAAATATTTTCCAACAGAGTCAAAGATACAAAATTCTGGGGAAGGTGCTTTCATTTTTGTAGTAAAACTCGCTTTTTAAAAGCTTTGAAAAATATAGCTTTTTCAATTTCATAGGTCATTTTGCTCCATAGGCGTGAGACATCTGGATATGATTATTTGTGCTTTTAGTATGAATTTTTTGTATTTCTCAATAACTTTTACACACAAATGCAGTTTATTTTTTTAACTTTAATTAAATATCTTTATCCTGCAGATCCGAGCAATTGAACCAAAGTTAGAAATGTTTGAAGCTATTAAAAATATAAATTAATCGACGTATTTTAAGGATTTAATTTTTTTTAAATTAAAATCAACTTCAAAGTTGAAAAATTAGGTAAGTGCCCCTCCCGCCTCTTCCGTTACATTTAACTATAAAAAACCACTAATAAATTTGCAGAGTAAGGTTGGAGGTGGAGCAATAACTTTTTAAATCATTATTTTTCAAATTGTGAAATTTTTCATTCAGTGCATTTTGAAAAGTGAAAATGAAATCGATTCAACCTGCTCCCTAGTATGAAATAAATCTTAAACCTAAAACAATTAATTTTTAAAACCTCTTCAACGATTTTAAAAATTATTTGCATGAATTCAATAAAGATAATTCAGATGGTTTTCTGTATAAGATCTGAATCGGTTGACACATTACATTAGTATTTTCCTATAAAAACCAGACAAAAGTTAAATTTTTTAGAAGTCAAAATTGAGTACACATTTTTTTGGACATAATATCGTATTCCCGTTTTTATGCGAATTAAAACTGATTTATTTTTTCTGTTATTTTTCTTTTGGAACTCATTTTGCCTTAGTTATTTATTTGGTAATTATTTGTATACGAAATGGTTTAACAAACCTTCTGATATAAAGTTTTATGCATTCTTTTCATGTGTCCAATAGTATGCAAAACAGAGAAAAAACTAGATTTTGTAAATTTTGGAAACTCTGTTTTTATTTCATTGTTTGAGACGAATATAGGGCGATCATGCATCAATAACTCCTATATGTGTGGCTGTAAAAACATTGCCTGCATCATTCGAAATCTTAGAATTACAAAACTAAAAAAATATATATAGGTATAGACCACAGAGAGATCTTATGACAACGGGTACAATTGTGCTAAAGTGGTTTTCGACAAGTGTACCAATTATTCTCTTTCGAATATCTTATAGGCAAAATTGAAATTGAATTGAACACTCAAAACTGAAATTTCAGTTCAAACATCAAGCCACTTATCAAAAAACACAAAAAAGAGTTTAAACGGATTTGAATTGACCCTTAGAATTATTCATAAGTTTTAAGCAAATACCGAAAGCTTGACCATCATCAAGACGTAAGAATGTTTTTTTTTTGTAAAATAAATCTATTAACGTAATTCTGTCGCTAACTAAGCTTTTAAAAGGAAATTAAACAATAATTTGCATATTGACTTTAAGTAGACTGACCTCACTCTATAAACGAAAATTAAGTACGTACTAAGCTATGATAAGCACTGACTTTTAATTATCAGAGTAGGGTACAAAAAAAACAAGTCGGGTCTATGAAACTCAATTAAAAAATATTCTTTTCTTAGTTGTTTCAGCAATATTCATTAAAATCCCAAACATTAAACAAAATTTAACCACCACCGATAAATTAGTCTAAAATCTTGTTCGTTTGTTATTTTTTCGCTGGGAAGCATTAACCTGCTTTAATTAGGTACTTAAGACTAACAAGTTTTCTTCTTTGTTTTACTTTACGTGTAAAATCCCCTCAAACACAAGTTAATTACAAAAAAAAGTAAAAAAAAAAGAAATATACAACCCTCCACGGTATATGTTTTTCATATTGTGGCTGAATGGTAGAGCTTGCTATTGCAATGAAAAGGTTTAAAGGAAATTCCCGGTCCTGGGTGCTTGTTCCATATCTCATTATTAACCGACTAATATTCCAGCCACTTCGCTTGTTAATGGCATTTTCACATTTTCCATACCAAAAGCAACAAACAAAAAACTCTGGTTCTACTATAGGCGTTAGGTGTATAGTAAAATAGATGAACCTCGCTCGTTCTGGGTGAACTGAATTAGCACCATGTCCATGTCCCTGGTGCCCTCTTCCCACCGGCAATATCCTGAGTGGAAAGCTTGCTTGTAAAAACGAAAACACAACGACAATGCTTCTGGAGAAATGACAACTACTTCGTGTACAATCGCACATTCTATCCAGAACTCCTCTCAACTCAGCTCAACAATTTTGTCCTCGTTTTCTATAAAAAAAAATAAAAAATAAAAGTAAAAAAAACAGAATCCTTGTATATTTGATTGTACTACAAACTTACACAACTCACTTTGTTGTATTTTTATTTTTGCCTGGGTGTTTGTCCTCCGCAGCAAAGCAACAACTGATAACTTAGCCATCATATCCTGTTACTACGACAGGTTTCTGAGAACTTTCACGACAATTCCATGGGACTTGAAAATCTGGCACACAAAATTCCCAGAAATGTAACAAATCTGTTTTCACAGGTTGCTGGCTAGGCTGGTACCTAGGGAACATTTCTTTTTCCACCTGGATTCTTGCCATAAGCGATTTAACAGTGGAGCTATTGAAATTCATTATAATATTGAGTCTGGGACCTACCTTAAGGAACTCTGTTTATTGTGTGAGTTGGAACAAACAGGACACAGGAGCTTATTATTGAACTGCCTTATAATTTATTTAAGTAACCACAGCAAGTTACTTTTTCGAAGAGAACGGGTATGAAACTGTCAACTACTATAATAAATATTTAAAAGCTAGCTTTTGACATTCAATTGGATAGATAAAATTGCATATTATTTAAAATAGAAAGCCATTAAGCTTTCAGGCGTTTCTGAGGCCACAAGGGATTAAGCCCCGAATTATCATATTTTGACAGAGAATTTTCTTCAATAACTTTCTTTATTTTATAAGTTCATCCTGCTCTTTAGGATTGAAGTATCGAGGTCGAGTATACATAGATATACATATGTTACTGTCTCAACATTTAAGAAAGAATTAATAAAACCATGTTTGTTTTCTACTCCTGCAACAGGATATTTGGTAAAACGTGGGGGCCAAGCCCAAAAAAATATCAAGTGGATGTTCAAGACTATATTTAGACTTGTACTAACATACGGTTACGTTGTTTAGTAGAATACATTGGATAAAGCTATCAACGTTCAGATCATGACCAAGGAACAAAGAATGGCATGTATTGGAATCAATAAGGTCTACCCCCACAGCGGGTCTGGAAGCTATGTGTTCTCAACTTAATCTATAATAAGAATCTGGTGCCAATTGCTTACTTCGCCTTAGTCAAACTGATAGCTGGAGAAACAGTGCCATAGGTGATCTTAGATTATGCAGAATTATACACGGGAAAAAGGGTATGCATGCACTGACTACATAACACCCCACTCGTTTTGACTTTTACAAACCGTCCACGACCAACTTTCAACGAGCCATCAACCTGCGAATCGATGATAAGAATATACCCCGACGATTTCATCATGGATAGGTATTAATGGTATATTGTTTCAGGGCTCATTTCAGAAACCCTTCGACTATCCTTCCTAGGCTTCCTGATTACAGCAGTGTCTTCTAAGCTGAGGTCCTGCCAGTGACGAAAGCTGCTAGACGAGTCTTCATGAAGTCAATACCACAAGATGATATCACCTTTTTCATTGATAGCCAAGCGTCAATTAAAACGACTTCTGCGAAGAGCTAAGAGTTCTTCGTAGGCAGTACAACATAATGTTCTGTTAGGTTCCTGGTCACAGTGGTGTCCCAGGTAACTGGCAAGAAAAGGATCAACACTTGATCTTAATCAAGCAGACACAATAGCTCAGGTCCCCCTCTATAATTTTAAACAGAGGTAATCGAGAGCAAAGTTCTAGCTTATTCGAACAAGAGATGGAGCTCTGTATCGACTTGGAATAACTCTCTGAAATTCCATGCAAAAACCTGTGGAAACTTATGAACGCTACCAAATGGCTTGAAAATTCCAAAAGTCTATCAACCAGCTGACCACGAGATTAGAAATCGCCTCTCCAACTACTGTCAAAAGACAAAAACGGTCCAGAACCATAATAATAGAACGAAAGAAAACGACTTAATGATGCACGTGTGTCTTGTAGGAGCAGTAACAAATGGAGAATGGGCACCCCACCTATACACCAGCAATTGCGTGAGCACGAGCGTCAGCGAGTTGATGGGACCACATCTCCCTAAGATTGGTTAAATTCTCTTGAGGAAAAGGACAGCCCCTTCGACTTCTTCAGCAATCCTAACCAAACAAAGGGAAGGGGCACGTACACGAACTAATGACCTATCTATGTCATCTACCAACCACACGTTGAAAGGAGCCACATGCTTCTACGGGCCAGGTGGAGGGATAATTTCTAAAGAAAGGGTTAAGGAAAGGATCACGCCCTTAAATGGCATCTATCTCTCATCAATCAGGTGACGGCAGACATTCAATGACCTAGAAGTAGCCTGCTGAAACTCATCAATACCCTTAACGGGATTGAAATACATTTGATTTATCATAGGTTTCATTACATGAACTCAGAAAAAAACGTCAGGCAAATTAATAACTCGGGCCTTTTTTAACTAACAAGGTTTACATAAAGTTTCAGAAATTTCAGTAATTTACTTGATTTTAATTACCACAGATATGTTCAGTATAAAATTGACCTGTTGGTTTTGTAACCAATTTCAAGTTGATTTAAGAAGATGTCCTGTTATTTTAATCCTAAATTCTTGTAAATAAGAAATCTTGACAAAAACACAGTGTTAATTTAAACCAAGGGCGTGTTTTTTTAACACTGTATGTTATCGATTTCGATTTTACCTCAAATCAGATTTTAATTAAATTTGTGTTAGGTTACTTTTACAATTTTTACCTATTGAATTTAACCTGGACTCCTGTAAGAGTAGCACTCTGCCTGTTCATTTCAACGAGACACCAATGTTAAAACACACACACAGGCCATCCAATGAATTTCAACTTATTAATTTTTAGTGAATTGGCCCAGTGGATGAGTGCTATCTCCGTGTGTGAAAGGTTCCCAGTTAAAATGAAGCCAACGGGAGTTCTTTGGTCATCGTCCGATTCTTGGTTTTTGATTTATAAGCAATGTCACGGAAAAATTGTCCGTGACAAAATTTGTTCTTTACGTTACCCAAATCCTTTTCCTGCCTTTCCATTTCTTTTCTTCCCTACAGGTGTTTCTTTCAACATGCTGAGAGGGAGAAGGGCAGCCATGGTCCATCAGCCATCGGTTCTCTCTCTCGGTATGTTGCAGAAAACAGGATTGATGATATGTTTTTAAAGTGGATGAGTTTCCACTCACTATTTAACAGACGGGCGGTCTGCTATAGTATGAAGAAGTGTGGGTGATAGTTTGTCCCCGAATCCTATTGAACCAATTAACAGACGGGCGGTCTGCTCAAAACCGATTAAAAGCAAGGGTGACAGTTAGCCACCAATCACATTGAACAAGAATTCACAGATGGAATTGTCTACTCAAAAAAATCCTATACCAAACAAGGCTCGGAGGACGCTTGGTCCCCGAAGCCTAAGACGTTACTCGTTTTGAGAATGGCCAAGTGCCCAACATATACTTATAATTCGTAAAACTTTCTTCTTGTTAAAAATGGAACGTTATCGGCTTATCCCTTATCCCCCAAAATCTAACGAAAGTCCACCGAAGTAGTCTTTTTTTTTGTAAATCGCGTTTAAGAAAATAATTGCCAACTTTTCCTTCAAAATATTTAGTCACTGGTCCTTAATTGTTTCACTGCTGCAAAGTTCCCTTTATTTTGTTGTGTACGCGGTAACTGGAGGGGACAAATGTATTTATCAATGCGAAATTGAATTCTTCGGGTTTTGACATTTTGTGTTTCTGTTTGGCTTTCTCTAAAAAAAAATATAAAATAGGGGGAAATTGGCTGAATGCGTTCATTGGTTTCGCCGCTCCTGGGAGTGAAACCAGCGATCGGCGAACGCCATGATGACGGTGCATAATGCCCAGGGTGCTGTGTGTGAGTAAGTAGGACCGCTGGATTTCGTCAACGACAGCACAATTCAGCTCGTTAGCTGTGTGTGGCTGAAAATGACGTGATCGAAGTCCGCGGCTTCCGATTGGCTGAAAGCACGGGGGTGCTTAGTAAAAGAGGATGCCGGACTGACATCGAAAAATCTGAAAGGCACTTCTATACTGAAGACCATGATAGAGAGTTTGAATTTTTGAGAGATAGAAAAGCGAGAAATATAAAGTGTCGAAAGGTGAAGAATTTAATAAATTGGAAAAAAAGGAGGATAAAGAGGAACTTGGTAGCAGAAGAGAAAAAAAAAGGAAGAAATAAGGAGGAATTCTTGGCAGTTGTAAAAAAAAAGGATAAGTAGAGTGATATTTGTAGTATTTTTGATTACCTATTACGTTTTAGTATTTGAGAAACTTATTGGTTTTATTTGGTCAATCGGTTGGCATTCGTTTCGGTTAATTATCCCTGAAATTATAGGACATGCGACCTGTTCATTCTTTTTTTTATATTATTTCGGGACAAAGCGATAACGGTCCATTTTGCTTTAGAATTAACCATTGTTCACCAATTTTGAAAAGATTTTGGGTTTTCTCCCTATATTTAAAAAGGTTTCCCAAACAATAAAGTTTATATTATTCAAATCCCAATTCGGGAATCTAAATTCGGTGTTTTCCTGTTTCAAATTGCCTTCACCGTCGGTTCCGCTTCTCAGGTTTGCAATTGCTAGCGCCCTTTTCTTTCCTTTTTCAGGAACTACGCCCCTGTGGCTATATATAAAAAAAATAATAACATTCATTCTTTTAATTAATCATAAATAGTTTGATCGTCCTATAAAATTTATTTGGTGCAACCCACCCCTTAATTTGAGCTAGTCGTGGTGGTAGCATCTGAAGTGCTACCTGTTGCACTTTGAATTCGAACTCGCCTTCGACCATCTTGATTATTCCCTTTGTTGACATTCGTATAACATACATCCAAAAGTCCTAAGTCGTAGTGAAGTCGTTCGTGCCGGTCGCGTGGATAAAAATTCCTTTTTTTTGCGTCGTTCGTTGAGTTTATAAATAAATAAATTAATAAATAGTTGTTTCGGTTTCGGTTTCGGTTCGTCGCGAGTAATAAGTGCAACAGCAACATTTCGGGATTAAAACTGGAAAGTAGCAACCCTTCTCTTGCCCTTCTGACAGTGTTGCTATCTTAGCAATTCTTCTTAAAAGTTAAGTTAGGACATTAACTATTTGCATACTAAAGCTCAACCCGTCAGGTCAAAATGAAAGGTTGGTCTCACTAACAACCCCACTATAGTGAATTCCTATACTTTCAGAATAATGCCAAACGAGTTAAGCGATTAGCAGCTTAAGAGACGGTTGAGACTGAGACGCATGAATTCATGACAAAGATATGTATATGATACAGGGTTGATTCAACATTGAATCGTGTAAAATTATAATGAGTCACATGTTGGATTAACCGTATTGAACATTGAGGCGTGCTTATTTAACTAGATTTTCATGTTAAATTTACAGGATTAAAAAAAAAATATATTTAAACCTTAAAAAATAATTTTTGTTAAGTATTGGTAAAAAGAAGTACCTACATATTTATATTTTTTATAAACTTCTGTTTAAAAAAAAAGTGTACACACAAATACAGTTTTGAAGACGATTGAAAATAAAAAAAATGGTCCTTTGGGAGGTACCTACTATTAATAACCATTTTCGAAAAATGGTTTCATCTGCAAAAGTAGCCTTTAGTAAAACAAAAAGAAATCTCTTGAATTTTTTTTTAAGAAAAGTTGAGGAGCCGTTTTTTAGAAAAATAAGATTTTGTAAAATTGGTTTAAGCAATAATGATTCTAAGAAACAAGTGAACAAAAAACGTATGAGGAGAATCACCACCACTATGTACTAAGTTTTAAGAAAATTGATTCAGCGAGACAGAGAGAATTGTGAGACCCATTTTTTTCGTCTTCTCTATCATCGTAATTACAAGTTTGATCAAAACCTCGAGTTTCGATTGTAGCCCAGTCAAATTAGTCAAAAAAAGGGCATCAAATCGCATTTTTCGATGGACAAAATTTTTTTATGGAATCTGTTTGGCTACGTCTCCTGATCATAAAAACGAGTTTTTGGGATTTTTGAGGTTAGGGAAGACCCGCCATCTTGAAAAAGAGATTGGTTTTGTTTTTATGCAATAACTCCCTTGCATTTTATTTTACAACAAAACGTCCTACTACAATCTTGTAGAAGATAAAATTACCTATAAAATA
Source organism: Dasysyrphus tricinctus (assembly GCA_963921185.1). Taxonomy (NCBI): domain Eukaryota; kingdom Metazoa; phylum Arthropoda; class Insecta; order Diptera; family Syrphidae; genus Dasysyrphus; species Dasysyrphus tricinctus. Next base: position 110,197,469 of record OY992530.1, read on the forward strand.
AGCTATCAACGACCTCTGTAGGTGGTTTCATTTTTGAGATATAATGGGCCAATGTTCCCCTATGGGTTGTGTTTTGGGGGTGGTATGACTTTTCTTGAGTTTTCTAGGTAACCGTTGATTTTTTTGGATGATGCTCTTAGAATCATTTTCAGTTCTTGTATCGACCTATAAAATGAGCCGTCGATCGATATCACCGGCCACGAATTGTGCGAGTTATCCAATTCATAGGATCACACTTTATGAGTAAGGAGAAAAACATAAATATATTTTTTTTTTCGAAAATGTTTATCTGGTGAATCGTACAAAAAAACTATAACTTAAAATTTTGTCCATAGTAATGATAACAATTTAGCTTACATGGTACGTGAAGTTGCATCCGCACCACACAGAAGGTTGTAAAGCAGCCGGGAAACTTAAGACTAAGACTACATTTCTTGTTGTTGAAAACTGAGTTATCTTTTTTCAATCCAAGTGTAAAAGGTATTGCATGCGGTTTCTTAGGTACTACGAAGAAAAACTTAATTGAATTTCAAATTTATTGATTGATTTTTATTAACAGAATAATTTGAAAAAATGATAAAAAAGAGGTAACGTCAGGGGCGGACTGGGGGTCAAAGGGCCTACCGGGACTTTCAGAAAAAGGGCCACAGAATACAATAACTCTAAAATGGTTAAAAAAAGTTGATATTGCAGACATTTCTCGAAAGTCACTTTTTTGTATTTATAAATTTTTTTAATTAACATATTGATTGATATATTTATAAGGTATAAGGAAACAGCTATTTTTAGTTTATGGCTGCGTCACCTTACATGCTGGCTCCACCTGCCATGAACGATGCCAAGACTATGAACATGTCTAATAAAAATCCAAAGGAGCCAGAAAAACCCATGTCTTGTCGACGACATTTCGAAGAATACCAGTTTTTAAACAAAGCATGAACGCTGTTCAAAGCCTGCCATGAAATTTGATCGATATAGATATTTCTATTTTTCTTTTTTAAATTTCTTAGACATTATCTTTTTTAAGCTACAGTTATTTTGCAATCTAAAGAAATGAAACTCATTAAATATTTTCAAAAAATAAATTGAAGAGTCGAATTTTCTTAATTTTTTTTCTCTAGTGAATCAAATAAATTATTTAGCTTTAATTTCACAATTTTTTCACTGTAGCACGATTTTTCTGATTGAAATTTTTGATATTGAATGAAAATAAACCGCTGTGTTTTTGATCACCATCTCGGCAGTTTCAAAATTTTAAATTAAATAAGGTACTTTTCGAACTATTTCTCCTAACAGTAGCTGTGATTTATAAAAAAGTACAAACAAATATTTTAGTAATCCATTTGCTAATTTTCAATTATTGAACAATCCCAATCTTAGGGCAAGTACATTTATGTTCACACCCTGTCAACTTTAATCAATCATTATTCTAGTTGATAATCACTGAATGCGTTTGTTCAGCAAATTTTTCAACAGAAAATTCATAATTTGAGCACTTTATTTGAGAAATCACTAATTCGCTGATTCTGTTTGGAAAGTATAATTTAATCAAAGATTTCCTGAAATTTCTTTTGCTCATCATTGGTTAACAGGAAGCTCTTTTTTGCAAAGGCCTTGGATAAAATTTTATAGAAAAACAACAACCTGTAATAAATTCCATCACTAGGTTTCACAAAATGCCAGCACTACCTACACTTCTTATATTGTCCGTGTTCTTTTACACAAAAAAATTTTCTTTCTAATGCTATGTTTCTACCAAAAGTTTATCCCAGTTCAGATTTAATAAATCTGTATGGTTTTTCCACCGCACAAAAAGATTAAAAAAGATTTACTTTGACAGCAAATTTAAAAATGGTGTTGAATAGAATGTTCCATTGTGAAGAACTGAATTCAGCTTTGAATGAATCCTTCAGCGCCACACAAGAATTGGTAAGTTTGATTTGTAAATGTATTTTGCCTAGGAAGATTTAATAAGACTAATTTCTAATCTTCAAGATTTACGAAACATATTTATATGGTAAATCTTCGATTTAATAAGATTTAATAAGATTTGACTCATATCTTCTTTAAATCTCATTAGCGTTAGGTGGAAATGTAGCATAAAGCTCACAACAAAGTTGATGTTTGTCTATGGTGAGTGAAAGATTACATCTAACATTTGATTTGACAGATATACCAGTGATGCCAGATGAGATTTCTAGAATCCCACCAAATTCCAAAAAAAATCCCACCATTTTTGTACTGGCAGGAAAAAAAAACCACCATAACCTTTTCTGCTACAAATATTTCCTAGATATAAAAAAAGAAGAATTTTGGCGCTGCACTCTTGGTACTTCATATTCGCAAAAAAAGTATGTCATCTAATTGGTCAGTAATTGGTGAAGAAAGTCAACTTGTCCTAGAAATTAATCAGCCCTAGAAAACTTGTAATCAAGAGTTAAAGTTTCTTAAGGTCATGCACGATTTTTGCCACCTCATTTGTGGAACATTCACAAAAAATGTATACCGATCCGAAAGATCACTAGATCATGACAAGATCAACTATTTTCAATAATTGCTCAGATAAATTTCGTTTCAAGGTTACAAAAAAAATGTCGGCATCTCAGTTGAAAGGTCACTTAACGGTTATAAAATGTCAGCTAGTAAGTTTCATTGATTTTTGGTACCTCATTTGTGTGATATTCACAAAAAAAATTATTTTTGAAAGTTTCAGTTTTTTAGTGCCAAATCATTATATGTCATAAAACTCGAAGATAGGCAGGTAATAGTGTATTGTGGTTTTTCCCACCAAAAAAGAGACCATTGAAATATTTTCCCACCATAAATCCCACTATGAATATTTTCCCACCATTTTTCCCACCAAAGGCATTTTTTCCAACCATTTTGGTTGGAAAAACCACCAATCTGGGAACACTGAGATATACTGAAAATGGGAATTGATTATTGGAAAAACCATGATCAACCTGAATTGAGTGAACAAACGCTCAATGATGATCACAGATTCATAACTATGGATTGAACAGAATCAGTGATAACAAAGTTGATGTTTGTCTATGGTGAGTGACAGATTACATCTAACAATTGATTTGACAGATATACTGAAAATGGAAAGATGATTGTTGGAAAAACCATGATCAAACTGAAAATCGAGTGAACAAACGCTCAATGATGATCACAGATTCATAACTATGGATTAAACAGAATCAGTGATAACCTAGTTGCAGATTTAGCCCAATGTAAACAAACTAGTAAACAAGCTAGTCCAAGAACCAGAGCAAAAACCGTAGGTTATTAATGCAATCAACTAACTTAATTGATTTTTGTTCGAAAATGTTTAGGGGTGCCCCCGAATGTTAATCCAAATTGGCGAGCATCAGCTGCCATTTTGGAAATCACGTTTTATCAAATATTTCGCGAATCGTGAACCGACAAAAGTAGTATTATTTTTTTCTTAGTTTTTGAGAAATTTAAAAAAAAAACGAAAGTTTCCTTTTCCCAAGAAAAGATTTAATAATATATCGTATTTCTTTGCCTATTATAAACTTAACAAAACAAACAAGATATGGGAAAAAGTATCTTCTGTTATCTTTTTTTATTTTCTCAAAAACTAAGACAAATAATATAAAAATGAAAATTGGTGCTATAAGAAATTTGGAAAAAACAATCAACAATCAATCTTTTCAAAAATATTGACTTTAAAATTTAATTTCTCAAAAACTTTCCACTAAAAAAAACTTGATTCAAAATAATATCGTCGCAAGACATCGAAGCAGCATTTTGCGCAATCTCCACAGTGTTCTTGTTTTTTCTTGTTTCTCTCTGTTTCTTGACTTTCGTCCTCTGCCTCATCATTAGCCGCATTTTATTACCCACATGATCTGATCTGGATCAATTTTTAACACGTAATTACAAAAACAAAATGGGGTTCTGCTTTTTGTCTAGATCTATTTCAATGATCCAACAATTGCTATTGTGAATTATTTCAGTAGCGCAAAGAAAAGATGCAACAGATGCATGAAAAATAAGCATACGTAAACGGCAAAAAGGGACGGGTATATAACATTCCTGTCACTATGATCCTTTATTTTTTATTTATCATTATCTGATCCGGATCAGATAAAATACCGATATTCATTCTCATCTTTTGAATTCAGGTTATACACCTAACTTTCAGACATTTTAAAGTACTCATCATTGATTATATTGTATATTTAGTTTTTTGAAATTGTAAAATATTTGTATCAACTTTTGAATAATTTAAGATCCATAGAGGCCACCAAACGAGTTTTGGAGGAATCCAAAGATTCATAAAATTCCCCAACCGAGTTCTTGGGGCCCCCAGAGATCCGAAGAGACCACCAAACGAGATCTGGGGGCCTCCAAAGATCCGTAGAGGCCACCAATGGGGTTCAGGGGCCTCCAAAGATCGGTAGAGGCCACCAACGGAGTTGTGGGGGCCTCCAATGATCTGTAGAGGCCACCAACAGAGCTCTGGAGGCCTCCTAATATCCGTAGAGGCTACTAACCAAGATCTGGGGCCTCCAAAGATCCGTAGAGGCCATCAGCGGAGTTCAGGAGGCCTCCAGATATCCATAGAGTCTTCTAACTAAGATCTTAGGGCCTCCAAAGATCGGTAGAGGCCACCAACGGAGTTGTGGGGGCCTCCAAGGATCTGTAGAGGCCACCAAAAGAGTTCTGGAGACACCCAGAGATCCGTTGAGGCTATGAACTAAGATCTGGGGGCCTCCAAAGATCCGCAGAGGCCACCAATATAGTTCTGGAGGCCTCCAAAGATCCGTCGAGGCCACCAATGGAGTTCTGGGGGCCTCCAAAGATCGGTTGAGGCCACCAACGGAGTTGTGGGGGCCTCCAATGATCTGTTGAGGCCACCAACAGAGCTCTGGAGGCCTCCAGATATCCGTAGAGGCTACTAACCAAGATCTGGGGGCCTCCAAACATCCGTAGAGGCCATCAGCCGAGTTCAGGAGGCTTCCAAGGATCCGTAGAGGCCACCAACTGATTTCAGGAGGCCTCAAGAGATCCATAGCGGTCACCAACCGAGTTCTGGAGGCCTCCAAAGACCCGTAGAGGCCACCAACTGAGTTCTGATGGCCTCCAAAAATCCGTTAAGGCCACCAACCAAGTTTTGGGGGCCCTCCAGAGATCCGTAGAGGCCACCAACTGAGTTCTCGGGGCTTCCAAAGATCTGTAGAAGCCATCAACAGAGTTCTGGAGGCCTCTAAATACTTATTTTGATCAACAAAACTCTTAATCTAGTGTGAGTCCAATTTTCTTAGGAAGTTCTACTTAAAACAAAAAAAAAAAACACAAAAGGAACGCAGGAACTTTTATGAACTTTTTGCTTTCTTGGGGCCCACCGGGCAAAATCCCGGTTGCCCGGTGGCCCAGTCCGCCCCTGGGTAACGTGTATTTTACATTAAGTTTTCTCTGTGAAAGTATTTGAAGGGGAGACAAATAATATTAAGGGGAATATTTTGAGATTTTTGAAGGTCCTGGTAGCATTTCATCATCGCATACATCAGCTTCAAAAATCGTTTCGTTTAATGTCATTTATTTCATCGTTATGAATCTGCAAGAGCAGGGTATTTTCATCTTCGTAATAATCTTCAGCAATTGTAATACATTTGGGGATGTTGCTGCAAGTTTCACCGCTGCAGTGCATAGACGGCGCGGCGGTACATTTTAAACCCGCTTTGCGACATCCGCAAGCCGCTCCACATTTTGATGCGCAGGAACAAGAAATAACCTTCATTATTTCGGGAGGAGCTAGTTCCTTGGTGGTCATCACAGGAACATACAGTTTTGTATTTTTTTTGAAACCCCACTTTTCCGGATCGTGGTCGCTTCCTAGCCACGTTTGTACCTGGTGATAAGTCCGAAATATATGCTGTCGTAGCGCATCTTTTGTGGGGGGAAGTGAGCATAAATTGTTTTTTCATTTTTGCCACGGGCTTTGTAAATTTTTTATAAAGAAGTTCGTCAATTGAAGTTGTCTTTCCTCCACCATAGAGCGCCATGAAGAATTTTTCCCCTGCCACCATCTGACTGAACTGAACTGCCTGGAGTCACACAACGAATACCACAAATTGCATAAAAAGTACCCCTTCCATCAATCGTGTTAGTGTTGAAGTCGCTGTTATCGAAGACAAACTGTGAAAATCCAGTCGAAGAAATGGATCGCTGCGGACGCAAAATACAAGAAGCCTCAAATTTCAGAATTTCGTTGTATGATGCAGAAAAGTCCAACGATGAAAGAACTTCGATCAAATTTTTTGATCCGAACTTTTTGAAAAGAAGAGCTCCCACGCCGACTTGCAATGGAGAAACAAACGACCTTGGACGAACTTGACTGATGATAGCGTGACAGGCTTGTACATTTTCGTTCCCAGCTGTAAAATGATCCTTTCTTATGTTCAGTAATGATACGCGACATGAAAGCTTTCAGATAACGAGGAACAGCATTATCAACATTATTAAGAAAATTGTCTGGTTGCTGGAAGTAATCAACAATATAAAATTGCAAACAAATATCGTTGTAGATAATATCGTCAGCTTCAAAAACTTTTTTCATTTTTGTATCTACATCTTGCTCAAAGTTTGTATTTTCAAAAGATTTTTCAAAAATTTCGCGACTGCGATCAACAAAACATAAAAACGTTTCGCGCCCTTTCTCGGTAAAAATGAAAAGTTTATTACCATATTTCTTCTGCAACCGATCTGTTGCATTCATCTATAGTGCGAAAACTTTGTCTGAGCACTGGTGTTTTGATTTTTATAAATGAATACCAATCAATAAATTTGAAATCTTGTTAAGTTTTTTTTTAGGTAACACCTGTGAAATCGCATGCAATAACTTCGGTTTACATTAGGATCGAGAAAAGATAACTCAGTTTTCAACAACAAGAAATGTAGGTGTCTTAAGTTTCCCGGCTGCTTTACAACCTTCTGTGTGGTGCGGATGCAACTCCACGTACCATGTATGTTAAATTGTTATCATTACTATGGACAAAATTTTAAGTAATAGTTTTTTTGTACGATTCACCAGATAAACATTTTCGAAAAAAAAAATATATTTATGTTTTTCTCCTTACTCATAAAGTGTGATCCTATGAATAGGATAACTCACACAATTCATGGCCGATGATATCGATCGACGGCTCATTTTATAGGTCGATACAAGAACTGAAAATGATTCTAAGAGCATCATCCAAAAAAATCAACGGTTACCTAGAAAACTCAAGAAAAGTCATACCACCCCCAAAACACAACCCATAGGGGAACATTGGCCCGTTATATCTCAAAAATGAAACCACCTACAGAGGTCGTTGATAGCTTATTTTATAGGTAATTTTATCTTCTACAAGATTGTAGTAGGACGTTTTGTTGTAAAATAAAATGCAAGGGAGTTATTGCATAAAAACAAAACCAATCTCTTTTTCAAGATGGCGGGTCTTCCCTAACCTCAAAAATCCCAAAAACTCGTTTTTATGATCAGGAGACGTAGCCAAACAGATTCCATAAAAAAAATTTTGTCCATCGAAAAATGCGATTTGATTTCCTAATTTGACTGGGCTATTGATGAATTGGATGAAACAGCTTCGTTCGAAGTAAAAAAAAATAATGCTATCAATTTTTAAAATTTTAAAAATCTTTGCTTTCTAAAAAATCATATTTTATAAACTTTACCTAAAATTCTTAAATAATTCGTAGTGAAAGCTCTTGGTATGCTATCTTAGGTATATGTAGGTATTTATACTTATACAATACATACGTACAAAATTGAAAAAAAAATCTGCCCGTTTTTTGAGATATTGGATTTAAAAAAAAAATCAACCATTTTTTAAAAATTGAAAAAGAAAATTTCGAAAATTTTGATATGCAAGACTTTTTGTGCGTGAAGTTAGCACCGCCATTTTGGATTTTCAAAAAAAAAAACAGGTTGTGCTGTAATGTGCCCAACTTGTGCTGCTATGTGCCGTATTTTTTTAAAATATCGTACTAAGGGTTTTTTTTTTAGAGGGTACCCATTTTCTTAGCGTGAAGTTAGCACTGCCATTCTTGATTTTCAAAAAAAAAGTTGTACTGTACTGTGCTCAACTTGTGCTGGCATGTGCCGTTGATATATTTTTGAAAAATTCGCAAATTCACAAATTTTACGAATGAACATTTTGCGAAATTTCAAAATTTCTTAAAAAAAAAGTTGTGCTGCATTGTGCTCAAAAAATGATGAAGAAATAAACAAAATTCGCATAATTGCATCTATTATGGCCAAAGCTAAACTTGGCGAAGGGCTGTAGCGTGAAGTTAGCACCGCCATTTTCGATTTTCAAAAAAAAAAAATGTGCTGCATTGTGCTCAAGTTGTGCTGCCTTGTGCCGTAAATATTTAAACAAAAATCGCAAATTTGCAAATTTTACGAATGAAATTTCGTAATTACTAAAAAGTGAAAGTTGTGCTGTTTTGTGCCCAATTGGTACAGCTACATATATTCCAAAGAAATAAAAAAAATCGCATATTTGTAACTTTTATGCCAAAAATGAATTAATAATTTTTTTTTTTTTCTTAAGTTTAACATTTTTCTTAAAAACTAACATATGCTATTTTGAGCTCAGTTTGTGCTGCCATATTCCGAAGAGATAAAAAAAAACGCATACTTGTAACTTTTACGGCCAAAAAACCAGTTTTGCGAAGCGTGAAGGTAGCACCGCCATTTTTGATTTTTGAAAAAAAAATTTCTGTATTATGCTCAACTTGTGCTATCTTGTGTCGTAAATATTTTTAAAAAAGTCGCAAATTTGCAAATTTTACGAATGAAAATTTTGCGAAATTTCAAAATTTCTTAAAAAAAAAGTTGTGCTGCATTGTGCTCAAAAAATGATACTAAGAACCAAAAATAAAAAAACAAAAATTCGCATAATTGCATCTATTATGGCCAAAACTAAACTTTGCGAAGGGCTGTAGCGTGAAGTAAGCACCGACATTTTCGATTTTCAAAAAAAAGTTGTGCTGCATTGTGCTCAACTTGTGCTGCCTTGTGCCGTAAATATTTTTAAGAAATTTGCAAATTTGCAAATTTTACGGATGAAAATTTTTCAAATTTTGCAATTTTTGTAAAAAATTTAAGTTGTGCTGTTTTCTGCGCTATTTGTACAGCCATATATTCCAAAAACAAAAAAATTCGCATGTTTGTAACTTTTACGGCCAAAAAACCAGGGCCCTCATCACGTAAATTTGAAAGCGATCGTCGTTCAAACGATTGTAGTAAACGACGTCGTCAAAATTTTAGTTCGTTAAATATCCCAATCGTGTCGTTCAGTCGAAGCGTTCTGCCTACAGTTTGAGAATAACTATAAACATCAAAAAATATGTAGAAAATTAATTATTTTCTGTCGTTTTAATTTAAAATGTCACATTATTTTAAATTTTAAATTCAATATGATCCGTTGCAGCTCTCATTCAAGTCAAAATAACTTAAAACGTACTTAAAAATAAACAGCAATGGGACAGATTAACCGTCTGGCAGTCAAAGTGGCTCACCCTCCAATTAGCTTACGCGGGCAAATTTTAACATTTATGTACAATGGAATAAAAAGAAGACTCCGTACCGTATCCATTCTACAGCAAGATTGAGACATATGCTCATAATAGCAGTCTAGTTCCCAAGGCACCCATCAAACTTCAACCTTTTGGTTAAGAACACTGTTTTGATGGTTCCGCGTGACCGCGTGTGAGCAAACAAATAGTAGAATTGAGCTAAAAAGTTGTACATATGCATTAAGTTTCAATGATGTGAATAAATATATTTTTTACCAAAGATATGCTTTTTCGTTCGTTTGTCTATTTATTGCTTTTTCAAGAATCACATAGGGTAGGCAGAGAAAGTACTACACGGAAAGAATTCTTGGATCATATCACGAAAAATGAGCTGCAAATTACGAAAAATGAATCTCGATTTATACCTTGGCTCCGGATTTCGTAATTTACGACTATTTGTTTGCAATTTGCAAAACTGAGCAAAATGAAGATATTGATACTCAAAAATCGTAAATCAACCCTCTTTAAGTATCAATTATGCAAGCGAGAGAAAACAGAAATTGCGAACAACAAATCGCAATTTGATCCCAATATTCCTCAATCGCACAATTTGTAAATTTGCAAAAAAGGTTTGTGATCACCAATTTTATTTCGTGATATTGCACTTGGAAAGATCAATCCTGCTCTACCCTTCATTTTGCAGGTATACACATTTAATTTAATTTATTTGAAATAAATACTTTACGCTTGACTCTACTTGGATTTGAACTCGCAACCCGCTAGTTGCGGAGCGAGCATGCTACCAACAGGCCAATTTGCATTACAGATCGTTGGTGTCACACATTGATGATTAGATACCTGCCATGTTGTGGTGCTTTATTTCTTCGAGAAGTAAATTGCGACCAGAAAGTCGTGATTTAGGATTTTTTGTTGGTGATTTGCAACTATTTTCATGGAGTTGCAAATTACGACAAAAAAAACGTAATTCAGTGATTGTGCAGTGTTAATTACTAAATATTTATCGCAAATCAATATTTTTAAATGCTGTTTGTGAAATTATGCTTTTGGAGAGTAAATTACGCCAAAACAGTTGTATTTTGCTATGAAAAGTACAAACTTGAATCATGGATTTTTATTGCAAATCACGAAGAAACAAATTTTGTAAATTGCTACGTTTTGAATGTTAAATTACCAGTTTTTGTATTAATTTGGGATTAAAATATCTTGATTTACGAATTAAACATGATTCGTAAATTGCAACTGCAAATTTTTAAATTGGTGATTTTTCAATTCTTTCCGTGTAGGAGTCTACTCGCTTCAGAGGCTTCTTCTTCTTAGAACGGCATCTATGGTTAAATTAGGAAACTCATCGAAACTCATCGTTGCAGAAAGGATGCATCAATTCAGTCAAACATATGTAATGTATCAAATGCGCACCACTTTTCGTGTAACGATTAACTATTGCAAACTTGCATTATGTGATGCACAAACTTCAAAACAAACCAGAGTCAAGAAAATTCTTGATGCGTGGTTACCGATGCATTCGTATCAGGTAAACTGCCTTGCATATCAGCAATTAGCATATCGAAAAAGTAATGATTCAAAAATATTTGAAGTTTTTGAATTAACACTATGAAAATCCAACCAAAGAGTATGAAACGATTGTTAAATATCAATCGCTCAATCGCAATCGTTTCTTCGATCCTATTTGACAGTTTCACAAGCTTTACGAAGCAAAATTGAATCGTCTAAGCGACGTCGTTCAAACGATTCATGAATTTTTGAATTATGTGAAGCAAATCAATCGTCAAAACGACGTCGTCAGACGATCATCGTCTTTCGCGATGAGAGAAAATATCAGAAAATATCCCAACTTTAATTTTTTACAAAATTGCAAAATTTGAAAAATTTTCATCCGTAAAATTTGCAAATTTGGAAATTTCTAAAAAAATTTACGGCACAAGGCAGCACAAGTTGAGCACAATGCAGAAAAATTTTTTTTTTTGAAAATCGAAAATGGCGGTGCTAACTTCACACACATCAAGACTTTTAAAATGTGTGCATTTTAAAATTCATTTAAATCCGTTTAGCCGATAATGATATATAATAAAACGTTCTTCGGACATGGAAGGCACTATTTATTCTAGTTGCTGAGTGCAATTTTTAATAATATTTAGTAGAAGATCGCACTAATTTAGGCATGAAGAAAAATATTACATCAAAATCCTAGGAGCCGTTTTTGAGAAAAATAAAATTTTCCTTAACCCAAATTATTTCAATTTTCCTTAACAATATTTACCCAAAAAATACACAAAAACAACCATATTAACTGTTAATTTTTAACGGGGTAGTTACTTTGTTCACTTTCAGGGGGGGGTGGGGGGCGGCGAAAGAAATTCAAAAATTCTCAAAATAAGGGTCAACCTACTATTATAGCCATCTTGTATTTAAAAAAGGTTAATTTTGTTTATCGATGTATCTTGCCGGTCCGTAACCGTAAAATGCGGTTTTAGGCAATTTTCGTCCGGACAATTTGTAGGACTAAGAGCCATATTTTGAGTCAGTAATGCTTGAAGTCCAATCATTAATGCTAAGTCTTCCACTAAGCTGATTTATTTCAGTATAGTATATGGAACTTGTATTCAAAAAAAAAAAATTATAAAAATTCTTAGGTATTCCTTTTGCGATAATAGACAAATGTTTCAAGGCGACGCACAACGCGGATTTGTAAATCAGTCATAGCTACCTTTCTCAATTTAGCGTTTGATATGAATGCATTTTTTAGACTTTAAGGTTTTCATAACTATTTCATATTGTATACGCTGTCCTCTGATTTGAAAAATTAAGAATGTTAAACAGAAAACTGAAGGAGTTTCCATATAAATCAACCTATGGACACGCACATAACACAATTTCTTTTTACATAAATTCTTAAAGCTATCAAACTGGTGCCTTCTGCTATCAAAGATGTCTACAAGAAAAAAAAAAAAAAAAACAATTCTAGTTAAGTGTTATGCGTCGCACGTATCTACAACAATAATATGCTGTGCCATCAATATAAATGCCTAAACCCATTTACCACTTGGGCTGGGCACTAGATTTTCCAAATACTCATCTTTGAAGTTATTATACCACTTAGACACGCAATGCGTTAACTATCATTTTCATATCAAAAACTCTCACCATACGTCTCACCAGAACCCCAAAATCGGCTACTAAAATTAAGTGCACGTACTTAGGCACATATGCTGTATGATCATTAAAACTATAAGCGTTCAGAGTTATAATATTAACAAAAAAAGGAAGTGAGACATAAAAACCCCAATAGTCTGGGAGTACGTGTTGAAATTGATGTAAACTACAACTGTTGGTCATATCCTGATCGATTATTACTGAATGAAAAGATTGTACATAGTTATAATTGATTAAACAAAAAAGGCTCCATTGAATGAACAAGTCATGCGTTGAAGCATCCGATGCAAAACCATTGAACTCAATTTTGTTAATTTTTTTTAAAAAATAACAAAAAAACGCTTTAAGTTAAAAAAAAGTTATTTTTTAAAGGTTTTAATGAGATAACATCAACCTGAGTGTGCTACTTCCAAGATCAACCCAATTATCAGACTCCTTCCAGTAGGGCTAAGTTTACCCATTATGCTCATTTCAATCTCCAATTTTTAACGTCCTCATCAGGAGTCGATGTCCTACATATCACATCCAACAAAGTAAGGTAATAGTATACACAAAATGAGGTATATTTGTAGTCTATACTTTGCAACACAACCTCCCAGACTATTAAACGCAAATGTCATAATACAAAAACTATTTGGCACATCCACTTCAACATGTCTTCCATCTTATATTGCCAAAAGTGCCCAAATAGAAAAAAGTCCTACAAAAAAAAATAAAACGGTTTATTGAATTAAGGAAACTGCGTTAGTGTAAATCAAAACACAAGAAAAAATCAACACAGGATTTGGATTTTGTTTGTTTGGTCACGATTTGATAATATTAAGTTTCGTTAACAATAAGTGCTCCGGATGTGTAGGTGGACAGTTCACAATAAAAAATTTGAGAAGGGTCTGTGTTTATTTTTTTGTGGATTTATTGATATCATTTTGTTTTAGGGGGTACCTAACCTACTCCCTAGTTTATTTATACTGAAAATGGCGAAGGGCTTAAATAAAACAAAATATATTTGGTACATGGTACATTGAGAGAGCTGAAGCACGTTCCAACATTTTTTCTTTTAGTTTTTGAATTATGTATCGCTTTCTTTGGAAATTCAAAAAAAGGATCAACGAAAGGTTGCTAGCTTAAATCAACTTTTTTTGTAAATGAACACACAATTCGTTTTAAAGAAAACGATGGACTTTCATATTGATAACTTATTTAAAAAAAATATATATAAAAAAATAGTTCCCCAAAAGTGATTCAAGCGTCTGCCATCCATGGTATACCGAAAGAGCTTCAATCCTAATACCAATCGCCCTTAAGCGGTCGTAAAAACACTATCGGGTGACACTGGAAGTAAATTGTTGATGTGGTTGAAGTTTTCTATAATTTGGAGACTGCACCAAACGTCAATGTTGGTATCATCATCATCGGGTCCTGTAACCCCGGCTGGGGCATAGGGCGTCAACTAATCGTCTCCATCCTTCACGGTCTGCTGCAAGGTATTTTAACTGTGACCACGTCAGTCTCTTGGAGTCTGCTTCTGCTAGAACTGTTGATTTCCATGTTGTTCTTGGTCTTCAAACCCGCCGTGCACCCTGGGGACTCCATTCAAAGGACTGCTTTGCACTTTCATCGTTTGGTCTCCTCATGGTGTGACCAATCCATCGCCATTTACGCTTTCTTATGTCGACGTCCAGTCGCTCTTGACTTGTCCTGCGGCTGCGCCACAATTCCTCGTTTGATATTATTTGTGGCCAGCAAATCTATAGGATGTGGCGAAGACAACGATTCACAAAAGCCTGCAATTTCCTCGAAATGGTAGACGTGACTTTCCAGGTTTCACAAGCATATAGCAGCACGGATTTGACATTGGATTCGAAGAATCTCAACTAAGTGTGTAAGGAGAATTGATTTGATTTCCAATTAAGGGACAGAGTACCGAAGGCAGTGCGAGCCTTATTAATTCTACTTTTAACGTCTAGATCTGTACCGCCATTTGCAGAAACAATTCTCCCAAGGTAGTTAAATTGTTCGACTTCTTCCACTGGCGTCTCCTGTAGATATAATATATGTACGATGCTGCGTGGAGCGGCCTGTGAGAATTATTTCTGTCTTTTTGCTATTTATTCTTAGACCACTTGACTCTCCCTTCACTTGGAGTGTTTGGCACATCGCGTTTAGCCCACTGATGTTATTTGCCAGTAGACATATGTCATCGGTATAGTCTAAATTACTGAGTCTTTCAAACGTTCTCCATTGAATTCCCTGTCGCTCAGCTGTACTAACACTGGCCGTCAATACGTTGTCCATCGCCAGCAGGAAGAGAATTGGCGATAGGACATCCCCATGTCTAACTTCCTGATAGCTGCCAAATATACATTCTCGGTTAACTCGATCGAAGGCTTTCTCAAACCCACAAACTTGAGGTTAAGGGGTTATTAAAATTCCGTCAACTGTTCAAGGACGATATGCAAGGTGTTGATATGGTCGAGACACGATCGACCACTGTGGAAGCCAGCTTGATGCCTCTTGAGTGTAGACTCGATTCTATCCTTTATTCGCTCAAGAATGATGGTTGCCATTTGTTTTGGGAAAACAGACAAAACGGTGATTCCCAACAGTTGTTGCAATTCTTAAGGTAACCTTTCTTTGGCAGCTTAACAATCACACCATCCTTCCAGTCCTTGGGATACCTTTAATTTTTTCAAATGATTTGAATCAACGGATGTAGAATACTAACCGCTGTTACGGGATCGGCTTTCAGGAATTCTGCTGGTACTCAGTAGCGTAGCTAGATGGGCGAGGGCCCTGGGGCAGAAAATAAAATGGGGCCCCTTAACAGAAATTGGTTTGGTTTTTGATTAACAAAAAAAATGAGAAATTTTAGAAGAGGTATGTAATGTTATAGGAATTTTTAACAAAAACTGTCAGCCTAAGATATTTCTTAGGGATATAATTTTTAAAGCTTTGCATGCAGTTTGGTTACAATAGCAAAAAATTGGTGGTAAGAACAGAAAAGTTAGTGGAATGTTTCAAAAATCGTTACTGAGCCAATATATGTATTTGAGTGATCTTGATTTAAAAGTTCAGTTTGGCCGTAAAAATATTTTGATAAAAGATCGACAAAAAATTTTAGCCCCAAAAATTTTATTTTTGAGTCATTCCATATGAAAACGTCTATCAAAAAAGCATCAAGCACATCTCAGATTTTGCTCAAACTTTGTGAGATGCCCCTACCCCCTTTGAAACATTTGAAATTCCTTTTTTGTTTCTATTTTGAGATGGTATTTTAAACTGAAGTATAGTAGTTAGTTTTTGAGAAAAAAAAAAATAAATTCAGACAAAATAATAACAGGACCTGGTCAGAAGCAACGCTGGCAGATTTTTGCTGTTCAATTTTTCGTCAGACAATGGAAAATATGAAAAGAAAAAAGCTTCAAAATAATGGAAAAAAAAGTTATAGTAAATTGTTTATTATATTTTTGAATTTATTTTATTTTTTAAAACTACTTTTTTAAGGTGTCATTTGGTAGAATCGGTGTTTTTTATATTGTAAAATATTTTACCAGTTTTTTATACAGAATACTCAGTGAAATATACTAATGAGAAAAAAGTATTTGGGATTTTAAAACGCTTAGTGGTTTCTTTTTTTAAAGTCTTTTATTAAAAATTATTTAATATACTTATATAGGGAAATTCTATTATTTCCCAAAAAAATATGTTTTTTACAGCGTAAATCATAAAAACTACGAAATTTCAAATTTCTGTTGTTTTTTTTTTAAATAACGGTTGATGGATGATGACAAATCTGGTTTTATGTGAAAGCTTATATTATGTGGAGTAAGTCCTCCAAATTTGAGCAGAATACGCCCAATAGTTTTTTTTTACCAGGTCAACCAAGTCTTAGAGGGCTCTTTTTTACAAATCAATCATATTTTTCAAAAATCATTTAAAAAAAAACTGGACGTGATAGAATTTTTCTGAAACCAGATTTAGATTTTTAAAAGTCAAATCTATCTTAAAAAATTACTTGAAGGCGAAAAAAAACGTTGATTTTTGTAGACCAGTGTTATTATTATACCTTAATTCCTATATACAAATCACAGAAAGAAACGACAAATACAAAGCCATTTTCTTCACATATGTATGCACATAATTAATAATTATCACCCCTACAACGGAATCCGATGAATGAGCTGCGGAGGGAATCAGACTCAATTCTGACATTTTTACTATAATCTGCTAGAATAACTAATCTCGGCCGTATTACAGAGTACCAAAAGCAAAGTCAAAAATGAAATTCATAGCAGTTAGCCATCATCTAGATAAAAGCTTTAACAGCTCCTTGGACCGGCAGATAGGCTATATAAGATTTTATCAGTTTCTGTTGGATATTATTGTCAGAGATATTTGAGCCAAAAGTAGAAATTTATCTGGCAAAAAAGGTCCGGATATGCTATCCAAGACTTTATCCTTGTCTTGTAACTGACCCATAATATTCAAAACAAACTGAGCCAAAACATTCTTAAAGATAAGAAGAACTTTTATTTTCGCTTTGAAAAATTGTTTCGTCAGGCTGTCTCTGGGGCCCCCAAACCTTCGGGGCCCTGGGGCGCCGCCCCAGTTTGCCCCTGGGTAGCTACGCCGCTGCTGGTACTCCATCAAGTCCAGCTGCCTTGTTGCTATTGAGGAGACTTATTGATGTTTGAATTTCCGATTCTGACGGGGGTTCGATGTCAATACCCCTATAGGGCCTGCGCATCTCGTTTAGTTGGGTCACTGCAGCACTTTGCTCAACTGAATTCTCATTTATCAGGGTACAAAAATGATCCTTCCATCTGCGTTGCTGATCTTCAACTGATACCAAAGGTGTGCCATCCACATCCATTACACGATGATTGGTGTTGATTTTTTTCTCAATAAAATCTTTGGCTATTTGGTACAATTCCCGGATATTTCCTCTTCTTGCGGCGTTTTCCGCATTATCTGCGAGTCCATCTAACCTCACCCTCTTGTCACGTCTCACACAGCGATAGACCATCTTATGTGCAATGCGGTACTCTCTTCGCAATTCAGCCTTTCGTTGTACATCTACTTCGACATTTATTTGGATTTTCAACGATTATCCCAGGTGTCTTGAAATATCCAAGAGTATCTAACTCTCGTCCGCTTGGGTACAGTTTCGGATCCAGCCTCCATAAAAACACCTTTTACTTCAACCCACACTTCATCAATTGTTGAGTGTTGAATACCGTTTAATGACGAATATTTATCGTTTAGGGTGGGGAAACAGTTACGACAAATGTTGGGGTCATTTAAAGCATTTGTTTTGAATTTTGGTCTCCTTGCTTTATCCTGCACTTGTCTTTGTACGGCAGCGGTGTGAAGTTTGAAACTCATCAGAACCAAATGGTGGTTGCTTCGCAGTTCTTATACTTCGAACATCACACCACTGTATATCCACTCTATAGTATTCTCATAAAACACGATTTTGTAGGTTGACATTTGGTCGATAGGTTCGCTGTGATGCCTTACCGAGATCCCTTAACAAAAATTAGGATTACATTTGGACGCATAGATGGCCACGAGCTTTTTTTCTTCATGAGAATACTATAGAATTTATATACAATGATCACACATAAACTTCCTCCATCGCTGCTGAATCATGATAAGTCGACAAGCAAATCGCCATTTTCGTTCCGTGACCCCAAGCCATTTCTCCCCATCACGCGTTCCAGACCGTAGTTACGGACGCTACTTGCTGCTGCCGTCAATAAAAAAAGGCTTCTCCCCCACCAGACTATCATACAGTTGACAGCCATCTGCAGTTTGTCCGCCTTAAGGGGGCTTTTAACCATTCCGAGGACAAGTTTGTGCCCTGACCAGCATAGCTTTATTTTCTGCTTATCCTGGCATCCATTCGGTCCCCTTGCACGTTAGCGTTACCAGCTCTCTACCACGCGGAGGAGTTCTGTGCATTAGGATTTTCCTTTCATTGAGCCTAGGGCCGTAGTGGCGTCCTAGCACTCTCCAGTACTTTTAGAGAGCTGGTATGAGTAAGCAAAATGTTTGAATATACAATTCAGACTTTCCAAATACGCCAATCAAGGAATATGAAAATATGATGATTGCAATATATAGCATTCGCAGATTAAATTAACCAAATCGCAAATAGGTTTAACCTAAACGCAAATAAGTTTCACCCAAGCGCGTCGCATGCGTCGGTCACACAAATTTTTAAACTGATTAAGACATTCCCCTTCAAGTATTAAGTTTGTTTTTTGAAAGCTTGTGCAAAGTCTAAGCAAGGGGGGCTCATGACCTCCTGCGGCTTTTTCCAGGTATAAATAAATTTAAAATACATGAATTCAATTTTCAATTATATAAAAATGGTTTCACTATTAGGTACAAATTGATTACATTTTTACTTTGGTTTTCAATAAAACTTTATCTGTCCATATTTTTAGAGACAAAACCAAAAATGCGAGTAAAAAAACAAACAGTTCGCGAAAAAAATAAGTCGCAATTATTTTTCTCTAGAAACAATTCACCTTGAGGATAGAGTTGCAAAAATTGTAATATCATCAAAACGTCAAAAAGCTGGTGGCTGCTGGGATTTTGATTTCGCATTAAACACCTCAGTGCTAATTTTAAAAGAAAAAATATTAAGTTACTTAGGTATACTTTTGTATGCAACTTCAAAACCTTCATGCAAGCACTGGATATCTATCGATTTGCCTTGGAATTAATGTATGAATTCAAAAATAGCAACAAAAACTATAAAACATTTCACATTTACCATATTTGTATCCCCTTTAGTACCTCGTGGCTTGATGGTTAGTGCGTATTACTGTCATGCCGAAGGTGTGGGTTCGATTCCCAGCCGTGCCACCTTAAAACAGAAATGTTTTATTCGAGGTACTGCCTCTTGCGAGGAACTGACAAATCCTCCAAGAGTATACTTGTCATGAAAAAGTGCTTCTCATTTAGCCGTTCGGACTCGGCAAAAAACTGTAGGTCCCCTCCATTCCTGCCAAAAAACACGCACACAGGAATGGTTGTGAGTTGTAAGTCACTAGGCCCTGGTTCTTTATGAGCTGTTGCGACACCCAATTTATTTATTTATTTATCCCCTTTAAAACTCGCAAAGTAAATACTTTTCCTTTAACATTCAACTCTTGCCCACAGCTGATTCCAGTTTTGCAGCTCTGATTTCTTTCCTCGAGAGAAAACCTGGTGCGTGAGAACAAATTCATTGCGCGACTTGAACACACATCAAATACAGTGCAAATAAACTGGGGTGAAAAAAGTGTCTCATAAAACGCCCCAGTGCCGACATCGAACAAACCAATAACTGTCCTAAAACTATAGTTGACTTTTTATCAGGATCTAGCAGCCTATCAGGCTGGTACGAAATCTTGCTACCTTAAATTTCGCATTAAAAATCTCGCATTACGAAATCTCACAGTTACAAAGTTCAGTTTTTTATAATTTCGCGGTTGCACAATCTCGCCTTTTACAATTCCTGCCTTCCGCTAAAAATAAACAAATTCAGTGTGAGATTTTCAGTTGCTTTTTTCAAGATTTTAAGAGATGTAGATGTGGGGTCATTAGAAGCGAGATTTTGTAATTTCGAAATTATGAGAAATCTAATTTTAAAAAAAGCCATATTTTGCTATTCGATATTCAGGCTTATGGCAACTAAGTTTTGATAAACTCTTAATTGTTCCCATAGTTGCCAGCATTAAGCAGCTTTAAGCCTCGGGAAACCGAATGTGGGGTAGCGAGTCCCTTTTTTGATCGCTATCACCAAAGCATTTCACTTCGATTTGCCAGATGCTTTAATTGCTTGCACTTTGCCTCCTATCGACTTGGCAGCCACGTTCTTGTAACTATGTAATTATTTTAAAGAGCTTATATTAAACAAATATTATACCTTTCACAAACATTTCTAAGAACTTTGCGTATTCTAGGCCAAGAGCCGGGTACTTTATGTTTGAAAATAATTACTGAACCGATATTCTTGATGGAATATTTGCAGGGGTGTCCCCTTAATGTAAATCCAAGTTGGAGGGACGGGGCACCGTGAGCGTCAGCCACCATCTTGTTAAACGCGTTTTATCAAATATCTGGTGACCCGTGCTTATATTCCATCAATTTATTTTCTTTTTTAATGCCCAGTTGCACCAAAATTCACTAAAAGCGGTTTTTGCTAAAATGGAGTTATTTATCGGACTAATAAATTTATTTGGATTGCACCAATCTCCTTCGAGCATTTTTTAGCTAAAATGCAGTTCATGAACCACCCCTGGATTTTATCATATTATCTTTATTAAACTGAACGACAAAATTTAACCAGCGCAAGTGAGATAGCAATAAGGAAAATGTGAAAACATAATAAACAGAAACAAGGTATTCTGGTATTCTCATTAGATTAGCCAATGCGCCATCTTGGTGTTTTTTTATTATTATTTATTATTTTCTTTTTTTATCAGAAAAATTATGCAATTAATGAAATAGATACCAACTAACACTAAATTTTTTTCGACACACTCTTTGAAATTATGAATAAAATAAAGCGACGTCATCGCATTCAGAAAATGGATTTCCCTGTGAACCTGAACAACTCTTCGACGTCTCGCCATTTTTTAGTTTAGTTCGTTTTCAGATAAGCACACGATGACCAGTCTATAATTTTTCATGAATAGCTAATTTATTTATTTAAGTAGTGAATTATAAATAGGAAACAAAATGCCTTCACCTGTTGTTTCGTTATTTTAATTTGGAATTAACAACATTCCGTCAAATAAAATTGAATTATTTTGTTTGTAGGTAGTTAGATATGTTCGTTTAAACTTGCTTTTAAAATTTATCTGGAGTAAAATGGAGCATTAGTTTATTGGTTCGTTTATTGGCCTGTTAGATTTAGAAGTGGTTGGTGCAACCGATAAATGTCATTTTAAAATTAAACGAAACAATAAATATTTAAAAGAGGTCGGTGCAACTGGCCATAAATCAAGTTGTTTAGCTGAAAAGTTTTGGAGAAATCAAATTTTAAAGTAAATATATTTTTGAAAACAATCAACAAATATTTTTGAAAACCACGATCGGTAGATTATTGAAATACAAGAATATCATCATAATACGTAAAAAAAAAATTAAAATTTGATTATCGAGATATGAACATTTGAACGTTGAGAACAGCAAAATTGAAGTTTCAGAAATAATTCACCAAAAATCAGAATGATGCTCTATGAAAAATATTTATATATTTTTGGAAAGATAATTAAAAAAAAATTTTACCCGTATTTTTCAAATTTTGTGTTTAACCTTTATTTTAAGTGAAGGGAATTTTTGAAAGGAGAATGGGCATTTTTGGGCGTAAGCGGCCATTAATGAAACTAGTGTCAAATGAAAGGTATGCTACTCAGGAACAACTTTCACTATGGACGTTACATTGCATTTCATTTAGAAAAGAAGATATTTCAATGTTTATGTAATGCAATTGCATTGAGCAATATTGCATAGTGATTATATTTTTTGTGGATGTAGTGCTTTTTTCTAACTTTATAACGTCTATTGATACTGTATTAGTGTGTTTAACGGGGTTTCAGAATATCCCAAGGACGCATTACGGGTTTAAACAGACCCAGACCATACGTATTTCAACAACTTTGTATTTTTTTTTAACATATTATTTTACTCAGGATTTTTTAATATTGTGAGGATTGTTATATAATAGTTTTATGGTAAATGTTCTTATTAATGATGAAATGTGGCCATTTTTATAAACAAATATTTTTGAGACTGTCTAGATTTCTTGTTCCACTTTCTTTTTCTAGTTTTGAATTGGTCAGAAGCCGGAAACTTAGTAAGACTTTATTAAAGTCATAGAACAAAAATGCATTTTTTTCGGTTTTGAAGTACACCACAATGAAAAAATTTCTGCACGGTGATTGTAGGACTAAAACACATACAAAAATAACAAAATTGGCCGCTCACGCCCATGTTTCATACAAATTTGCCCATTCTCCTTTGCACACTTATTGTTTGTAGGAACATTTTGTATGATTTTGGATTTTTAAATACAAGTACAACAGCCGACAGCATATTTTGAGAGTGCATGTGCTACCAAAATCCTTGTATGAGGGCTTACAGGTACATCTTTCGTGATATCGACTACCAAAGAAGGTTAAAACCCACTTGGTTTCCTGTCTGTGGGTTATGCTCACTTACACTTCAATTCACCTTTTGAAGAAAGAAAATGGTTCACATAAAATAGTTATATCTTGAGTTCTATTAATTGGACCGTCATGATTGAGGTGCTTAGGAAAAATGACAGAGCATCATATAAATTTGTTTTTTAAATTAGTTAAAGTGGTCTCAACCATGACCGTAAAAAAGGAAACATAGTTCTTTTTAAACCCCACCCCTTCCAAAGGTTGAGAAAAGAACTTTACCAAGCTTAAGTATTCGCTACCCCAATAGATATACCTGTAAGCCCTCATATACAGACTTTGGTTTTCCATTAATGATTTTATAACTTCATACAAGGTATTAGTCACCGAGATTCACGGTTGACCTTGCATTACAGTATGTATGACTGTGCTCTGCGCTGTTTCCGCCCTCTATCTCCAAAACGGATGAGCGCATTAATCGCGAAAACCCGGTTTTGTGACCTTTGACCTTGAATAACTGACGTTACAGACACGAGATTTTAGGAGACTTTTGAGACAGCTTTTAGAGCGCCAATATGAAGGTATGTATATACGAGTTTCCAGCTTATTATCTCTCATTCCGAGGTTGACCCTTTTTTTTTGCTTATTTGACTAGACAATAAGGCTTACCATCTAAGCTGGGGCAGATAATTGAAAAACCCCAAAAATTGAGAGAAATTGCTTGGCAGCCCTATGCCTTGACCACTTTTCGACAGGCGACCCATGTGCAAATTGTTTTTTTAAGACACTGCCTGCAAAACTGTATACCGCTCATCTGGTACCTTTATGATGGTGTATTGTATTTGTATTGTATTGTATTGTCATACTCCATCCAGAAAATCAGTTTAGTAATAATTTGCATTATGAACCTACTATTTTTGCACTGGGTCTTGTACTATTCATTGAAATCCAATTTGGAATCACTCAAATTTAAGGGAATATCGCCCAAATTCTACAAAAACAATTAACATGCCAAATATTTTGGAGATATTAATATTTTATTATTTGGGTTCAAAGTAGTTTTTGGCAATATTTCTAATTTACTTTTGGGTGATACAAACATTTTTGGGCGATTATTCCAAATCAATTCTGGCGCTTTTTCCTGGGGCGCTATTTTTTAACGCCCTTGTTACAGATCAATTTCGGAAACATTTGTTTCGTGGGAAATGAAACACCTTCGAAATGTCTCTTCCTAATCACTGTTTAATCGCTACTTTTTCAAATGTTGCTCTGTTGAAATAGACAGCAGCTGTATTTCAGCGTAATATACACTCTACTACAAATACTCATCAGTAGCCCTTTGAGCCTTACTTCGAACATACGGTCAAGTTGAGAGATTCCTTTCCTTAGCCGTACCACACAAATGTGGAATGCCTCACCAAATCAGTTTTTCCTTCCCATTTCAATATCCAGGCAAAACAAATGAACGCTAACGCTGTTATCTCCAACACTCCAACTCAATCTACAAAAATGTGAAAAATCCGATATGACCCTAGTAAAATAATGCCGATTTCATAATCAGCAAAAATATCTCCCATCCTTGGTGTTCTTAATTTTTGTTTTATGGTTTTTGATTTAAATATCTAGATATCAAAACTTGTCAATATTAAAACAGAATTTCGTCATGATCCATGAACGTTTATTTTTCTAAAAAGAACTTAAGGAATCACCCCGTTTTAAGCTCTTAAACTAGCTAACAAGATAAGTTTAAGATAACCCCTTACAGTTTGTCCTAGTCCACCACAAAAAGTATGGATTTCCCTTTCCCGGCTGTACATTGTTTTCCTTAAAAGTTCTTCAAATGGTTTATTACTAAGCTCCTAAGATAAAGTTATTTTGGCAGAAAATCCCTTTTTATTTACTTTATCAATCCGCTAGATGATTGCATTAAAGCCCAAATGAATATCGTTCTTAACTTTTATATAAATAAAATAACAGAAATATAGCCAGGTCCTTTTTCAGCTGAATAAAAACTCTGCGCAGATTCTCATTCTATGTGTGTTTTCAAAGAGCTTCAATTCAACCTGTTGTATTCTTTTTATCAAAACACCAAATAAAAGCTTTTGGCAAGTCCTCGTAT
The DNA here is from genome assembly GCA_963921185.1 of Dasysyrphus tricinctus. Classification (NCBI taxonomy): domain Eukaryota; kingdom Metazoa; phylum Arthropoda; class Insecta; order Diptera; family Syrphidae; genus Dasysyrphus; species Dasysyrphus tricinctus. Next base: position 110,222,498 of record OY992530.1, read on the forward strand.
TTTGGCACGACAAACACGATTGTGATTTTTGTGATCAAGATAAGAAATAAAATAAAAGATTCTATCTCATCCCCATTTTTTTTGTTGTTTTACTTTTTCAACTTAGGTACAAATACAATGTAGGCAGAGGCAACTAGTGGTAGTGCTAGGACGAATATCTCTATAGAAAAGCCCCAATTCAAGAGCTTAATGCCATCTTAAAGGATGAGTTCCAACACTTTTGTGTATCAGAAATCGCGTATTATTGCAAAAAAAAAAAAAAAAAAAAACAACTCCGTCCCCGATGTTAATATATTGCAACCTTGATTATTGACCCGTTTTGAACTTTATCATAAATCTATGAGTGGATTTTTGGCTGTCTCCAAGTCGCATAAAATCGATTGACCACAAGTTGAATTTTGGTAAACAATAAAATTGTCTGTGATTGACATTTTGTTTTGTTTTTTTTTGAAGGAAACGAACATTTCTGTGTCAACATTAATTAATTCAACAAAAGGCCTTGTTTCAATATTTTGACAAGGGGTTAATGATTTGGTCTGACGATAAGTTTTTGGAACTTGTTTTTAACAAAATAACACTTTTTCGGTTGTTGTTCGTAATGAAATTTTTCGACTTGATCTATGGGAAAGGGAATACGAAAAAAAACATTAAAAAACCCGACGGGTCGATGGGAGTGAAAATGCCATGAAAAATGATTAATTATTATTATAGGGGTATATTCTGTCTCAGACTATACCCTATACACATAGCTTGAGGTAGATGGAATCAAGTTCATTTGCGGTGGGTGTTAAGATGATGATTTATTACAATGGGGTTAATACAAAGCTGTTAAATGGGCAGTGTGTAGAGAAATATATAATGGAAAGGTCCTTTTATGGTGATGATCGATTGACTGTCATGAATTCTTAAGGATTAGAGTTGTAACAATGTGAATTGAACACGGATTTGGTTAGGTTTTTTTGGGAAAAAGAAGAAGACAAATTTTATACTAAAATGATGAATATGTCAGAAGTTTAAGAATTGGTAGAGTTTAATTGACAGTTTGACACATTTCGTGATATTAAATATATTTTAGAAGTGCGGCTATCATTGGAAAAAAGATGTTTGAAGTGAAAACCAACGAAAGGATTGCAGTTTAATATTTATGATATTTTCACTCAATCATCAATAGGAATCGAAATAAATCTATTCAAGAAAAGGTCAAAATGGCGGTGAGGTATTGTGATAGGATTTTTTTTATTAAGAAGGAATACATAAATTAAATTTAATACAGTTTGGATTGTGCAATAAGTAGGTAAAAGCTTACTTACTTAAGGTGGCGCTACAGTCGGGGTGGACCAGGGCCTCAACCAATAAAGCTTCTTCCAGGCCACTCGATTTCTAGCTAGTTATTTCTAGTTTCGCACGCCAAGATGGTTAAGGTCCTCTTCCACTTGCGTGCTGCACCAGTTGCGCTGTCCACCTATATTGCGCTGTCCAACAAAATTGGATTCAAAGGGCCTTACTAATTATCAAATTTAGTTATAACTTAAATCAAAATCTCTACATTTTACAAAAATTACATGCAAATAATCAATTTAGTTGCCAGATTAGTCACTAGCAAGACGTCAAAATTTAATACACGCAGAAATCCATGTTTAAAGTCGTAACTATAATGAGTGAAATGACGTTTTAATGTGAGTGTTTCCCATAGTGCTATTTCATAGTACTAATATATATATTGCTAAGTACTTAAATGTACCAACATCGTATTATGTCGATTTCGATTGGTTTTGTTTCAGTCCTCAGATTTTTTGTTTATGCGAAATATTTGACAGATTGTTTGTGAAGTTTGTATGAATATTTAATAAATTTTACTTTTAATATTGGGGGTTATAGCCGGATACAATTTTTATTTTCTGCCAAACTTTCATTGCAGTGGATTACTCGAACCGAAAATCTATTACTGCCATGGGATTTTCTAAGGGCCAGTTGTACAAATATTTAATCAATGGTTCAACAATTTTAACTGTCTGACTTCGGCGAATCAGCTGAGGTTCAACGACGGTTCAGGCATTAAATTGGTTAATATAACATACCTAAACCTCGAACCATCGTTCAACCTCAGTTATTCCGCTTAATCAGCGAGTAAGGATGTTGAACCATGGATCAAAATTTGAACCATGTTTGTACAACTGGACCTAACATACCGGCTCCACTGTGCATGAGCTATGCTCGGACTATTAACATGATTAAAAAAAAAACAATGGAGGCAAGATCCATGTCAGTGCAGTGACATATCCATTCAAATCAGATTGGTGATTGGATTGTGGTTGGATGTTGGACATCGTTCATGTCCAGTGATCAAAATTTGAGCCAAAAATGACCGAAAGGGCCAGTTTTATAAATATTTAATCCGTGGTTCAGCAGTTTTAACTCACCGACTTCCGCGAATTAACTGGGGTTCAACGATGAATCAGACATTTAATTGGCTACTTTAACATACTTGAACCTTGTACCATCGCGAGGTCTCAGATTCCGTGATATGTGATCCGAGGAGCTTATTTAGGGAGGAGTGAAAACCAATTTCGGCTAACACGATTATCCTTGAAGCTGTCATATTTTTTTTTTTGATGCACTATTTCTCGGAAAGGCCCCAGTTGTGGACTGCAAGACCTTGATTTTTTGAATAGCCTTTAATGAAGCTTTCGACGCCTATACTTCTTTTTTTGCTATCGATCACACCCAAAATCTGCTGTGGGCTCTCGGTCAGTTGTACATAAATTTAATCCGTGGTTCAGCAATTTAAACTCACTGATTTTGGTGAATTCATTAAGGTTCAACGATGGTTCATTGCTCAAGTATATTATTATAGCCAATTAAATGCTTGCACCATCTTTGAACTTCAGTTAATTCACCAAAGTCGGTTATTTTAAATAAAGGGTCCGCCAAATAACTTTTCTTTTTTTGAAAATGCTACTACTACATGGAGTGTAGCTTCGGCTGTGTGACACGTAGCGCCGTCCTGTTCAAACCAAATGTTGCCAATATCCTCCTCTTCAATTTTTGTGAACAAAAATTCGTTCAACATGGCCCGATAACGATCGCCATTGACTGTAACGGCCACTCGAAGAAAAATGGCCCAATTATGCCTCCAAACATTGACTCGTTTTGGGTGTATCGGCTTTTCAATGGCGTGCGGGTTTTCTGTGCCCCAAATGTGACAATTTTGCTTGTTTACATACCCGCCAAGATCAAAATGAGCTTCATCTGAAAAGATGATTTTTTTGGCAAAATCGGCATCTTCTCTAAGTCGATCGCAGGCCCACTTAGCGAAGCAGCCATTTGAATAAAATTATTTTCCATTATTAACCGGAAAGATTGTACTTTCAAATAAAAAAAGAAATTTGAGAAAATATTCAGTAGTTTTTTTTTATGGCATTTTCAAAAAAAAAAAAGTTATTTGGCGAACCCTTTATTTGTACAAATGGCTCTTAAGACTTTGAACTATTTTTTAGAATTTGTTTTAATGGGTGCATAACTATTTTTTTTATTTTTCTAACTATTCTATGAAATATTATTTATTTAAATCGAATGAAACGATGCAAAAAATTGAATGCACTTTAATATTATGTTATGAATTTGAGCGGGCAATAATTTATTGATTTTTTTTTTGCCTCAAAGTTTCTGTCAAATGCTCCACATACATATGTACAATCACATATATTAATTTTTTTTACAAATTCCTTCGAAAAAAAAGGAAAAATCAATTTCTAATGGTTGAAAAGAATACGACATAAAATAAAACCAAATATAAATTGTTCAAGCATTTTAAACCAATGACGTACTAAAAGTACTAAAATAGTTGCTGTAAAAAAAAAGCTACGGCAATACCTGTCTGTGAATATGTCGAAGCAATTTTGACAGTTCATTCTTCGAGTTTTTTTTATTATTTGGCCTGTGTCTGGTCGTCTGGTGATTATCTCTGAGCCGCGCGAAATTCGTAAATTAATAGGCCTGTTCCTTTACTTTGAATTTCTGTGATTTTCTGTGCATTTCTGCGCATTTCAGTCCAAAGTTGTGTCAAAGTTCATATAAAAAAATATTTTGACACAAGTTTGGACTAAAAATCACAGAAACCCAAAGTAAGGGATCAGACCTAATATTGCTTTAAATTAAAAATAATGGCTATTAACAGTGGAAAAAGACAAAGAAAGATCCAGCGACTGGACGCGGGAAATGAAAGATCTTTTGATCATTCAAATTAATCCTGTTGGAGCCATAATAGACAGTAAGCTAAATAGCCTATCGATGATTAAAAAAAAATTAAGCGTGGGAACAAATTAAGGAGTCATTTATAGCAAATGAGCACCAGATTTCCGCAAAACAAATACGGGATCAGTGGAACCGGTGCAAGCAACAATCCCGAAACGCGATCTTCACTTTAAAAAAAGCCCAAAGGCAAACAGGTGGTGGATCTCCTCCCAAAGAACCCGATGAAATAGATTTCGAGATAGAGGAGATCGCCAAAATGGACTTTGAAGATGATTTTTCTCCATTATGATGGTGATCGCCACTTTTATGTTGAAGAAAAGTATGTATGAAATTCATTAAATCACTAATAAACAGTTCAAAATTGTTCATTTATTTTTAGAGAAAATATTTCACCCAACAAAAAACCCTATGAAAGTATAGTAATTGAAAAATTGTGAGTACAAAAACCCCATTTCGTCCTTATACGAAATTATTTCGTATCAAATTCAGATTTGTTTTTAAATCAGGTTTGTTTATAAACGAAAATGTTTAAAATAGTAGATTAAAAAGTTCGACAACATTTCAAATTGTATGTTCTATTTATTCTGGTAAATACTGTGTGGTTCGTCTTTTATTCTTTATAAGCCGCATGGGTGTTTACTTCCAACAATGAAAGCAAATTTTTTTTTTAAATGCGAATGAGTATCTCATTCAAAACTGCATCAGAAGTTTTTTGTTTAGAATAAGAAATCTACTTAGGACGAGCCAAAAGTAGTTCCAAAGTTTGCATTTTCAACATTTTAATACAGGAATGTTTTCCTGTAAGGATAATAGTTCACCAAGGACGAACCAGATCAAATTCCATTTTTTTAATTTTCCATTAAAATGTTGAAAAATGCAAACTTTGGAACTACTTTTGGATCGTCCTCAGTAGATTTCTTTTTAAAATAAAATAATAAATAAAAATCTTAATAATACCAAATTAAATTTAATGTTAAATTGATCCATGTTTTTTTTTATTTTTCGCTTCAGTGAAACGGAATCACAGAAACAATCGGAGCCCCAATCAGATTCCGGCACCAAAAAGACCAGGCATCAATAAGAAAAGAATTCACCCAACCGTTACTACATCGGAAGAGTTGCTTCGGAAGAGGATTCTTCAACTGGAGGACGAGGCAAAAAATAAAAAAATTATTTTGCAACTACAAGAAAAAAAGGAAAGGATGAAAATCAAAGTTCAAAAAAAGAAACTGTGTTTGCTTAAAATTAAAATTAGACATTTCGGCTGCAATAATTAAAAAACTTAGTTTTTGTTTTGTTTCCATTATACATTCTTTTATTTATTTTTTTTGTGTTAATGTTTTTTGGTTTTGTATTCTTAAGCGTTTATGAAGTCTGATTTTTAAGTTCTTATTATTAAGTGCTTTCGTTTATGTTTTTTTTTTTTTATAAGGTACATTTTTTCTATTAATAAGGTAGTTTTGAAATTAAGTATAAGCATAATAATAAAAATGATGTTCAAAGGGTAGAAATGGTACATTCAAGAGGACACAAGCGTCCACAAGCTTTTTTTCAAAGCGAACCTCTGTCTATCAACTCCTACTCTCACCTCCCCGCGGTGAACATCGGGTGCCTTGTACCTTTAACTGAAGATGGGGTTCCAATCCCTGTGGACGGTTTTAGGGGGCAGCAAACGAGAGAGGGGGGGAGGAGTGTTCCCACTAAGGCACTTCTCCTGTATCCAGGCGGCAGCGGAAGAATTCTCCAGATGGAATCAACGGTGGCGTCTACAGTTCCAGTTAGGTTGAACTACTTAGTGAACACCTTATATGGGCTACTGCGACATATTCGTAGCTCAGGCCTATAAGGAGCGGTGTATCCGGCTCCTCGCCTTTGGAGTTATACTAAGGGTCTGGTCTTCTAGGTTGGGGGTTGTGCGTCGGGGTAACTTCCCTACCACAGAAAAACAAACTGGTTCCGAAACGACCACAAGCCTCGGATATGGATGATTTTAATGTTGACGACCCCAGCAAACGAAACAAGGACAATGAATTTCGGATCTGCACGTGGAATGTCCGGACCTTAAACAGGCCACGTGCAGCCGAACAACTAGTGGAGAGCCTGGATAGGCTAAGGGCTGACATTACAGCCATCCAGGAAGTGCGATGCGATGGAGAGGGCATACGAAGGATGAATTCGTGTGACATCTACTTCGGCGAGTCTACAAGGAGCAGGGTCAGCGGCTTTTTGGGTGTGGTTTTGTGGTGAGGGGAAGACTTAGGCAAGAAGTCTTAGGCTTCAGAAATGTAAGCGATCGCCTGGCCACAATCCGCATCAAGGCGAAATTCAAAAACATGACGTTGATCTGTGCTCATGCCCCAACGGAAGAGAAGGATGACTCAACCAAGGAGGAATTCTACGATCTCCTTGAGAGAACGTATGATAGGTGCCCCAAGTACGACGTCAAGATTATTCTTGGCGACTTCAACGCCAAGATCGGAAAGGAGGGCATCTTTGGTTCGATAGTCGGAGGACACAGCCTGCACGACAACACTTCCGGTAACGGACTCAGGCTGATTGACTTTGCAGCGGGGCGAAATGTCATCATAGCAAGCACTCGATTCCCACACCTCAATATACACAAAGGGACCTGGCGGTCTCCGGGTCAACGAACCGTCAACCAGATTGATCATGTTGCGATAGACGCAAGACATGCTTCCATGTATCCTTGATGTCCGAACGTTCCGAGGTGCCAACATAGACTCGGATCACTACTTGGTGGCAGCTCAAATACGAACGTGGATATCCATGACGCCACAAAAACGAGCGGATGCTGTGAAAAGATTTAACGTCGCGAAGTTGAAATCGCAAGAGGTCACCAGGACTTTTGCAGACCGCGTTTCTCTTTCTCTTAATCTCTCAACAAGCCCGCCACCAACATCATCTGCAGAGGACCAGTGGAAACACTGCCAAAATGCCATCAGGAGTGCGGCCACTGAAGTGCTGGGTTTCACTAGACCACCACAACGAAACCCCTGGTTCGATGAAGAATGCAGGCTGGCGCATGTAGCAAAGAATGAGGCCTACCAATCAATGCTGCAGATTAAAACCAGAGCTGCTGAGAGAGCAGCCCGCGAGCTCTACGGGCAAAAACGAAGGGAGGAACGCCGACTTCTCAGGAGGAAAAAGAGAGAGCATGCAAAGCGGGCGGTCGAATCTATTGAGGACTGTAACAGCAGGGGGGATGTTCGAAAGTTCTACCGAAGGGTAAGGCAATCTACCCAGGGCTACAAGGCTAGAACGGAAGCCTGTCGTGATGAGAGTGAGAATATGGTGGTAGACACACATTCCGTGCTGAGGATTTGGAAGCAGCACTTCTCAAGACTGCTAAACGGTGAAGATGGCCAAAATTCCACTTTAAGACAGAACACTCCATTCAACCTGGACGATGATGGTCAATATTTCCGTCCACCCGACCTAAATGAAGTGCGGTTAGCGATAGCCAAGCTGAAAGCGTGCAAGGCTGCTGGTGCGGATGGCCTGCCAGCCGAGCTATTTAAAGCAGGAGGAGATGACTGAGTATACACCAACTTATCTCCAAAATTTGGTCGGATGAAAGTATGCCCGATGAATGGAACCTTGGTATAGTGTGCCCCATCCACAAGAAAGGAGATACTCTGACCTGTACCAACTACAGAGGTATAAGTCTCCTCAACGTCGCATACAAAATCCTTTCATCTGTACTATGTGATCTCTTAAAACCGTTTGTCAACGATCTGATCGGCCCCTATCAGTGTGGTTTTAGGCCCGGCAAGTCAACCGTCGATCAAATGTTCACACTACGACAGATTTTGGAAAAAACCCAGGAGTTTAAAAACTATACACACCACCTCTTTATCGATTTCAAAGTCGTATATGATAGCTTAGATAGAGAAGAACTATACAGAGCCATGTCGCATCTCGGCATCCCTGCCAAACTCGTCCGCTTGTGCAGGATGACGATGGAGAAGTCTCGCTGCTCCGTCAAAGTTGGTAAAAACACCACCGAACCCTTTGATGTCGAGAAAGGTTTGAGGTAAGGCGACGCGTTATCATGCAACCTGTTTAACATCGTAATTGAAGCAATTGTACGCAACTCGCAAGTCAACAACAGAGGTACAATTTTTCAAAAGTCCGTTCAACTACTTGCTTATGCAGATGATATTGACATCATAGGGAGAACGATGCGAGCTGTTACCGGCGCGTTTGCAAGTATTGAATCGGAGGCGGCGAAAATGGGTTTGGCTGTTAATGAGGACAAGACGAAGTATATGCTATCATCGAGAAAGGAATCTCAACATCGTCGACTCGGGCAAAACTTCACGATGGATAGGTACAACTTCGAAGTCGTCAAGGACTTTGTCTACCTGGGCTCCACTATCACATCACAAAATGACAACAGTGCAGAGATCAAACGAAGATTTACTCTTGCCAACCGCTGTTTCTTCGGGCTAAGAAGGCATTTGAGTACTAAAGCCCCCTCTCAAAGAACCAAGGAGACCTTATATAAGCAAAAAGCTGAAAATACAGCAGCTGAGATGGCTGGGACACGTGGAGCGTATGGACACCGACGCACCAGCCTCGACTAGTGGGGTGTCGTTTTAGAAACCTTTAGGTGAGATAGAACATTAATATTTTGCTTTAAATAGGTAAATAAGAATGTGAAAATACCATTGGAGCCATTTTTTGATATATTGTGCAGTATTGCTATTACCACTCCTCCTTTCAATTCGGTATTTTGCAACAAGCTTGCAATGGCAGATTCACGCCATATTCTTGAGTCGTGAGAAGATCCTCTCCAACAAGCAACTATATCAAGAATTTTTCCATGAGCATCACAAATAACCTGTGGAATATTTGTTTTTTGTATGTAAAACTTTTATTAAACAAAAACATACCTGTACATTAACGAGTAGAAATTCTTTCTACATCTATGACGGGAACCAAATTCACCATCACCAGGGTTTTTGATCCTGATATGTGTGCAGTCGACTGCAGCAGCAATGCACTGGGGAAACCTGGCAATATTGAAAAATCGGTTTTCATTTTTTGAATGCTGCATGTGTCTGTTGGAAATTTTATAAAGTTTTCAATTTTCAAAGCCAAAGCAGTCACAAACTTCCTTACGCAATTGCTTACGGATTGCTGTGATATATTATGCAGATCACCTGCATAAATCAATTAATAAATAGATAATTATTGAAATCATCATCATCGTGTCCTGTAACTCCGGCTGGGGCATAGGGCTTCAACAAAACGTCTCCGTCTGCTGCAAGGTACTTTAGCTGTGGCCACGTCTTTCTCTGGGATTCTGCTTCCGCTAAGACAGTTGATTTCCATGTTGTTCTTGGTCTTCCAACCCACCGTGCACCCTGAGGATTCCATTCAAAGGACTGCTTTGCAATTTCATCGTTTGGTTTCCTCAGTGTGTGACCAATCCAACGTCATTTACGCTTTCTTATGTCGACGTCCAGCCGCTCTTGTCTTGTCCTGCGCCACAATTCCTCATTTGATATTATTTGTGGCCAGCGAATCTTTAGGATGTGGCGAAGACAGCGATTCACAAAAGCATGCATTTTCTTCGAATGATGTTCAAGGGGTAGACACGGTGCATTCAAGAGGACACAAGCGTCCACAAGCTTTTTTTTCAAAGCGAACCTCTGTCTATCAACTCCTACTCTCACCTCCAAGTGGTGAACATCGGGTGCCTAGTACCTTTAACTGAAGATGGGGTTCCAATCCCTGTGGACGGTTTTAGGGGGCAGCAAACGAGAGAGGGGGGGAGGAGTGTTCCCACTAAGGCACTTCTCCTTCATCCAGGCGGCAGCGGAAGAATTCTCAAGATGGAATCAACGGTGGCGTCTACAGTTCCAGTTAGGCTGAACTACTTAGTGAACACCTTATACGGGCTACTACGACATATTCGGAGCTCAGGCCTATAAGGAGCGGTTAATCCGGCTCCCCGCCCTTGGAGTTATATATATAGGGTCTGGTCCTCCACGTTGGGGGTCGTGCCGTCAGGGTGACTTCCCGGCCACGTAAAGCTATTTTTAGTTGCGAAGCATCAACAAGCCTCGGATACGGACGGATTTACTGTTGACGAACCTAGCAAACGAAATAAGGACAACGAACTTCGGATCTGCACGTGGAATGTTCTGTCTCTCTATAGACCACGTGCAGCCGAACATTTAGCGGAGGCCCTAGACTGCTACAAAGCAGACATCACCGCCATCCAAGAAGTGCGATGGGATGGGCCGGGCAAAAGAAAACTGAAAGACTGCGATATATAATACGGTGACTGTTACCGACCACAAGGGCAGCGTCTTTTTGGATGTGGATTTGTTGTTAGAGGCAGACTGAGGCAAGAGGTCTTGAGTTTCAATTATGTGAACGAACGCCTCACGACAATTCGCATCAAGGCTAAATTCGCTAACATCAGCCTGATATGCGCGCATGCCCCCACAGAGGAGAAAGATGACGACACCAAGGACGAGTTCTACGAGCTCCTGGACAAGACATATGAGCAATGCCCTAGCTATGACATTAAAATTGTCTTGGGTGATTTTAATGCCAAACTAGGAAGAGAAGACGTCTTTGGTGGCACAATCGGAAGATACAGCCTGCACGACACCACCTCCGATAACGGACTCAGGCTAATCGACTTTGCTGCGGGGCGAAACGTTGTGGTACCTAGTACGCAGTTCCCGCATCTCGATATTCATAAGGGGACATGGCGAATTCCTTGTCAATCAACCGCCAACCAAATTGACCACATTGCGATCGACGCAAGGCACTCCTCCAGTATCAAGGATGTCCGAACGTTCCGAGGAGCCAACGTTGACTCGGACCACTACCTCGTTGTAGCAAAGGTAATGCTACGGATATCCACACCAAAGCCAAAACAGGGAAATACTGTCAGGAAGTTCAACGTCGGACGGCTACAGTCGCAAGAAATCGCCAGGTCCTTTTCCGATCGAGTCTCTCACGCCCTCTTAACTAGTCCTTTGCCGCCAACTGCAAACATCGAGAACCAGTGGAAAAACTGCCAGGAAGCCATCAGAAATGCCGCCTCTGACGTGCTGGGCTTCGCACGACCACCACAGCGTAACCCCTGGTTCGACGAGGAGGAATGCCGGCAAGTACATGCAGCCAAACAACAGGCATACAAAGCGGCGCTGCATAGAAGGACCAGAGCTGCTCGCGAGCTCTACGAGCAGAAGAGGAAAGAGGAACACAAGCTTCTTAGAAAGAAAAAGAAAGAGCATGAGAAGCGCGCGATCGAGGAATTAGAGGGATGCCACTGCAGGAATGAAGTTCGGAAGTTTTACCAAAAAGTCAAAAGAACCTCCCAAGGTTACAAACCCCGAACCGAAGCCTGCAAAGACGATCAGGGGAACATCGTGGTGGAATCGCAGTCGGTGCTGAGGATATGGAAAAATCATTTCTGCAAATTGTATAACGGCGATGACGAACCGAATTCCGCTACCATGCAAATTGCACCATTCAACCTGGACGACGTAGGCCAACAATTCCGTCCACCCGATCTTGACGAAGTGAGGATAGCCATATCTAAACTTAAGTCCAATAAAGCTGCTGGAGCTGATGGCCTTGCGGCTGAGCTATTCAAAGCGGCTGGCGATGAATTGGTTAGGAGTATGCACCAGCTCATCTGTAAAATATGGTCGGAAGAAAGCATGCACGATGAATGGAACCTCAGTATTGTTTGCCCGATCCTCAAGAAAGGCGATCCTCTGGACTGCACCAACTACAGAGGCATCAGTCTTCTTAATATCACCTACAAGATTTTCTCTGCCGTACTTTGTGAACGCCTGAAGCCATTCGTCAACAACCTGATAGGTCCATATCAGTGTGGCTTTAGGCCAGGGAAGTCCACCATCGACCAAATATTCGCACTACGGCAGATCTTGGAGAAAACCCAGGAGTTCCAAATCGATACCCACCACCTTTTTATCGATTTCAAGGCCGCGTATGACAGCATCTATAGAGACGAGCTATATAGAGCAATGTCTAGTTTTGGCATCCCTGCCAAACTCGTCCGTTTGTGCAGGATGACGATGGAGAATGCACGCTGCTCCATCAAGGTCGGCAAAGACCTCACCGTCACCTTTGATGTCAAAAAAGGTTTTAGGCAAGGCGACGCGCTGTCATGTGACTTCTTCAACATCGTTCTTGAAAGAATAGTGCAAAACTCTCACGTAAACACTAGAGGCACAATCTTTCAAAAGTCCGTCCAATTACTCGCTTACGCTGATGACATTGACATAATGGGACGAACAAAGCGTGATGTCAGTGGTGCTTTTGTGAGCATTGAGAAGGAAGCCAAGAAGATGGGTCTAACGGTGAATGAAAGCAAAACAAAATATATGCTGTCCACAAGAAAGGACACCCAACACCGACGTCTCGGACAGAACGTCACTATAGACAGCTATAATTTTGAGGTAGTCAGAGACTTTGTCTACCTAGGATCCGCTATAAACTCAGCGAACGACACCAGCGCTGAGATCAAACGAAGAATTACTCTTGCTAATCGCTGTTTCTTTGGGCTAAGAAGGCAATTGAGAAGCAAAGCCCTCTCTCGAGCAACTAAGCTGTCCCTGTATAAGACGCTTAGCATCCCGGTCCTGATGTATGGTGCAGAGGCATGGACACTGCTAACAGTGGATGAGAACGCGTTAGGCTGTTTTGAGAGGAAAATTCTCCGGGTGATTTTTGGTCCCGTCTGCATAGATGGGGAATGGAGAAGAAGATTCAACAACCAACTGTGTGGGTTGTACAGCGACACCGACCTAGCCACAAAGGTGAAAAGCCAACGACTGAGATGGCTGGGTCATCTAGAGCGAATGGACACCAATGCTCCGGCCCGGAAAGTCTTTGAATCCAACCCCGTGGGACAACGCAGTAGAGGTGGACAGCGTAAAAGGTGGCGCACGCAAGTGGAAGAGGACCTCAACCAACTTGGCTTGCGAAACTGGAGACAGCTAGCTAGAAACCGAGCCGGCTGGAAGAAGCTTGTTGGTTGAGGCCCTGGTCCACCCCGGACTGTAGCGCCACCTTAAGTAAGTAAGTAAGCATTTTCTTCGAAATAGTAGACGTGACTTTCCAGGTTTCACAAGCATATAACAGCACGGATTTGACATTGGATTCGAAGAATCTCAACTTAGTGCGTAAGGAGATTTGACTGGATTTCCAAATTGGGGACAGGGTACCGAAGGCAGCGCGAGCCTTATTCATTCTACTTTTAACGTCCAGATCCGTACCACCGTTTGCAGAAACAATACTGCCAAGGTAGTTGAACTGTTCCACTACTTCAACTGGCGTCTCTTGTAGAATAATACGCTGCTGTGTGGAGCGGCCTGTGAGCATTATTTTTGTCTTTTTGCTGTTTATTCTTGGACCACTCGACTCTCCCTTTACTTGCAGTGTTTGGCACATCCCGTTCAGCCCACTGATGTTATTTGCCAGTAGACATATGTCATCGGCATAGTCTAAATGACTGAGCCTTTCGAACGGCCTCCTTGAATGCCCTGTCGCTCAGCTGTACCAACACTGGCCGTCAATACGTCGTCCATCGCCAGCAGGAAGAGAATTGGCGATAGAACATCCCCTTGTCTCACACCCTGTTGCACTACGAAGGAGTCGGATAGCTGCCCATTGTGCAAAACAAAACACCTTGCGTTGTTGTAGGACTCTTTTATAATGGCAACTATTTTTGGTGGAATTCCTCTACCAAGCAACGATCTCCATATAAATTCTCGGTTAACTCGATCAAAGGCTTTCTCAAAATCCACGAACATGAGGTAAAGCGGTGATTGAAATTCCAAATTGATTGAAATAGGCATACAAATATTTATCAGTATACGAACCCTTGGCCAAGTATCGCAATGAGACTAGAACTTTAAGTTCTGGTGAAAGAGCAACTCCTGTATTTGTTCGAGAAGATATGTCATCTTTCACAGATACTATTATGAATCGGGCGTTTTGTTTGGTGAATCTGTACCCAGCAAACATTTCCCTTCAGAAATGATTTATAAATAATTCACAGAAGTGAAAGAAACCCTCATTTATGAATTCATTTATAAACCGGTTTGGATCAAATTTACTGGGTAGCATTACTTCGAATTCGAATCGTTTTTATGTTTCATTAATAATAGAGTAATTCTTCGTTTTAGTGAATGTAAATAAGACGCTTATATATTCATTTCACTGAACAATTCATGAATCTATTTTGAATCATTTAAATGAGACAGATTTGATTCATTAATATGAATATAAATTGAATTATATTTAATTCATTATAATGATTCTTTAATAATCCGAATGTATACCATAGAACTGAATGTAAATATTATTTCAGTGTGGTTATACAAAATGCTAAAAAGACGTCAAAAAGACAAACAGTATCGTCGTCATCAAATTTCGATTGTTTAATTTACTTATGTACCTAACTCAAGAAAAAAAGAAAAATATTTAATTATTTTTAAGTTTATTGATAGGTTGGTATACAAAAATGTATGTACTTAAGTCAAGAAATAAATACTTAGTTATACGTAGGTAAGTTTATGGATTGGAAGCATGATCATTTTGAAGGTCTCTTTGCTCCTAAGCGATCATTTTATTTATTTTTATCACTTTATATGTTTATTTGTTAATTTATTCTATTTATATTTTTTTTATTTTTTTTTCACTGCCACAATTGATATATGTAGTTCCGTCCGTACAATAATAATACGCAAAATTGACTGAAAGTGACGAATTTTCTCGTTATGGCTTTTCAAAACAAAATGAAAGGGACATTCAGTTTATGTGAATAAAAATGGACGCACCCAAGATATACCTCTTTTGAGGATCGCTTGTGCGCGTTCACTTTTATTCATATCATGTGAAGGAAATAAGAATCTCGATATTTTTGTACTATGAACAAAATCAACACAAATACCCTTCCCCGCGTATGAGCCCAGCAAACATTTCCCTTCAGAAATGATTTATTAATAATTCACAGGAGTGAAAGAAACCCTCATTTATGAACTCATTTATAAACCGGTTTGGATCAAATTTACTGGGTAGCATTACCTCGAATTCGAATCGTTTTTATGTTTCATTATTAATAGAGTAATTCTTCA
Organism: Dasysyrphus tricinctus; assembly: GCA_963921185.1. Taxonomy (NCBI): domain Eukaryota; kingdom Metazoa; phylum Arthropoda; class Insecta; order Diptera; family Syrphidae; genus Dasysyrphus; species Dasysyrphus tricinctus. The sequence goes on from OY992530.1 coordinate 110,237,911, forward strand.
CTTTAGTGAATGTAAATAGGACGCTTATATATTCATATCACTTAACAATTCATGAATCTTTTTTGAATCATTTAAATGAGACAGATTTGATTTATTCATATGAATATAAATTGGGGTTTCCTCATTCAGTTTAGTGAATATAAATTGAATTATATTTAATTCATTATAATGATTCTTTAACAATCGGAATGTATACCGTAGAACTGAATGTAAATATTATTTCAGTGTGATTATACAAAATGCTATTTTAAAATGGTAAAATTATCTACATAAACAGTTTGATTTCCCTAGATTTATCGAATGAACTTATGATAAATTTCGCTAAAGTATAATGGAATATTCACGGCTATTCTGATATTCAGTCGAATTAATTCCGTACGGAATGAAAATGGAAATCAAAAAGATACTCCAATTGAAAAAGTTAAAACAAAAGTTAATTTATTCAATTTATCTTTTTTTATTTTTTTTTTTTCACTGCCACAAAGAATATAGTTCCGCCCGTACAATAACAAATAACAATACGCAAAATTAAATGAAAGTGACAAATTTCTTCTTTACATAACTTTTGTTTCAGTTTTGGCACGACTAGGTCCCGTTATGGCTTTTCAAAACAAAATGAAAGGGACATTCAGTTTATGTGAATAAAAATGGACGCACCCAAGATATACTTCTTTTGAGGATCGCTTGTGCGCGTTCACTTTTATTCATATTATGTGAAAGAAATAAGAATCTCGATATTTTTTTATTTAAAAAAAAATCAACACAAATCCCCTTCCCCGCGTATGAGGTAAAAGTGATGGAATATTTGAGTATATTCACATTTAATTCACAGAAGTGAGGGTTTCTCGAATATATGTTCTTCATTTTCACTGAATGTTCTATGAACGTTCACAAAAATGTTTGCTGGGAGGTAAAAGTGATGGGATATTTGAGTATATTCACATTTGATTCACTGAAGTGAGTGTTTCTCGAATATATATTCTTCATTTTCACTGAATGTTCAATGAACGTTCACAAAAATGTTTGCTGGGTAGCAATTCCAAGTTCAATTACTTAAAAAAAAACAAGGAAACGAACTGATACCAACCTATAGTGCCCGAAAAAATCATTTTCATCATATTTGGTGATCTATTCTCTCTTTATAAGTTTTCTCTTTCCGTGATGATGAAGATTCTTCAATTAAATTTAAGTCCAAAAATAAACTTTCCTCACTTGAAGAACTCATTTTTCCAAATTTTTATTTTATTTGCACTGACATTGATTGCTGAGCTGGTAGCGGATCCTAGATAGACAAAGTCTCTGACCACCTTGAAACTATAGCTCTTTTTGGTGACGTTCTCTCCGAGACGTCAGTGTTGGGTGTCCTTTCTTGTTGACTGCATATATTTCGTTTTGCTTTCGTTCACCGTTAAACCCATCTTTTTGGCTTCCTCCTAAATACTCACGAAAGCACCACTGACATCATGATTTGTTCGTCTGATTTGGTCAATGTCATCACTGTAAGTTTTTAAAAGTTTGTGCCTCTAGTGTTGACGTCAGAGTTTGCACAATTCTTTGAAGAACGATTTTGACATCAAAGGCATTGCTGAGGTCTTTTTCCAATCTTGTTGGAGCAGCGTGCATTTCTCCATCGTCATCCTGCACAAACGAACGATTTTGAGAGAGATGTGAAAACTAGACATTGCTCTTTATAGCTCGTCTTCATAGATGCTGTCAAACGAGGCTTTAAAATCGATGAAAAGGTGGAGGTGGAGGGTATATATTTGAAATTTCAGGTTTTTTTCAATTCATAGTGCGAATATGGATGACGGTGGACTTTCCTGGCCTAAGGCCACACTGATAAAGAACTATCAATTTGTTGCCATATGACTTCAGGCATTCACAAAGCATGGCAAAAAAGACCTTGTACGCAGGCGCGGATACAGGGGGGGGCAATGGGTGCAATTGCCCCCCCCTGGACAAGATTCGTTCTAGCATAAATATGAATTTAATAAAATTTTATCAAAAAAAGGTTATTCCGTTACACGTTTATAAAATTTTTTCTTGGCAGCGCAGCGTTTCAGCAATGAGTAGTTGTGCGTTGGCCGATGGCTGACCAAGTTCAGTTAAGAAAAGTTCCACTATGCACAAATAGCCTTCAAATCGACTGAGTGGAAAGCTTATAACTTCGGTTTTAGATGTCCGATCTTCATAGTTAAGGCCTTTAATTAAAAGATAAATGTCCGGCTACATTACTGTATAACATTTTATGAGAAAAGTCAATTTATTTAATACTAGGAAGCAGATTGAATCCCAAATCGATTTGATTTTCACTTTTCAAAATGCTGTGAATGAAAAATTTCACAATTTGACAGGTAATGATTTAAAAAGTTATTGCTCCACCTTATATTTAAATGTAACGAGAGAGGCGTTAGGGGCACTTATCTAAATTTTCAACCTTAAAGTCGATTTTAATTTAAAAATAAAAATTAAATCTTTAAATTACGTCGATTTAAATAGCTTCAAGAATTTCTAACTTTACTTCAAATGCTCGGATCTACTGGATAAATACATCTAATTAAATTTAAAATAATAAACTACATTTGTTTATAAAAGTTACTGAAAAATACCAAAAAACTTCATACTAAAAGGGTGATAGAGTTCTGTTTATGATAAGTATTTAAATGTGCGTTTCCATTGAGGGAGTACTTTCGCTAGAAAAGTCTCGAGAGTGACTCTTGGATATCTGTCTTCCCCTCTCCTCTGGTGAGCTTATTTCATGACTGTATGCACTTTCGAGTCTAATGCTCTAGAACTTCTTCAGAGCTGCTCACCGAAATGGATACGTACCTTAAGAGTATGTTCATGTGCTTCGAGTTTGGCGCTGTACACAGTGATGCGTGCAGACGTGCTGCACATCTGTTTTAGTCATAAGATACGTTTTTGAAGTATGTAAGTTTTCGTGAGGATTCTGTCATTTTCGTGGATGCGTTTTAGGAACTTCCGTGTTCCATATTATTAAACTAGCGAAGAGTACGAATCCAACGAAGAAGATTGGAGAGAAACCAGGAAACGACTACAGCAGTCACTGCCCAAGAGAAGTTGGATGGAACTTTTACATCTAAGGATTGTTGTTTTTGGCCGTTTTTGAAAATATCAACACCAATTCGATTGTCAAATGATCGTCATTTTTCAATGCGAATATTGATATTGAATCGATCTGCATGAGTCTGGCAACTCTGCAAACGATGTTTTAACTTTTGAGCTTTTATGAAACATTTTTAATAAAACTTAACGAAGGCTAAGTATATTGTTATTGTTAATGAAATGTATAACGAAAGTTAGTCACAATCGAGGACTGAACCGAGAAGGTCGGACGGAAAAGTTTAATAAAGAGTGTTTTTTCCTTTCAATTGTCCACTATAATCCTTGTTTTTTTTTCAATGTCGGAAAGTTTGGTTTTGTATCGATGAACGAAGGCACCTGAGGAAACGATACGGTTCATCTCAGTTTTGATCTGTAAATTTAGTTTTGCTAAAATACAGCTTTTGCCAAATTAATGCAATGGTTTTGTATTTTGTTTGCACAAAGTTTTTTTTATCAATTTCCTTCAATTTTCTTGCCCACGAATATAAAGTTTATGAACACGTTCTCCGGCTTCTCAATATTTTTGTTGCCAACTCGATGTTTGTAGGTACTGCAGAATTGCACTGGCAAAGTTGGTTAGATTGTCCCAGCTAAAAAAGAGGCTGGAAATTTCATTCGAGCTCGAACGTCATGTCTCATGTGTCTGAATAGGAACATAACACTGTGCCATTATATTTTCCGCGCATAATTGTGGAGTTACGAAGACCCAGAGGGAACTCAAAAACGCTGTAAAAACACCATGCTAAAGCAGCAAACTGCAAAACTTCATTTCAGAAAGTTGAAAGTGAAAGACTTAATTGCTTTCTTCAAATTTCAAACTCATCAATTCACATTGCTTTGTGTGACCAAGCGTGTAGAGCGGTATAAAGTGTACTCAAATTTTCTGTAGACCTCATCAAGATTTTGGAATCTCACGAAAATTGCCCCCCCCTGAACGAAATCCTGGATCCACGCCTGCTTGTACGCGATATTAAGAAGACTTATGCCTCTGTAGTTGAAGCAGTCCAGAAGATCACCTTTCTTCAAAATCGGGCAAACAATTCAGAGGTTCCATTCATCGAGTATGCTTTCCTCCCACCATATTTTACAGATGAGCTGGTGCATACTCCTAACCAATTCATCACCAGCCGCTTTGAATAGCTCAGCTGCAAGGCCAGCAGCTTTATTGGACTAAAGTTTAGGTAAAAGCTATCTTCACTTCGCCGAGATCGGGTGGACAGAATTGTTGGCCTACTTCGTCGTCCAGTTTGAATGGTGCAATCTGCATGGTAGTGGAATTCGGTTCTTCATCCCCATTATAAAATTTGCAGTAATGAATTTGACATATCCAACCGACTTAGATTCTACTACGATGTTCCCCTGATTGAACCTCAATCCTGCAGTGGCATCATTTTATTTCCTCTATTATTAATTAATTTTCCACAGCTAAGAATCTACAAAGCAACCTGGCACTCCCCAAATGGGCGATACGTCAACCAAATCGATCATGTGCTTATTGATGGAAGACATACCTCTAACATCTTAGACGTGCGCACTTTTTACGGAGCAAACTTTGACTCTGACCAAAAAAAACCGTGCAAAAAAAAAATTTCGAGATAACAATCAAACATGACATTACGATGATAGAGAACACGAAAAAAGTGGGTGGCAAAATTCTGTCTGTCTGTCTGTCCGTACCTCAACCTACAGCATAAACCACTGAAGCGATTTTCTTCAAATTTTGAACTTAAGGTTTTTTTGTAACTCTCCAGAGGGGAAATTGAAATTTTTTTTTTCAGCTCAAAAAATAACGGTACTTGCCATACAACCGTTATGGAAAAGCTTTTTTATCTCAAAAACGGCTCCAACGATTTTGATAAAAAAAAACAGTGTATTATTGTAGATATGATGTACCTTTTAGTAAGAAAAAAAATCACCAAAAACATTTATTAACGGTACCTGCCATATAACGGTTTTTTTTATTTTTGGTTTTTTCATTAACCGCTCATCTGATTTCAATCAATTTTTTTTTCACATGCTTTGTTAAAATATAAATAATACTGCATACCAACATTTTTGAAAAAATAAATTTCGGATTTTTAAAAAAAGATTAAAATTTTTTTTTGAAAATTCAATATTTCAAAAACGGGTTGATGAATTGTTTTGAAATTTCATTTTTAAATGTATATTAATATAAACTCAAAATTGGCATATCAAATTTTTTTTTGAAAAATGTAACAAAAATTTCATATATAAAAAATTAATTTTTAAGAAAACGGCTCGAACGATTTTTATTTTTTTTTTTGCATATATTCATATTTTTTCAAGTTATCAAATGGCATACTTCTTTTTGAGCTCTAAGTTTATTAAAAGTTAAAATTAAAATAACAGAAGATATTTTTGGCTTTACAAAAAGGTATAGCATGGTATTGTAAGTGTTTCCGTTGTTTAAAAAAAATCAATTTTTTTTTTAGAAAATTGCCCATCCTGGCTAAACGAGGGAAAATAGAATCCCCTCCCCAACGATTTTTTCTTTTCCCAACCCAAACATCACGTTTTAGTTTCTTGTAACATTTTATAAACGTATATAACATGATTCACGACCTTCCATCCCGTATTATTAATATAGTGGAGCCTGAATCCATGGGGAACTTTCCCAAAACCTTTAAATAAATCCCTGTAAATATTTTATAGAACAATAAATCGACGTCAGCAACACTGACAAATAATTATATACAGACAAGGGCCACATTGGTAAATAATTTAATTCTCTGGTGATTAAATGTTTACCGTAGAAGAGATCCCGTAAAACATCAGCAGACAGCAGATCATATTTTACAATGATGCGATAACTGAATTCAATTGGAATTCGATAGCGATTCGGTACAGTCATTCTCATCATCATCATATTTAAATCTTATCGTTGTAAATTAGATTATAAATTTAACTTGAATTAACTACCTATAGTTTTTTAAGTAATAAATATCAATAATATTATAAATAGTTTCTTTTATTTATCAAAGAACTAAAAACTGTTCTCTAATTTTCCTTGGGGATACCACACAATATCGTATTTCATACTTTTAAACATTTTTCTCTTAAACTCCATCTCTTTATAAACAATTTTTTAAACCCTCAGCCTCTTGTGCATAAGACCAAGTACGAGTGACCCAGTCGTGTATTTTATTTTTGAATGATCTGCTGGGCAACAATTATCTGAAGTGGCAACGCTGATGATGACGATGAAAAAAGCGGCATACACAAGTGCACGTGCCAACTAAACATATCGCTGCAGCTGCTGCACTCATACCTACTATACTGTATATACATTCAATAAATGCTGTCACTATTACAAATGAACTACGGAAATGTAGTTTTAATTAAGCAGAATCACTGCTTCGCCGCATAAAACTTTTAAATGATTATCGTATACCTACCTAGTTTTTCCTAAGAGATTTTATCATTAAAAAGATCGACCACGCCCAATGGCCCAATATGACTGTGACTGGACATTTAGCTGGGGTTAACATTCTCAGAGCATCTCATTGAAGTAGTATTGTATACATGATTGAACTAGGGAAATCAACTAGCTACTTGCAAAAATTCAATTGATAAGAACGCAAAAAAAAATTAAATTAATCGCCCAAGTCATGAAAAAAATTATTTTCAAAGGAGAATGGGCATAATTGTATGAGTTGTGTCCCATCGTTATAACACTTTATTACCTAAAGGATGTATTTTTTAGACGTGTGATTTTCAAGAAGAAATAAAACGAATATAATTTAATGTTATGGCCAAGAATTTAGCTTTATTATTAAGACTAGTACGTCCAGCCCTCGAAGCTCAAGTTCTAATAACACTATTGTCTAGTTGGCAACTTTCTAAAAAATTGTTCAAGAATCGATCACCAAAATGATTCGAATATTCGATCATTTTCATTTCACTGAATTTATTTCGGATTCAATTTTATTCATTTGGCTTTTGCTGGAACTAGATCTCTCCAACTTTTACGAATTCAATTCAATACTGTACCGGATCCAATTAGATCCAAATTTAAAAACAATACAATTTGGATTGATTAAAAAAGCTGAAAAAGAAATGAAATTTTCAATTTTTTACTGCTCCGGAAAAAGTGATTTTATGTCAATTGGTTGACATTTGGTAGTTGTGTAATACATACTTTAAATGTGAAAATATAGCTTGGCCTTTATCCATCAAGACATCAACTTTTAAATTCAATTGACGGATGGCTACGATATCAATGGATAAAAAAACCTCACACATTTTTGATGAATTTTAACTGCTTAAGAAAAAGGTGATTTGTAAGCAATTGGGTGACGTTTGTATCGAAATATACTTTTCTTGTCAAAATATAGTTTGCCCTCTACATTTTAAGTGGCTACGATGTCAACGGATTAATAACTCTCTAAAAAGTCTGAAATGTTTGAGTAATTATTACTGCGCCGGAAAAAGTTAATATTAGGGCAATAAAGTGGTATTTGAATCCAAATACACCTTTTCTGTCAAAATATAGTTCATCCACTATCTTTCAACCCATCTCAAGTGTCAAATTCCATTGACATATGGCTACGATGACGATGGATTAAGAAATCTCTTAAAAAGCTGCAATTTTTGATATATTTTTACTTCTCCAGAAAAAGGTTATTTTAAGGCAATCGGGTAATATTTGGATCAAAATATACCTATTTTGTAAAAATATAGTTTGTCTTCTGTATTTTAAGCCATCATTTTTTAAATTCAATTGACGGATGGCTACGATATCGATGGATAAAAAACCCTCTAAGAAATGTGAAATTTTTGAAAAAATTTTACTACTCGGGAAAAGGGTGATTTAATGGAAATTGAGTGACATTTGGATCAAAATACACCTTTTCTTGCAAAGTAAAGTTCATCTCATATCTTTCAAAATATCAATTTTCAAATTTCAACGACGGATGGTTACGTTGTCGATGGATTAAAAAACCTCTAAAAATCTGAAATTTTTGATGAATTTGTATTGCTCCAGGAAAAGGTTATTTTAAGGCAATTGGGTGACATTTGGATCAAAATATACTTCTTCTGTCAAAATATTGTTTGTCCCCTATCTTTCTAGCCATCAACTGTCAAATTCCATTGACGGATGGCTATGATGTCAATGGATCAAAAAAAACTCTAATAAATCACACATTTTTGATGGTTTTTGACTGCTCCATAAAAGTTGATTTTAAGGAAATAATTGGTGGGTACTTGGAGCATGCATGTTAAGCTAAGCGCATCGAATTCTCAGCATTTAACTTAAAAGCGGATAAAACTGTGTTACCGGCGTGTAGTAGGCGCTAAAATTTACTTGTCAACGCATTGACAGCTCGTAGCAAAAGTGACGTTTTTTATCGAATTGGGGCTAAACTAAACAAAGTTATTCACGCAGGTAGAGGACAACCTCTTCGGGTTAATTTAAACGAAGAGAATTATCAGCGCTTAACTTAAATGCGGAGAAAAACTGCGTAGGTGCCCTTTTACACTATGACTTTTGGGTCAAACTTTTTTCGAAATTAAATGAGTGCGGAGGTGAGATTAGTCGTTTTTTCTTGTTCGCACTCATTGAATTTCAAAAAAAGTCATGACTCAAAAGTGGTCGTGTAACATGGCACTTACCGATGTGAATAACGCAACAAAATGTTTTAGTTGTAAGCGCGTTGACAACTTACAGCTTTTTTGCAAGCATGGATAAAATCGATACAAAAAGAAAACATTCAAACTATGTATTCCATTCCGGTAAGACAGTTTTTCTCCGTGCTTAAGTTATGCACCGAAAATTCTCCGTGGATTGATGAGCACCGACATCGTTTCTTTCTTCTAATTCCCTTCGGCCTTGCAAAAAAACAGAGCTATTATCCATCACGCATACTAAGAGTCCGCTGACTTCCAGTCAGTTTGACAAAAAAGTGTGATAGCTTATATCAAAAATTCACGTTTGCATAGAATTTTTGATAGCAAAATGACCCAGGGTATTTGCATACGATTTTTGGATGTATTCCAAGATTAAGTAAAAATCGCAAGAATAATTCCATCGTTTAAAAGCAGTCTTTAGCGTGTAGAAGACTTAGCTAATTTTCTGCAGCACTGAACGCTGCCATCGGACATTCCAATAATCTTTCCAGTTGCTGGAAAATTGGTTTGTTTGCTATGTTTCCATCAAAGGTTCAGTTCAGATTTAATGAATCTATTTGGTGTTTCCATCGTACAAAAAGATTTAAAAAAGATTTACTTTGACAGCACCATTAAAAATGCAAATGGTGTTTCATTTTTTCTTATGAAGAGGAAGTGAGATAGAATATTTCCTTTGAGAAGAACTGAATTCAGCCATGAATGAATCCTTCAGCACCATACAGGAATTAGGTTAGTTCGATTTGTAAAAGTATTTATCCTAGGAAGATTTAACACGATTAATTTCTAGTCTTCAAGATTTACAAAATATATTTGTATGGTAAGTCTTCGAGATTTAAAGAAGATTTGAGGTTAATCTTACTAAATTTTAGATAAGCGTTAGATGGAAATGTAGCATAAAACGGCAAAGACGAATCTTGTATATAGAACAACAATAGTGTCTTGAGTTTTAAAGTGAAAATGTCAAGATATCAAAAAATTAAGTGTTGTGAACAAATACTCGTTCTCGCTCGCACTTATTGTGCAATTTTCTTTTATTGTTTTTTACTTTTTGTGGTGCATTTAATTAATAAATTTTTGCATTCTGCACTTCTATGCAAAAAACACCTTTCAGTCGATATATAACTAATATGCCTTTGGCTTTTGTAGACCGCGTAATTGTACCACAAGATTCGTGCTTGCCGTTTTATTATATGGTCATAAGTGTTTGCCATTATGTTTTAAAAATGATTTTGGGCAAGTAGCCACCGCGCCGTGGCTAGCTCGAATAAATTCCAGCCAAAAGGCCCAATTTTTGACCATGAATTTTCGATCACCAATTTTCGATGCGATGGCGGATGGACTCATTCCTTTCGATCACCAATTTTCGATGCCATGGCGGATGGACTCATTCAGGTCTTCCTCTTTAGTGTAGACGCGATTCTAACCTTTACCCGCTCCAGAATGATGGTTGCCATTAGTTTTGAAAAAACGGACAAAACTGAAATACCTCGCCAATTGTTGCAGTTCTTAAGGTCACCTTTCTTTGGCAACATAACAATCACACAATCCTTGCAGTCACGTTTTCCCACACAGCTTGTATCAACGGGTGTAGCTGTTCTGACGGGGCTAGCTTTCAGGAATTCGGATGGTATTCCGTCAAGTCCAGCTGCTTTGTTGTTTTTGAGAAGAGTTATCGAAGATTGGATTTCCAGTACTGTAGGGGGTTCGATGTAAATACCCCTATAAGATCTACGCATATCGTTAAGCTGGAGCATTTCAGCACTCTGTTCAACGGAATCCTCATTAAGCAAAGCACAAAAGTGATCCTTCCACCTGCGTAGCTGATCCTCGATTGATACCAAAAGTGTACCATCCACATCCACTACAGGATAATTGGTGTTGCTTTTTTTCCCGACAACTTCCTTGGATATTTGGTACAATTCCCTCGTATCTCCTCTTCTCTGCGAGAACGTCTATTCAGAACCAAATGGTGGTTGCTACCCATGCCGGCATTTCTAATGCTTCGAACATCGCACATTGACTTCCTCCATCGCTGCTGAATCATGATATGGTCAATTTGGTTTTGACCATCTGGTTGTATAGATAGATAGATAGATAAATTCTTTATTTTTTTTTCGATTCGATTGTACAAAATTACAGCTAAGAATACGAACATGGCAATTTTGCCGTCTGCCGGATATGACATTTCATAAAAAAGTAAATATATTTAAACAAAATAAGAATAATGTAAATCATTTATCTATAATTTTAACTGTGAATTTAAAATCGTATTTTTACAAAGCAGTTAAAATTTGATAGAAATTCAAATGGGAAGGCGAAGATAATTATTATAGTTTTTTTTTTTTTTTTTTTTTTATTATATAACAATTTTAATGATTTGAAACATAAAAACAAATTTTTACTAAATTCTTAAATGAAAAAAGTGACCTTAAGGCAATAACTGGTAGGTTTCAGTGGGCACATGCTTAAAGTTCGCTTTAAAAGCTATTCCGATACGTTAAAGCATGTTTGCAGAATTTGAATAAGCTGGACCATCCTCGAACACCATTTAATATTTCGTAGAGATCATTAAGGGTCAGAACACTTTCTTGGAAATATAAGCGACGTATTTCTTGTAAAATCGGGCAGATTGCAATGAAGTGGTAAATATCTTCAGGTTCTCTTCTATTGCATAAATTACACATCTGCTGAAGATCGGCTCTGTGTGGCATGTAGTTCAAATTAAGAATTTCCACCCTAGCTCTGAAAATTGTACTTATAGCCTTGAAGGTGTACTTAACGTTAAAATAGCTTTCCTCAGTTAGCATCATATGATTTAGGTTCCTGTAGATAATTCTAGACTCAGACGATGAAGCTCTGGTTAAGTGCTGGCGATAAATTTTGTCATCTGTTTTTGCAATGATTCTTGCAAATATATCCTGCCATTCAGAAACGTTCCTATCCGTTAGAGATAATGAAAGGTCATGAGATGATGCCATCTGGTTCCATTCCCTAAACGGATAAGCATTGGCACGTAGTTGTCTTACCACAATTGATTTATGCAGACTATTGTCACGTCTCCTCATTACTCTAGTTAGATAATCTGCATGAGCTTTTAAGTTTGTAATGTAAATTGGTGGTAAGCCAGATTCCACATGTATAGCATAGGTTGGTGTTGAATTCGGTGATCGGAATATTCGTTTGAAGAAATATCTTTGAACAGCTTTAAACTCTTCAAATGGGGTTACTCCAAAGGCCTGTACTCCATAGCACTTACAAGTGTTGACTGTTGCCTTAAAAACTTGGTATTTCGATGAATGGTTAATGTTTTCATTAGCAAAGAACTTAGGCCACATCATGTTTAGTGCCAACTTAGCTTCGCTACTTTTGTCTTTTGCATGCTTCTGAAAGTTTAAATTCGATGTTAGCAAGACTCCGAGGTACTTAAATTCGTGTACTACATCGATCCGCTGGTTGCTGAGTCGCCAACTTTCTTCAGGTAGTCTAGTTCTCCTTCTACTCTCGAAAATCATGATTTTTGTTTTCCGGGCATTGATTTTGAGGTCCCATGTTCTACAGTGAGATTCTAGCCTATTAATTTGAAGTTGAAGCGTAAACGGGTTGTCAGCTATCAAGACCAAGTCATCGGCATATATTAGAACTTTGATTAGAATTCCGGCAAAGATGACGCCCCCAGGAAGCACATCGGATATACCATCAATAAACAAAGCGAATAATAGAGGGCTCAGAATGCATCCTTGTGGCACACCTGCTGACGTGTCGAACCACTCTGATAACTTTGAACCGTCCCAAACTGCTGCACTTGAGGTCGATAGGAGTTTTGAATAGAGCATCAAAAACTTCCGAGATACTCCAAGTGATGAAAGTCTATATATCAAAGCATGTCTGTTGACTGTGTCAAATGCGGCCTTAAAATCAACGAAGCACACAAACAGTTTCTTATTTTTTTCTATATAGTTGCTGGCGATGCAAGTTAAGGCAAAGATGTGGTCAATTGTAGAAAATCCAGACCGAAAACCAGCTTGAAAAATACTAAGTCGATTAGTGGTTTCAATCCAATTGGAAAGCCTTCCATAGAGAATCCTTGCAAATATCTTTCTAAGAGAATTGAGGATAGAGATTCCTCTATAGTTTTCCGGCTGACTCGCATCTCCTTTCTTGAATATTGTAAAGATTAGGGCTTTGGTAAAACTCGTTGGCACACAAGCATTGTTGTACAACAGATTGAAAAAATTCAAGATGTAGGTTTTGAGTTCGTCAGTACTATTTTTGAAGAATTCGACTGGAATTCCATCAATACCTGCTGCTTTGTTGTGTTTCATACTCAAAAGAGCTGCTTCCAGTTCGCTCAGAGATATTTGGGCGTCTAAATCCGACACATAAACATCTTGTAGTGCGTAGCTGAAGGTATGAAGATTCTCCTCGGCCGACAAAAGAGTTTTAAAATGTGCTGCTAGAGTCTGAGCTTCGAGAGTGATCTTCATACCTTTAGATGATCCACTAAGTTCACGTACGGTGGACCAGAATTCCTTGGAATTTTTGCTATATTGTAATTGTAAAGCCAGATTTTTAAGGTAATTAGTTCTCTTTACGAAACATAATTGCTTAAACTCTTTGTTGGCGCCAATATACAAATTTTTGAAGCAAATGGCGTTTGTCGATCTGAATAGCTTTAAGTATTTAAACGAGAGCTTGCGAAGTCTATTACAGTCTTTGTCAAACCATTTGTTTTTGGGCATGAAAGAGATGTAATTATTATTCACATCTGGCACTGAGGCGTAAATTACTCTTGTGATATTTTCTTCAATTTGTTCTACTGTACTTATTGATTGTAGCGGAAGAAGATTGCAATGGCGTCTGGTTGTACCCAGGTGATTTTGTTGCAAGTCTTATGTTTAAACACAGTCCCACCCAGTTAAATAAGTGGCATCCTAAGAATTGCGGCAATATTCCCTGATCTTTATTTTTTACCTATTCTGTCCACGAATACAGCATACACTTAGTTTGAGCTTTGTATCTAACAAATTTTTTGAGTTAGCCAATGTCTTTTATTAATCATTAAAAAGCTTTAGACTCACCTGGTAAGCACTTTCGACCGCCAAACCCGTCTGGCATAGTTTTTTTCCTGCATTAGAATATAAAAACTAAGTTATAAATAAATTAAAGCCTTGTGAAAGTAGATTAATTTTGACCCTGTTTTTGCATTTTGACAAAATCAGATGCCTTTTGATCGCAGCAACCCTGCCAGACTGTGGTTTTCGTACTTAACTAGTCCCAAATCAAGCATACACAAAGTTGTAGCCTTGTAGTAGGTTAGTAAAAATGGCTGGTAGCTCTTAGACTATAAGTTTAATAAGCCCAACGATGGAATTCTTCCGGAACATGTTGCTAAGTTTCTATTTATTTATTAAAAATAAATGTTGATAAAGTTTAAAATTTTATTTTAAAATAAAAACAGTAATAAATAATTTTAAATTTACATTTAGATATATTTTATTTATTTCATTTTCGTTGTCTAAAGATTTGTGTTTTTTTTTTTGTTTTGCTTTCATGTATAAAATTAATAGGTTAGATATGTACACATAATTATTTTTAAGAGATATGTACATACTTAGTCTAAGAGAGTCTTAATAATATATTCTTTTAGACTTTAATTAATACAGAGATTATTATTTAATTCCCAAAATAAATAGATGATATTCATTGATTTACTTCTCAGTGTTTACATTAGGTTTAAATGTAGTCGAAGAAGTGGAAGGATCAAAAGATCCACCAGATGCAGATGCAGATCCAGATCCAGATGCACCCTGCTTTTCAAATAATTCATCTTGTTTTACTCTCAAACCTGTACGTGGAATTCGTACGTTGCGTATGGTTGAAACGCAAGCTATTTTGCCCTTTTTATGATAATAGCGACTATGACGTTCGAATATCTTTTCATCCTTTTTGACAACTGTATGAACAAACTTTATAGAATTATCTGGATACTGCTCTGGATTCGGACAATTACTGAAAATAGATATGTAGGAATCAACTGCAGAAGCCACCAAATTCATTTTATATGTTTGTTCTCCTTTTGTATGAAACTCCTCTGGGTAAGACTTATTGTCAGTTATAATACTTATAGGTCTGCTTGATACTAAAGTGCTGTTCCTTAGAAAACGCTTTACACCACGATGTTCCTTAGAATCGGAGAAATACAGTCTTACCAGCTGTGATTTATCAAGATTGAAAGTTTTACTATTTGAGGTTTTATTTGGATGTTCTCGGTTGATGTTAAATTCTGGATTGCTGCAACATTGGTTAATGGTGGGAGGATCTTTATTTAATGGGCTTGTTGGTTCCTTTGATTCTGAAACTGTCGACTCTTTGAATGCATATTTGGAATTTGATGGTCCACTTAATTCTATAAATTCTAGCCCTGTTGAATTATTATTAATTGGTTTATTAAATACCAAAGATTTTTCTGATGATGATTCAAGAAATGATAATGATTTTAATGACAAATGTCACATGATGTGTTGACAGAAGGATCATGACGAGTATAAGTAAATGATATATATGTTGAGGACATTATTATCTAGATAGTAGTGTAAGTTAATTTTATGATAAAATGCAAATGCTAGATGGCCGTAATGTTAGTAACATTAATTTATTGACGAACCAGACGATGATGGAATAGTAGACGCACCTGATGTTGAAGAATCAAACTGAATGTTTGAAAGGTTTACTGCAGTTGTATTACTTCTAGCACTACCACTTGTTGATGGTCCATGGAAATAATTTGGCTATTTAAAAGACCTATTAGTCCGAGAGCTAGCGACACTAATTTATGAAAGATTTGATAAAGGTTGAATTTAGTTTAGTATTTTTCTTTTGTAAATTTAACGCTTGACAACAATAAAAATCTATGCCTGCAACCGTAGGGCGTTTATTTATAGCGAATTTTGAAAGTTTTAAAAAAAACTCTCACCTCCCCATGGTGAACATCGGGTGCCTAGTACCTTTAACTGAAGATGGGGTGCCAATCGGTTTTAGGCGGCAGCAAACGAGAGCGGGGGCAGGAGTGTTCCCACTAAGGCACTTCTCCTTTATCCAGGTGGCAGCGGAAGAATTCCCCAGATGGAATCAACAATAGCGTCTACAGATCCAGTTAGGTTAAACAACTTAGTGAAGACCTTATATGGGCTACTGCGACATATTCGTAGCTCAGGCCTATAAGGAGCGGTTTATCCGGCTACCCACCCGTGGAGTTATAATAAGGGTCTGGTCCTCCAGGTGTGGGGTTGTGCGTCGGGGTAACTTCTCTACCACGGAAAAACAAACTGGTTCCGAAACAACCACAAACTTCAGATATGGATGATTTTAATATGACCCCAGCAAACGAAACAAGAACAATGAATTTCGGTACTGCACGTGGAATTTCCGAACCTTAAATTGGCCACGTGGAGCCGAATAACTAGTAAAGGCTGACATTACAGTCATCAAAAGTTGCTATGGGATGGAGAGGGCATACGAAAGGCTGCAAGGAGCAGGGTCAATGGCTTTTTGGTTGTGGTTTTGTGGTAAAGGGAAGTCTGAGGCAAGAAGTCTTAGGCTTCAGAAATGTAATGGCCTTTTCGATTGGCAATCCAGAGCACCGATTCGATACGTGTGAACGCTTCTCATTTCGATTCTGAAATCAAATTCAAAACAATATTCTCTCTTTTAAGAACAAGAACTGTCACTCTGTCCTCAATCGAAAAGGCCATAAGCGAGCGCCTGGTAACAATCCGCATAAAACAAAATTCAAAAACATCACGTTGATCTGATGTGCCAATGCCCCAACGGAAGGAAAAATGACTCAACCAAGAAAGAATTCTACGATCTCCTCGAGAACACGTATGATAGGTGCCCCAAGTACGACGTCAAGATTATTCTTGGCAACTTAAACGCCAAGATCGGGGAGGAGGGCATCTTTGGTTCGATAGTCGGAGGACACAGCCTGTACAACAACACTTCCAGCAACGGACTCAGGCTGATTGACTTTGCGGTGGGGCGTAATGTCTTCATAACCAGCACTCGACACCCACACCTCAATATACACAAAGGGACCCGGCGGCGGTCTCCAGATCAACGAACCGTCAACCAGATTGATCATGTTGCGATAGACGCAAGACATGCTTCCAGTATCCTGGATGTCCGAACGTTCCGAGGTGCCAACGTAGACTCGGATCACTACTTGGTTGTAGCTCAAGTACGAATGTGGATATCCATGACTCCACAACGACGAGCGGATGCAGTGAAAAGATTTAACATCGCGAAGTTAAAATCGCAAGAGATCGTCAGGACTTTTGAAGACAACGTCTCTCTTAATCTCTCAGTAATCCCGTACCATCTGCAGATGACCAGTGGAAACACTACCAAAATACCGCGACAGATCTACTGTGTTTCACCAGGTCACCACAACGAAACCCTTGGTTTGATGAAGAATGCAGGCTGACGCATGCAGCAAAGAATGATGCCATTGAATAACTACAAATAGAAGGGACACCGGGCAAAACGTCCACTAGGTGGCCTGGTTTGGCAGGCTGTCGCTGCAATCGCTCTATCAAATACAACACCCCTTTAATAAATTTGTTCCTTAAAAGTTTGTTCCTTTTGGGAAATTTCCTTAATTGCCGAAGAAGAAAGGGAAGAAATGTTTTTTTTTTTTCACAGAGCATGAAAACGAACAACAACAACGAATTGAACAGCCGTTTTAGTTTTGCTTTTGAGGTATTTTTTTCAATGCCATTCGAGGACTCAAGGTTAATGAAAATATGGGGTAGAGATAAAAATTATATTTTCTTTTCTGGGTTGTGTGTGTGTTGTCCAGTAAATGAAATTTGTTGTTAGTGTTTTGTTGCAATTTGGGATGTTAACGATGATGGCTTTGTTTTGTTTTTTATATCTTGAGATCCATAGGCAAGGAATAATAATTTTTTTTTTAATTTGAAAACATTAGTCTCAAGTGGTACATACACACAACACAAGTGTGCACTCTTTGATTTTTGGTGTGGTGGGTCGATCGGTGGTATATGTGTGGCGGAGTGTGTACACACTTATGTGCTGTGAATGGGTCGTTTTATAGGTATGTCCAGGAAGGTACCTGTTCCATCTTCTTTTAAATTGTTCGTCGATTTTTACGGATCCTTATCAATTAATATAGATTATCAAGTAGGTACTCAATTTTCAATTCGTACCTATTTATTACATAGGTACCTGCCATCTGTCACATAAAAATAATTAAATAATGGTTTATAATTTGTTCTCATTTATTGTTTTTTTCAACGATTTTGGTATAAATGTAGGTACATACATACATTGTTATTTTTAAGATTAGAAAACTAAAAATTATAAGTATTATTATGTACTTAATAAATAAAAAAAGATCCTAAAGCAACCAGTGATAGTAAAGATGTAGTTTTTTTTAATTAAAGTTTTGTTTTTACTGTACCCAAATGAAAAATGTTTGAAATTTAAAACTAAAACCGTGAAACAGGGTGTAGAACACATTTGAAGGTATGTAGGTATGTAACTCACTTTTTTTAGTAACTAAGCGATAAAAATCTTATGTTTTTCTTTTAAATAGAAGGATACACTTTAAGTGGACTTTTGAGAGGTACATAGATATTCTGATTTGAATTTGGCCATAATCTAATTTAAATTAAAAAATCGCATGTATGTAGGTACACTAGTTAAGAAAAATTCTAGGAACAAGATTTTGAATTTTTTTGTCAGTGGTTTTTGTTGTATGTGTGAGATGAGACAGAAAGCTTTTTTTTAATTTTTAAAGGTTGTAATTTTCTCGGAACTTTTATAAGTCAATCAAATCTATCGGTTATGACTTTATTCAACTATAAGTTACTAACCTTTTTGTTGTTGCCGTTGTTGTAAAATTTTGTTCTGCCTGCGATATCTGACTTTTAATCGAAAAACTTTGTTTTGATCACCAAAATCACACCTAATAATAAAAAAAAACGACTTTTTGTGATCCCTTCGTAGGTACATACATATATGTATATCTGTTGCTTCTTTGCAAATATTAATTGCATGGTAAATATTAGTATGCAAATTTGTAGATTAACATATTCTTAACATCGCTGAACATTTTTATAGGTATTGAAAAAAATTTAAAAAAAAAACTTTGTCTTTTTTCTTGTCCAAGTAGTGCGTGACCAATACAAAATTGTAAATAGTTGAAAAGAATTCGTTATTTTTGTTTTCATTTCGATGGTGATTACACAAATGTTTAGTAAATACACAATTTGTTATTTTCAAAAATGTTAAGAATATGTTAGTCTTCAAATCTGCATACTTATATTAACCATGCAATAAATATTTGGAAGGAAGCAAAAGATATACCTACATACCTACGAAGAGATCACAAAAAGTCGTTTGAACTTTTTTCTAAAATAACGGTGAAAAGCCACAAAAACAAATAGTCTTAACAAAGTCTAAAATGATCATTATAAGTTGGGATATTGGTGACAAAAAAAATATTAATCAATGAAGCTTGAAGATCACATATCTCAGGTAAAACTAAATATTACAACAAAAACAAGGTGACTTAAAGCTGAATACACAAGTCACCTAACTAAAGTTCCAAACAAAAAGTTCGGAGATTTTCTCACTTTGACAACCTTCAAAAATAAAAAAAATGCTTCGTGTTTCATCTTTTACCACAACTTAGTACCTACCATGAATACAAAACTAAAAACAAACATTTTGTTTTCCTTAAATTTGTTTGAATGGTTGAAGTTTGACGTCTGAGTCCGAACATTAGAATTGTATTTATTTAATTAATTAAAAACAAAAAGTAGTTTTTAAATTATTTTATAGATTTAAAAGTTTAGTCTACACATAATAAAAATAAAATGCACGACTGGGTCACACGTACTTGCTCTTATGTTCAAGACACTGCAAGTTTAAGAAAATTGTATATACAAACATGGAAATTATGAGAGAAAAATGTAGAGAAGCATGAAATACGACACTTAAATTAGCTAAAACAACTCTTTTGACAGTTTGAGGTAAAAAAAAAGTATGCCATCTTAATTCATGATGGAATATGATTGTATGGGAACAAAAAATTTAAAATCGTTGGAGCAGTTTTTTTTTAAATTAATTTTTTATATATAAAATTCTTAAAACATTTTTAAGAACAAATTTTGGTATGCAGATTTAAACTATATATTTATGTGTATATAAAAACAAAATTTGAAAAAAAATTGTCAACCCGTTTTTGAGATATCGAATTTTCAAAAAAAAAAAATTGAAACTTTTTTTAAAAATCCAAAAACTTTTTGTTTGAAAATTTTGATATGCAATATTATTGAATCTTATCTGAAATTTGTATATAAAAAAAATTCATTTAAATCCGTTAAGCTGATAACGAGAAAACTCAAAATAAAAAAATACGTTCTATGACAGGTACTACTAATAGTTGCTATGTGTAAAATTTTATAATTTTTGATGGTAGATCGTACTAATTTTAATATATGAAAAAAGTTTAATCAAAATCGTAGAAGTCGTTTTCAAGCAAAAAAATATTTTCCTTTGCGACTTTTTCACTTTTGTATGGAAGGTACCGTTATTTTTTCATAAATGTAAAATTGTTTCTAAAAGTATTTTAGAGAGTACTAAAAAAGTCTTAAATATCAAGTTTCAAAAAAATCTATGATGCCGTTTTCGAAATATTTGATTTTCCAAAAAAAAATTTGAAATATTTTTTAAAAATCCAAAAAATATTTTTTCAAAAATGTTGTTACGCAAAACTATTAACATTTCTTGGAAGCTTCTGTATAAAAAAAATAATTGAAATCGGTCATACAATTTTGAAGAAAATCAAAAATTAAAAAAATGGTTCCTTAAGAGGTACCATTAATAACCATTTTTGAAAAATGGTTTTCCACCCAAAGAAAGCCTTTACTAAAATAAATTTATTGAATTTTTTTTAAGAAAAGTTGTCGAGCCGTTTTTGAGAAAAATACGATTATGTAAATTTGCCAAAAAAAAATGTATGACAGGTACCGTTATTTTTGGTTCAAAAAAAAAATGAAAAACACGTGTCGGCAGAATCACCAAAAACCACTATGTACCAAGTTTGAAGAAAATCGATCGAGCCGTTTAGGCTGCAGACGAACAGACAGACAGACAGACAGACAGACAGAATTTTGCCACCCACTTTTTTGGTGTTCTCTATCATCGTAATATCATGTTTGATTGTTATCTCAAATTTTTTTTTTTGCACGAATCCAAAACTTGCCTTATAGTACCTATAATCGCAAGTAAAATAAAGAATACTTTTTGAAAGTGAGCGGTAGTTTGTTGTTAAGCTTAATTCAAACAACAAATACAAGAAATTATTTAAATCTTAGTATAGATAATATACAGGGTGTCCCGGACCTGAGTGGAAGTATTTTAGGATGTGGTTTTGGGGGTTATTCTAAGAAAAAAAAATGTTTGGGGGGAAAGTTGTATCTCCCCTCCCTGAGGCAGGCAAAAAAAACATTAAAAGTCAACGAAAACACATCTAATAATGTGCTATATTTTTTTTTTTTTAAGATAATACTCCATTCTTGCATTTGGATTTCAAATCAAGTTGTTTAAGCGAATAGGTTTCGAAAAATTAAATTTCAAAGTCAAAATTAAAAAAAAAAAAAGTGATTTTATTCTTAAGTCGACATTTTTCAAAATTTTACGTAATAAAGTGCTTTTTTGTGTTCAATATTCAATGCCCTCATCATTTATTTAGTCCATTACCGAAAACCAAATGCAAAAATCTTTCTTAGTTTTTGAGAAATTAAGAAAAAACAAAAGGTACTTTTACCAAAAAAACCCGAAAAAATGAATTCATTCATAAATTATCCATAATTTAACCCTTTTTCGGCCTTTTTTGGTAAAAATACCTTTTGTTTTTTCTTAATTTCTCATAAACTTAGAAAGATAATTACATTAAGTTTTCAGTAATGGACTAAAAAATAATGAGGACATTGAATATTGAACACAAACTTAAGTACGTAAAATTTTGAAAAATATCGAGTTAAGATCAAAAAATCAAATTTTTTTTTAATTTTGACTTTGAAATTTAATTTCTCAAAAACTATTTGCTTAAACAACTTGATTTAAAAACCAAATGCTAGAATGAAGTATTATCTTTCACATTATTAGATGTGTTTTCGTTGATTTTGAATGTTTTTTTTTGCATTTGAAGTCCCTGCCTCTGGGAGGAGAGATACAACTTGCCCCCCCCCCCCCCATACAATTTTTAGAATAACCCCAAGAACCACACCCTAAAATAAATCCACTCAGGTCCGGGACACCCTGTATATTACAGAAAAGAAGAGGTCCACAAATTCGAATAGCTGTACTTCAAATATGTCTTAATATATCTAGTTTCTTTACACTTTAGCCTGGCATTTATAATTTTAATTTTAGCTCTTATTAATACCTTTAAAGTATGATTTAATAAAATTTGTTTATGATCAGTGGATGTACAGGGGTAATAAACTTGGGCATCGCATATATTTAAAAAAGATTGTAGAACAGTTTGTTGGAAACAAAGCTGATCAAAATTTTCTTTGAAACATTTTACAATAATATCTATGAGCTTGACAAATGATTTTGAAAGATATAATCAAGCCTCCATTTGTGGTCTTTTCATATTGTCGAGCTTTGACTATGTTGAATTTACATATTTCACAACCGGTTTTTTTGAGGACAGACTTTGCAATGTATCCAGCAAAATATGTTGTAGATATTTCTGAAATATTTGACGGTGTATTTTGTTCAACTTCATTGTCTAAGGATGCCTCGTCATCTGAATTGTCAAACTCACAAATATTGCTATCTTCACATTTCACATGTTAAGTTGCATTTATAATGAAAAATTTTGAAAAAAAAAAATCTTTAATGATATCTTTTAAATGATATTTATATGTGCCTGCATAATATGTAGATTTTTTCTTAAAAAATACTCACGTTTTCCTTTTTTTTTCATTTAAATGATTGATTTATAATATCGTTTTATTAAAAAAAAAAATAGACCTTTTATTTGTAGGCAAAAATTTGCTTGGATGATTAGATTATCTATGTAGGAAAAAGTTTGGCTCTTTTAATTTTAATTGGATGTCAGGATAATAACTGTAAATAAGTTTAATAAATTTTTAACACCACTGGGAGTGAGAAATTAAAACTCACCTGCTGATAATGGAATAAAATTAAAATTAAATAAAAGAGAAACCGTTTTATATCTTTTTGTTGCTGTATGGCGGTGAGACGGACACCAAACACCAATATATTCAAAATGCACCTATGTGTACCTACATGTGCGTTCATTCACAAAAGAAAATCAAAGCACAAATTGAAGAAAAAAAATATGTATCCTTTCTTCGCTGTATCTACATATCTACTCGTATGTATCTATATCTCTAAGAAAAATACAAAAAGGATTTATTTGAGACTCACTTAGCCGAGAAGAAAACCAACTATTGTGTGAAAAGGAAATTATAGCTTCATGAGCGGCCACTGGATTCGATTGGTGCGACTGTCGTTTGAGCAATGTCCGGTGTCCCCTTCTATTTGTAATTATTCAATGATGATGCCTACCAGTCAATGCTGCAAACTAGAACCAAATCTGCTGAGAGTTCCGCTCGGGAGCTCTACAGGCAAAAACGAAGGGAGGAACGCCAACTTCTCAGGAGGAAAAAGAGAGAGCATGTGAAGCAGGCGGTCGAGTCTATTGAGGACTGTAGTGGCAATGGAGATGTTTGAAAGCTCTACCGAAGGGTGAGGCAATCTACCCAGGGTTACAGCTTCAGAACGGAAGCCTGCCAAAACGAGAGTGGGAATACACAATCCGTGCCGAGGATCTGGAAACAGCACTTCTCTAGGCTGCTAAACGGTGATGATGGCTGAAATTCCGCTGTTAGACAGAACACTCCATTCAACCTGGACGATAATGGTCAGCATTTCCGTCCACCCGACCTAAGTTAAGTGTGGATAGCAATAGCCAAGCTTAAAGTGTACTAGGCTGCTGGTGCGGATGGTCTGCCAGTCGAGCTAATTAAAGCAGTGGCAGATGACTTGGTAGGGAGTATACACCAACTTATCAAAAAAATTTGTTCGGATGAAAGTATGCCCATTGAATGGAACCTCGGTAAAGTGTGACCCATCCACAAGAAAGGAGATGCTCTGACCTGTGCCAACTACAGAGGTATAAGTATCCTCAACGTCACATACAAAATCCTGTCATCTGTACTATTTGATCGCTTAAAACCGTTTGTCAACGATCTGATCGGCCCCTATCAGTGTGGTTTTAGGCCCGGCAAGTCAACCGTTGATCAAATATTTGTACTCCGACAGATTCTGGAAAAAACCCAGGAGTTTCAAATCGATACACACCACCTCCTTATCGATTTCAAAGTCGCTTATGATAGCGTAGATAGAGAAGAACTATACAGAGCCATGTCGTTGAAAATGGGTTTGGCTGTTAATGAGGACAACACGAAGTATATGCTATCATCGAGAATGGAATCTGAACATTGTCGACTCGGGCAAAACGTCACGATAGATATGTATAACTTCGAGGTCGTCAAGGACTTTGTCTTACTGGGCTCCACTATTACATCGTAAAATAACATCAGTGAAGAGATCAAACAAAAAATTACTCTTGCCAGCCGCTGCTCCTGAGGGCTAAGAGGCATTTGAGTAGTAAGGTCGTCTCTCGAAGAACCAAGGAGACTTTATACAAGACCCTTATCATCCCGGTCCTGCTGTATGGGCTGAAGCATTGACCCAGCCGAAAACGGACGAGAATCAGCTTAGGGGTTTTGAAAGGAAAAATTCTTCTTGTGATCTTCGGAACAGTCTGTATTGATGGAGAACGGAGGAGAAGATTTAACAATGAGCTTAATGGGTTTTATAGCGACGTTGACCTGGTCGAAGAGCTGAAAATACAGCGGCTGAGATGGCTGAGATACGTGGAGCGTATGGACAGCGACGCATCAGCCCGACGAGTCTTCGAATCTAACCCTTATGATCTGCGCAGCAGAGGAAGACGTCACTTTAGGTGCCTTACACAAGTGGAGAACGACATCAACCAACTTGGAGTGTGTAACTGGAGGCAGCTAGCTAGGGTCCGAGCTGGTGATGTGGGGGCTTAAGAGGGTTGAAAAACCCTTTTTTTCGATTTTTTGACCTACTATGAAGGATTTGATAAAGACTTCTGCTAAAAAACCTCCATCAAAAAGAGGGTTTAAACCCCCGTTAGCCCACATATCACCTTTTTTTGAAGTTTTAGTTTCCTCTGAGCTCTATTTATGTCGAATTTACAATCGCATCATCAAAAATTTTAAATTATATTCCATTTTTAAACACAACTACCCGAAAAAAAAAACAAAAAAATATGTACGAAAATGGGTTTCCTTCCAGTAGAGTTTTTTTTTTTCTTAATTTATGTCTAAAAATCTATAGAAGTTAGTTAAAATATTTTCATTTTAATAAGGCATTAACGAATAATGTGGGTGTGTTACTCTATTTTATCCTCCCGACAACTTAGCCCCGCTATGCAGGTGCTTAATTGTTGGACTATCGATTGGCATCAAATCCATCCTCTATCAAATGTGACAATTACTAGTTAACCCCACTGTCCAAGGTGACAGGCATGTTTTTTTTCTTATCTCAATGCCCACTACCATTTACAGATTGTTTCATTCCATATCAAATATGGCATATCACCCCTTTCTTTTTACAACTTTCAAAATTCGCCAAAAATAAACGACCCACTGTTAATAGATGCAGCTGGCATCGAATTCGTTGCTTAACTCAAGTAATACAACAAATTTAAGGACATCCCCTCCTTTATCATTATCTTACACCAAATATTGTCGCCATCTCCCGGACTACAAAGTCGTCAGTTGCTTGAGTGTCAGGCACAGAAATTTTCTTTTTGTTTGTCAAATTGATTGGCGATGAGGTGTTGTTTTCCTGTGTCTGGTCGTTAGGTTGGCTGTTTGATGGTGCATTGACATTCAATCCATGTTTATTGGGTATGGCGGGATCCATTATGTCTCTTAGGAGTAAGTTCTTTTGTTTTTGAGGTTTTGTTTTTCAACTCAATTTGCACTTGAAATACACGAATGATCGAATTGTGAATCCGTTTATTGAATTATTTTCACTGCTTTTATTTATTCTGGGTTGTGTGTTTATAACTACCAGTTCTTCCATCAGAAATACTAAAAATTAAAAAGAAAAATAATTTTGGTAAGTTCGGACTTGATAAATCGCAATTCGCAGTAAATTGAATTGAAAATATTGAAAAGCATTTATATATTATAATCTAGTTTTAAATTATTAAGTATATTCATGAAACTTAGTAAAACATTAGATACATTTACGGATTAAGTTTTTCATTTGGTTAATGACTGCAAATTTTGTATTACACAATTTGGTTAATCTTATCCAAGGATTTGGCCGCGTTCAAGTTTCAATGGTTAGCCATGTATATGTTTCTGAACACCAGACAGCTTTTATTGACATTTTTCATAGGATAGCTTCGTATCCAAAAATTTTTAGGATAGCTTGGGATCTATTTTTTGACAACAACTGTTTTGTCATCCGCTGCGATTTTACAAGGGATCACAACAACACAAAACCTATCCAGATCGTTTTGGATACAAGTTTGAACCCGGCATTTGGCTGCGGAAAATTAACTACTTACATTTATTTGGGAAAAGTTATCCAAACGTCATTGTGACTTTTAGGCTATCGATTATGTCATAAAGGAACTAAGACGTTCATGGGAGCTTATTGTAAAAATTATCAAAGGGGTCATTGAAGATGAGAAAACCACGGAGTGCTATTAAATTGGAGGGTGCATTTTTTAGAGGGGGTTCAAAAGCACCCTTTTTGGTTTTTTGCTTGTAACTTGAAATCGATGCAAAATTTCGAGACAATTTGCGCAACCTTTTTTGTAGAGAATAAAATTAGCTAAATTTTAAGAAAATCATTGCAAACAAATGTCAAAAATCGCATTTTTTGTTTCTTTTTTTACGTATTTGCCTATAACTTTCTTACCAGTAGAGAAAGGTATAGGCATTGATCCATATAAAAGAAAGATAATTAAATTTCCTTTAAAATAAATTAAAACAAAAAAAAAAATGGTTTGGATAAAAATCGACCTAGAAATAGGCACTAATGGACCTTTGGCACCTCATATGAGGGAAATTTGATAAGAAAATATTCCATCTAATTGGTCAGTAATTGGTCAGAAAAGGTCAACTGGTCCCAGAAATTGGTCAGCCCTAGATAACTTTTAACCAAGGCTTTAACTTTCTCAAGGTCGCTCAAAGTTACGTGCGATTTTTGGCACCTCATTTAAAGGAAATTTGCCAAAAATGTATACCATCTGAAAGATCTCTTGATCTATATAAAAGGTCAGCTAGTTTCAGTAATTGATCAGCTATAGATTCGTTTTTAGGTAATTTTTTTCAAGGTCACGAAATGAGGTGCCAAAAATCGCTATGACCTTGAAATAAAAAAAAAAAATCCATTAAAAAAAATCTATACCTGACCAATTACTGAAACAAGCTGACACCTTTTGTATAGGTCTTGAGATATTTCAGATGGTACACTTTTTTTTGGCAAATTTCCATTAAATGAGGTGCCAAAAATCGCGCATGACCTTCAGCGACCTTGAGAAAGTTTAAGCCTTAAATAAAAGTTATCTAGGAATGACCAATTTCTGGGACCAGTCGACCTTTTCTGACCAATTACTGACCAATTAGATGGAATATTTTCTTATCAAATTTCCCTCATATGAGGTGCCAAAGGTCCAGAGCCCGGTGGCGTAGCTAATGGAATGGGAAAAGGTACACGAGAACCATGAAAAACATTTTCTTCAGTAAAAAATTAAACTAATTTCCAATTCCAAGTCGAGTTAAACCGAGTTGGAATAAGCAAACTGAGTTGGAAAATTCAATTTGATTTCTGGAGCAGCAGAAAACTGTCAATATTTCTGATTTTGGCAGGTTTTTTTTTGTATCTATCAACATCACCCATCACATGGACAATTCAATGGAATTTTATAGTTGATAACTTGACAGATGGAGGAAAAACAATATTTTGACGGAAAAAGTTAATTTTGATCCAAATGTCAACAAATTGCCCTAAGATCACATTTGCCACAGATGAATTTCAATGGTTTTTAGTACATCGACATCGTAGCCATCCTTCAATATAATTTGATAGTAGCTGATGGCTTGATAGATGGGGGACAATCTATAGGGTATTCATAAACAGCGTTAAGTCGTAGAGCTTTAAACATCGTAATTTGGTCACAATTTCTATGGAAAATTTAACAGATTTACGAAATTTACAACTTTACTACGTTTATGACGCTTTTGTATAAAATTCAAGCTTAAAATTAAAATTAAAATTAAAACTAAAATTAAAATTAAAATTAAAATTAAAATTAAAATTAAAATTAAAATTAAAATTAAAATTAAAATTAAAATTAAAATTAAAATTAAAATTAAAATTAAAATTAAAATTAAAATTAAAATTAAAATTAAAATTAAAATTAAAATTAAAATTAAAATTAAAATTAAAATTAAAATTAAAATTAAAATTAAAATTAAAATAAAAATTAAAATTAAAATTAAAATTAAAATTAAAATTAAAATTAAAATTAAAATTTAAACTAAAATTAAAACTAAAATTAAAATTAAAATTAAAATTAAAATTAAAATTAAAATTAAAATTAAAATTAAAATTAAAATTAAAATTAAAATTAAAATTAAAATTAAAATTAAAATTAAAATTAAAATTAAAATTAAAATTAAAATTAAAATTAAAATTAAAATTAAAATTAAAATTAAAATTAAAATTAAAATTAAAATTAAAATTAAAATTAAAATTAAAATTAAAATTAAAATTAAAATTAAAATTAAAATTAAAATTAAAATTAAAATTAAAATTAAAATTAAAATTAAAATTAAAATTAAAATTAAAATTAAAATTAAAATTAAAATTAAAATTAAAATTAAAATTAAAATTAAAATTAAAATTAAAATTAAAATTAAAATTAAAATTAAAATTAAAATTAAAATTAAAATTAAAATTAAAATTAAAATTAAAATTAAAATTAAAATTAAAATTAAAATTAAAATTAAAATTAAAATTAAAATTAAAATTAAAATTAAAATTAAAATTAAAATTAAAATTAAAATTAAAATTAAAATTAAAATTAAAATTAAAATTAAAATTAAAATTAAAATTAAAATTAAAATCAAAATTAAAATTAAAAAAACCCGACACTATCTTGTGTCGTTAAAACTAACAAAAATGCAATAGTAAATGTGTCAATTCAGTGTATCATAACTCTTAATGAAGGGAACTGCTTTTTTTATAAGTGTGTTTTGTCAATAACCTTCAGAACGTGAAGTATGGTCAAGAATAAATCAATAAAATTATTTTTACAAGGGATAAATAGAAAACTAATTATTTATTAGATTCACATTTTACTGTGGAGTCGAAAGACAAATATAATTTTATTAAACTTGTGAGTCCCGAACTTTTTCTAAATGTCTTTCGACTCAAAACCGACTGACAAGTTAACAAATTGAAGAAAAGAGGTTTTAGCAGAAACAGTAAATGCTAGCGATTTGGCTTTGAGACATTAAAGTCGAACCATTAGAACTTTACAAAATTACACATACAGCAGCAATCTTATCAGCTCCAAGTTTTTTTAACTTTGAGTTAAGCCTTGAACCTTACAACAACCAACTATAAGCAACAACTTTTCAATAACAGAAACAAAATTCCATACACCAACACATGTGGAGTCTCTCAAAAACACAAAATAAGAGGTATCAACTATATACTAATGCAACGCTATGCGACCAGGTCAGATTCATTCATTAGAAATAGTTGTATGTACACAAATTATGTAAATCAAATCCGATGTATTACGTAGATTGATTAGTTTAATCACAAAAACATTTTTTTAAATAAAAAAAAAAAAAAATAACTTCATCTTAAATCACAATCACAGTGTTGCGCAATAAATTATGGCTGTTCTCTCGCACATTTAATTTCTATGCAGCGGAGCGCACGGGGAATCGGAATCCGAATCGGAAGTGCATATTATGACTTATTGAGTGTGTTATGTATAATATTATTCGAATGAGATAAGTATAGAAGAATGCAGTTTTGAATGATTATTTACCTATCTGGCATATTTGTCTTTTCATTGGTTAGAATATTTAGACACTTCTTCACAAAATTAACCACTGTAAACGCTAAGAAATAATCACAACA
The DNA here is from genome assembly GCA_963921185.1 of Dasysyrphus tricinctus. Lineage (NCBI taxonomy): Eukaryota > Metazoa > Arthropoda > Insecta > Diptera > Syrphidae > Dasysyrphus > Dasysyrphus tricinctus. The sequence goes on from OY992530.1 coordinate 110,268,028, forward strand.
ACTTATGTATATCGGCACCAAGTACTGCTACTAAAACTGCGCTTTTATCAAATTTAGATAGGTATCATCGAATATACCGACAAATCCATATCCAAATTCCACGCAGCCGAATCAACGCCTCCTTCTAAAGTCTATGATTTCGATGATATTGATTGAAATATCTTGAATTCTAATAAAAAATTCAATTCAAGCGACAGTAAAGAAGACGACAAGAGTGATGCCAAAACAGTAACAATGACAACCGGGTCCAACAGTGACGACAATACACGCGCTACCAAAGCAGAAAATAATAACTAAAATATCTTACCTATTAATTCCATTCTAATAGAAGAAAATTGAATGGAAAAGTCGGGTAAACCCCACCATATACATACAAGCCCTTAAGTATTAATTGATGCCGTCGGAACTACAAAACTACATTTATAAATCATATAGAGTCACATTTGGTTTATACACAGCTGATGACCAGCGATGCCACATGGCTGCAATTGTAGTGCATCTACTGCACTCTCTGCAAAAAATAAATCTAAGGTGCCAGTTATAGCTATCATTGAAACTCATCATTGAAAATTTTAATGATTGATTTTGAGACGTTTAGGAAGTAAAATCATTTATTCTTTTGATGAAAAAATAAAGCTAAAGACCTAATTAATATTTTTAGCCAAAAATTTTTTTTAAATAGGCCCAACTTTCCACATAAAAAGACGTTTCTTATTTCAATGATTGAACTACCTTACCAATGATCATTGAAAAATTAAAAGTCAATTTTTGTGGAAAGTTGGGCCTATTTGAAATTTTTTTTTGACTAGAAATTTTAATTAAGTCCTAAGCTTTGATCGTCCATCAAAATAATAAATGATTTTGCCTCCTGAACGTCTCAAAATCAATCATTAAAATTTTCAATGATGAGTTTCAGTGATAGCTATAACTGGCGCCTAATGCCACAAAATCAAATCAGTTTTTCAAAATATCTTTCTACCCGTAATTGATATCGATTTAGGTATATACTACATAATGTGTTCATATTTAAAGTTATGGGTACGGTGACCATCCGTCCTCTTTTTTAGAGGACAGTCCTCTTTTTCGGAGTCCTGTCCTCTATATTTTATTTTATTAAAGAGGACACAAAATTGTCCTCTTTTTACTGAACTGTCCTCCAAATGTCCTCTTTTTATCTTTTAAACCATTTTTCTAAGATTGAAACCATATCAAGTATCTACTTTTTTAATAGCTTAACTAATTGAACACATTACTTTATGACAGCACTAGTTTGAATCTAAACGCTTTTCCCATGTACTAGAATTTGGAAAAGATCTAGAAATCATTAGTGACGAGTTATTTGGCTGGTTAGTTAAGTCAAACGATACGTCAGTGAAGAACAAATTAAAAATTTGACATTGGTTACCAGATAAGAAAATTTTATAAAGAACATGTGAAAATCTATTTCAGCCAGTAGTTGTCGCTATTATTTCTAGCTTGAAATGCCCTGACCGAAAGAGTGTTTTCAAATTCAAAACATATTTAGACACCCGAGAAATCGCAATTTAAAGTTGACAAACTAGAGGCAATGTCAATAGCAAAGTGAAACAAATTACAACTTTGGCTGTGCAGATTTTTAAATTTTCTTAAGCACAAAATATTGCAAAGAAAAGTACAATAATTTAAGACTGTTTCAGCCCTATTTATAAAACGTGCTCGGATATCTTCTTATTCACAATTCAACTAAAATTATGATCAAAAGTTAGGTAGTTTTCTAATATAAATTTTATAAAAATAAAGATATAAACTGCTAATCTACGTTAAGTTCTATATCTTAACGAAAATCTAGAATCTAGTACAAACAACAAGAACTTTGATGTTACCAAATGGCCTTTTCATTGGGGACAGAATGACAGTTCTTGTTCTGAAAAGAACAGAAAATTGTTCTGAATTTGATTTCAGAATCGAAATGAGAAGCGTTCACACGTATCGAATCACTGTTCCGGATTGCCAATCGAAAAGGCCGTTTTTAAAAAGTTGTCCTCTTTTTTGTCCCTGAAAAAATGGTCACCGTAGTTATGGGTGCATTGCTCTGAACCTTTTTGGCAAGCCACTAGATTAATATACCCGAACTACACAAAAAAAAAAATAACGAAACAAGATTTTTTTTTAATTTTTTAGTGTATTTTGAACAGATTGTTGCATTGTTTTGAAATTTGATTGCAAATATTGCTTTTCCTAAAACCGTTATTTTAAATGAAGAGAGAAAAAATGACACGAGACAAAATTTTGTTATATTAATTTTGTTGGACAATTTTGTGCCAACCAAATGTCAGATATAGCTTGTTTATTCAGCTTTAATTAATTTTGTTGTTGTACAATTTTTGTTTGTATGGTTTATCTTACTTTAAACGAAACAGATTCTATTGTCTTTGATTACCAATATAACAGCAAGTAATGATGTCATACAAAATTCAAATTTTAATAAGTTTCCTTCAAGATTCTTTAAAGACTTTGTAGCGATTATTTCTTTTTGCCCCAACGGTGAAGGTTTAAAAATGTACTTTACTTAAAAATGTCTTTTTGTGGTCTTTGGTTTAATCTTTTATTTCTTTGCATTGCAAATATTGATTCCCTGACTAGCATTAATATTTCTGTAAATTTTCAATTGGTGCAGTGAATCGTTTTTTCTCACCAAGTCTAAGAAACCAATTAAAGGAACAAACTGTGTTGTCCCTAAACATTGCATAATCTTCATCAAAAACAATTTTTTTTTTTAATTTGCGCGCACTCAGGGGTTTTGAAAACCTTTCAATTATTAAACACAGTACAAGCGTTAGGAAAATTGGAGAGGACTTAAAGGGAGATACCGATGCACATTGGTTTTGAATGTCTGTATGGAGCAATGGGAGGGAAAAAAATCAAGCCGGGTAAAGTATTCCACATTCGTTTAACGCAGCTTAAAAAAAATAGTCTCTGTACTTAAATTAACAGTACGTCCGAAGCTAGGCTTATGGGTAAACTGATGGGCATTTATAGCGATGCGAGTGTTACGGTGGAATTGTTCAAATTCTTAAAACATTTTTTAAGGACAAATTTTGGTATGCAAATCCTAAGTGCATATAAAAATCAATTAAAAAAAATGTAAGCCCGTTTTTGAGATGTTAAGTTTTCATACAAATTATTTGAATTTGAATCTTTGTAAAATTTGATAATTTTCTGTAGTAGATCGTACGATTTTAAGCATTTGAAAAAGTTTGATGGAAATCGTAGGAACCGTTTTTGAGAAAAAAAAATATTGTCCTTAACGGTTTTTTAACTTTTGTATGGATGGCACCATTATTTTAGCATTAAAGTAAATTTTTTCTTAAAATATTGTAAAGAGTATTAAAAAACTCCTATTAATCGAGTTTCAAAAACTCGATCATGTCGTTTTCTAAATATTTGATTTGCAAAAAAAGAATTTAAAACATTTTTTAAAAATTCAAAAAATATTTTCTTTAAATTTTTGTACAATATTACTTAGGTTTTTTTTTTGGAAGCTTATGTATAAAAAAAATGTTGAAATCAGTCTTACTTACTTACTTACTTAAGGTGGCGCTACAGTCCGGGGTGGACCAGGGCCTCAACCAACAAGCTTCTTCCAGCCGGCTCGGTTTCTAGCTAGCTGTCTCCAGTTTCGCACGCCAAGTTGGTTGAGGTCCTCTTCTACTTGCGTGCGCCACCTTTTACGCTGTCCACCTCTACTGCGTTGTCCCACGGGGTTGGATTCAAAGACTTTTCGGGCCGGAGCATTGGTGTCCATTCGCTCTAGATGACCGAGCCATCTCAGTCGTTGGCTTTTCACTTTTGTGGCTAGGTCGGTGTCGCTGTACAGCCCATACAGTTCGTTGTTGTATCTTCTTCTCCATTCCCCATCTATGCAGACGGGACCAAAAATCACCCGGAGAATTTTCCTCTCAAAACAGCCTAACGCGTTCTCATCCACTGTTAGCAGTGTCCATGCCTCTGCACCATACATCAGGACCGGGATGATAAGCGTCTTATACAGGGACAGTTTAGTTGCTCGAGAGAGGGCTTTGCTTCTCAATTGCCTTCTTAGCCCAAAGAAACAGCGATTGGCAAGAGTAATTCTTCGTTTGATCTCAGCGCTGGTGTCGTTTGCTGAGTTTATAGCGGATCCTAGGTAGACAAAGTCTCTGACTACCTCAAAATTATAGCTGTCTATAGTGACGTTCTGTCCGAGACGTCGGTGTTGGGTGTCCTTTCTTGTGGACAGCATATATTTTGTTTTGCTTTCATTCACCGTTAAACCCATCTTCTTTGCTTCCTTCTCAATGCTCACAAAAGCACCACTGACATCACGCTTTGTTCGTCCGATTATGTCAATGTCGTCAGCGTAAGCGAGTAATTGGACGGACTTTTGAAAGATTGTGCCTCTGGTGTTGACGTGAGAGTTTTGCACTATTCTTTCAAGAACGATGTTGAAGAAGTCGCATGACAGCGCGTCGCCTTGCCTAAAACCTTTTTTGACATCAAAGGTGTCGGTGAGGTCTTTGCCGACCTTGATGGAGCAGCGTGCATTCTCCATCGTCATCCTGCACAAACGGACGAGTTTGGCAGGGATGCCAAAACTAGACATTGCTCTATATAGCTCGTCTCTATAGATGCTGTCATACGCGGCCTTGAAATCGATAAAAAGGTGGTGGGTATCGATTTGGAACTCCTGGGTTTTCTCCAAGATCTGCCGCAGTGCGAATATTTGGTCGATGGTGGACTTCCCTGGCCTAAAGCCACACTGATATGGACCTATCAGGTTGTTGACGAATGGCTTCAGGCGTTCACAAAGTACGGCCGAGAAGATCTTGTAGGCGATATTAAGAAGACTGATGCCTCTGTAGTTGGTGCAGTCCAGAGGATCGCCTTTCTTGAGGATCGGGCAAACAATACTGAGGTTCCATTCATCGGGCATGCTTTCTTCCGACCATATTTTACAGATGAGCTGGTGCATACTCCTAACCAATTCATCGCCAGCCGCTTTGAATAGCTCAGCCGCAAGGCCATCAGCTCCAGCAGCTTTATTGGACTTAAGTTTAGATATGGCTATCCTCACTTCGTCAAGATCGGGTGGACGGAATTGTTGGCCTACGTCGTCCAGGTTGAATGGTGCAATTTGCATGGTAGCGGAATTCGGTTCGTCATCGCCGTTATACAATTTGCAGAAATGATTTTTCCATATCCTCAGCACCGACTGCGTTTCCACCACGATGTTCCCCTGATCGTCCTTGCAGGCTTCGGTTCGGGGTTTGTAACCTTGGGAGGTTCTTTTTACTTTTTGGTAAAACTTCCGAACTTCATTCCTGCAGTGGCATCCCTCTAATTCCTCGATCGCGCGCTTCTCATGCTCTTTCTTTTTCTTTCTGAGAAGCTTGTGTTCCTCTTTCCTCTTCTGCTCGTAGAGCTCGCGAGCAGCTCTGGTCCTTCTATGCAGCGCCGCTTTGTATGCCTGTTGTTTGGCTGCATGTACTTGCCGGCATTCCTCGTCGAACCAGGGATTTCGCTGTGGTGGTCGTGCGAAGCCCAGCACGTCAGAGGCGGCATCTCTGATGGCTTCCTGGCAGTTTTTCCACTGGTTCTCGATGTTTGCAGTTGGCGGCAAAGGACTAGTTAAGAGGGCGCGAGAGACTCGATCGGAAAAGGACCTGGCGATTTCTTGCGACTGTAGCCGTCCGACGTTGAACTTCCTGTCAGTATTTCCCTGTTTTGGCTTTGGTCTGGATATCCGTAGCATTACCTTTGCTACAACGAGGTAGTGGTCCGAGTCAACGTTGGCTCCTCGGAACGTTCGGACATCCTTGATACTGGAGGAGTGCCTTGCGTCGATCGCAATGTGGTCAATTTGGTTGGCGGTTGATTGACCAGGAATTCGCCATGTCCCCTTATGAATATCGAGATGCGGGAACTGCGTACTAGCTACCACAACGTTTCGCCCCGCAGCAAAGTCGATTAGCCTGAGTCCGTTATCGGAGGTGGTGTCGTGCAGGCTGTATCTTCCGATTGTGCCACCAAAGACGTCTTCTCTTCCTAGTTTGGCATTAAAATCACCTAAGACAATTTTAATGTCATAGCTAGGGCATTGCTCATATGTCTTGTCCAGGAGCTCGTAGAACTCGTCCTTGGTGTCGTCATCTTTCTCCTCTGTGGGGGCATGCGCGCATATCAGGCTGATGTTGGCGAATTTAGCCTTGATGCGAATTGTCGTGAGGCGCTCGTTCACATAATTGAAACTCAAGACCTCTTGCCTCAGTCTGCCTCTAACAACAAATCCACATCCAAAAAGACGCTGCCCTTGTGGTCGGTAACAGTCACCGTAGTATACATCGCAGTCTTTCAGTTTTCTTTTGCCCGGCCCATCCCATCGCACTTCTTGGATGGCGGTGATGTCTGCTTTGTAGCAGTCTAGGGCCTCCGCTAAATGTTCGGCTGCACGTGGTCTATAGAGAGACAGAACATTCCACGTGCAGATCCGAAGTTCGTTGTCCTTATTTCGTTTGCTAGGTTCGTCAACAGTAAATCCGTCCGTATCCGAGGCTTGTTGATGCTTCGCAACTAAAATAGCTTTACGTGGCCGGGAAGTCACCCCGACGGCACGACCCCCAACCTGGAGGACCAGACCCTATATATATAACTCCAAGGGCGGGGAGCCGGATTAACCGCTCCTTATAGGCCTGAGCTCCGAATATGTCGTAGTAGCCCGTATAAGGTGTTCACTAAGTAGTTCAGCCTAACTGGAACTGTAGACGCCACCGTTGATTCCATCTTGAGAATTCTTCCGCTGCCGCCTGGATGAAGGAGAAGTGCCTTAGTGGGAACACTCCTCCCCCCCTCTCTCGTTTGCTGCCCCCTAAAACCGTCCACAGGGATTGGAACCCCATCTTCAGTTAAAGGTACTAGGCACCCGATGTTCACCGCGGGGAGGTGAGAGTAGGAGTTGATAGACAGAGGTTCGCTTTGAAACAAAGCTTGTGGACGCTTGTGTCCTCTTGAATGCACATGTCTACCCTTTGAAATCAGTCTTACCGTTTTGAAGAAAATCAAAAATTTTAAAAATGGTTTTTTGAGAGGTACCATTTATAACCATTTTTCGTTTCCTACCCAAAGGAAGTCTTTACTAAAACATAATTCATTGATTTTTTTAAGAAAAGTTGTGAAGCCATGTTTGAGAAAAATATATGATTATATAAAATATCTTAAAAAAAAAATTGTATGGCAGGAACCGTTATTTTTGGTTCTGAAATTTTTTTTTTAAAGTGTGGAGAAATGACCAAAAAAGGTAGTGTACCAAATTTGAAAAAAATCGATCCAGCCGCTGAGGCTGTAGCTCAACGGACAGACAGAAAGACATAATTGTGAGGTACACTTTTTTCGTCTTCCTTACCATCGTAATGACAAGTCGGATCAAAATCTCGAGACCAATTTTTGTTACGAGTGCATAACTTGCCATAGTACCGACATTATATGTATATCATATTTTCGAGAAACATGATAGCTCCATTGTAAAATTTGAGTCTTTACATCCACTTTTCATTGAGCTAGAACTTTAACGGGTGAACCGATTTGCTTCAATTAACATAATTTTTCAAAGGTCATTTCCATAAATATTCCATATTTGGAGGGCTCACAGCTGTTCCGAACCAAGTCATAAATTTTTTTTTCCAAAATTACTGCTGTGCTCTGCACAAACCTAAACTCTTTTCATGTATGTAATGAACTAAGTCAGAAAGTGTTTAGTTCCTAAGCTAACATTTAAAAAACCAAGTCAGTAACTTGCATTTTCAATTTCTTTTGAAGCAAAAACGAACCAAGTCAATAACATGCAGTATTTGTATTTTTTGCAGTGTTCCAGCTAATACCAATTTTTTCAGGAGCGTGTCAGTGATGTGTGCAGTGTTTGTAAGTTTTAAGGTAGAAATATAATCAGTGGCGTAACTAGGATTTTGTTCTGGGGGGGTTTTTTAGGTGCAAAAAAAAAAAAAAAAAAAACAAAACATTATAGGTGTACGGTGTCCGGTAATTCGTCAATAATTTATTTTAGGGCATGGTTCTTGGGATTATTCTAAGAAAAAAATTGTATGGAGGAAAACTCTATTATTATAAATTGACAATTCTTTTCTCACATGTAATACGATTGTTGTAAGGTTTTCGTTTGGTAAACCGGGAGAGGTCTCCGGATCCCTCCGGTCCAGAATGCCAAGCGAACGAGTTGCAACACTTTTTTTTTATTCTAAGGTTTGAGTTTCGTTGTATGTGTGCAATTGGGTGATGAAACGCTCAAACAGCTGTATCTCTGATACTTCAATAACTAAAAGGAATTTCTCCACCTGGGGGGTTTTAATTAGAGTAAACTCCTCACTTAAGAACAAATTCCAGAAAATTACATGAAGATAACGATGAATGAGAGGATGAAATGTCTAAGCTCTTCACTTTTCCCATTTTGTAAAGATAAGCTTTATATCAAACATTTTTATTGTTTTTGTATGCTCTGGGGGGCAATTGCCCCTTTTCCCACCCCGTAGTTACGCCACTGACTATAATTGTCGGAAATCCACTGAAGCTAATGTCAAAAACCACCAAAAAGTAGCGAAGACGATGAAAATAACGAAATTTTGTATGTCTAATAAATATTTTTTTTTTTTCCAAAAAAAAAATCCATAATTTTATAAACTTCTTTTGAAATAAATCAATTTATTGCTTTTTTACTTTTTTTCACAATATTTTCCTGTTTTACTATCTTGAATGACAATTTTTTCGAGGCAAAAAATGAACCAAGTCACGATTTTTTTTTTTTCTTTGCAAATTTTTGTGAATATTTTTCAACTCTAGCTTTTCCATTTTTAAACAAGAAGATAATTTGGAGAATAAACTAAAATATCCATTTTAGTAATTAATGGCAGTTTATTTACTAAACTTCTTATTATCTCCGAATTCACTTTTTGTGACTTGGTTCGGTACAGCTGTGAGCCCTCCATTTGAAGAAAAACGGTGAACACGTTTGGGCTCTACCTCGGTGAAGTGGACGTAAAGAGGCAAATTTAAAAATGAAATTATCATGTTTCTACCAAACAACACAGAAATATATCGCAAGTAAAAATTGAAAAAAATCGTGTTTCTTTAATTTTTTTTGACCAGTGTATATACAAATCAATTGACATGCGTAAGCCTTTCAAGGACTCAAAACGGCTTTAACGATTAAGATGATTCTTTTATGGAATCTTTGGTATTTGTCCGTAGGTGTTTTGTTTCTGTGAAGTTTGGTAACAATTGCTCTAGCGGTTTAGTAAAACATGCCAGTTTTGTATACAAAAATAAAACAATGGAGTAGAAAGCAAAACAATCAATCTTTAAATTTCTTTTGACAAAATTATAATAAGAAAATTAAAAACGGTAGGTACATTTGAATCTCTTTTATCCAGCATTCGATTAGTCGAAGACTTGATTTTTCAAACGAGATTTCAAAGTTCGGTCATCTTCTACCCATCAGGGTAAGATAATGCTCACTCATGAGCTTCTCAAAAGTGAGCAAAACTAAATGAGCATTTGTGATACCCTTTTGCTCATGAGTATAAGCTGTGAGCATTTTTATTTTTATTATTCTAGAATTTAGAATAAGAACGTTGAAAATTTGTTCGTAAATATTTTTGTATTTATTTGTTATTTAATTTCCGTGGAAAATGGAAACTAATAAATCGATGTTGTTTGGAAAAATCAACTAAATGCTCACCATTGCTCATGAGCAGAGTTGTAAAAAATTTCAATTTTAACAAATACACGACCGGCGCCGTGACGATGACTTTCGGTCTAGACGTCCAAAGATGGTTTCTAGTGTCGTGGACATTGTGCTCGCCTCGCCCTGCCCATTTCACAGCGATCTGTGTCGTTTTCTCCCTATGGTCTCACTTTGGTTTCGCCATTCAAATTATCCGTGGCGGTCGTGAAGAACCAGGTAACTCAAACACAAAAAAATTATAAGGTCGGGGTCAAAGTTTAATTTTTTTTTTTTTTTTTTTTTTTTTTTTTTTATTATTTGGTACTTTATTAATTCATTTATAAAATTTACATTGTAATTGTTTAATATTAAGTACATTTAAGCATGGCTTAGCCGTCTGCCGAGAAATGACAACAAATTTAACAGTTGTTTTGTATACAAAATTAAGATATAAAAAAGTTATTTTTACAATATTTATGTAAGGAAAATGTTTATTTTACATTTATTTCAAAAATGTTCATTAATTATTCTTGTTCTATAATTGAGCGCTGCATAGCAATAAGAAGCAAGTTTCTTCCAATTTTCGCTGTCGTTGAGAATAAGTTTTACCTCTTCAATATTCATCAGATTAACTCCATAGTGGTATCGCCTTATTTCTTTCAAGATGGGACAGGAACCAAGAAAGTGCATCACGTCTTCGTTTTCCCTAGTGTTGCATAAGCTGCATATTGGTGAAATATCTTCGCGATGGGGCATGCAGTTTAGCTTGAGTAGTTCTCCTCTCACTCGGATTATCATAGAAATTTGTGCAGTACTGAGGCCAAGATTCAGATACTCAATCTGTTGGTGTTCGAGTTGTCGATACAAAAAGCGTGTTGATGAATTTTCAGCTTGTGTTATGCCTTCTATTTTGATTGCCTGTTTCACATCAAGAACGAATTTTTGGGTTCTGTCTTTCCACTCTGGGATATTATATTCTGTTAGATCTAGCAGAATGTTGTATTTAGCTGCTGCATTTTCCCAGTCCTTGAAGAACATTGTTTTCGTTCTAAGTGCCTTCTTGACGAGAACCTTGGTAAGTCGTGAATCGTCTTCCTCGTTAAGAACTTTGGTCACATAGTTCATGCTGAGTTGAAGTGTGAAGACATAAAGAGGTGACATTCCACTTTCAATTAATAACATATAGTTAGGAGTGGTTGATGGTAGCCGCAGAAGTTTTTTTAAAAAGAAATGTAACAGTCTTTCTACATCTTCGTAGTATTTGCCACCCCAAATTTGCCCGCCGTAGCACATTATGGAGCGCATTACAGCTTCGAAAATCTTTATTTTGGATGGTATTTCAACCCTAGAGTTAGACATTAGATTTTTCCAAGTTGTATTGATGGCTTTTTTCGAATCAGCAAGTTTAATTTTAAAATGTTGTTTGAAGGAAAGGTCATGATTTATCGTCACTCCTAGGTACTTATACGATTTCACAACTTCCAGATCCTCACCACCATATTTCCATTTTTCGTATCCAGCTAGTCGGCCTCTTCCTTTTCTGAAAACAAGTACTTTAGACTTTGCTGTGTTGATTTGTAAACAATTGCACTTGCAGTAGTTTTCTAATTTGTTTATCATAAGCTGAAGAGAGCTATGTGATTCTGCTAAGATTACTAGATCATCCGCAAAAAGCAATGTGGTGATTTTGATACCTTCAACCATGATTCCTGCCGGCAGGCACTCTGAAATGTCATCCAAAAATAGTGAAAAAATTAGGGGACTTAGCAAGCATCCCTGACGTACACCTATTTCAATTCCAAACCAGTCTGACAGCTCATTCCCATTCCATATTGCACTGTAGAGATTGATCAGGATATTTAGAAACTTAGTCGATACGCCAATTTGGGAAAGTTTGTAGAAAAGACAGTTTCTGTTGATCGTATCAAATGCCGCACGAAAGTCGATAAAAAAAGCATATAATTTTTTTCCTCTATTAAGGTAGGTTTGCGCTATACGTAGATTAAAAATCTGATCTACAGTAGAATAGCCTTCTCTAAATCCCGCCTGGAATTGGCTTAACTTTCTATTTTCTTTAACCCATTTTGTTAGGCGTGTGTTCAATAAGCCAGTAAAAATTTTCGCTATAGTATTCATAAAAGAGATTCCTCTATAGTTCGCTGCGTTGTCAGGATCACCTTTCTTTAATATTGGGAAGATTATTGATTTCTGAAACTCCTCTGGTACATTTGCTTCTTTGTATATATAATTTAAGGACTTAAGTACTTTTTCAAGAAAATTGATTGTTGCATTTTGGTAGAACTCATAGGGGATTCGATCTTCGCCTGGTGCCTTATTTTGTTTTGCTTTTCTCAACACTTCAAAAAGCTCTTCGATGCTGAATGGTGGGTCCAAGATTTCATCAAACACTTGTGGTAATGCATACATATATGAAACTTGTGGTCCCTCGGGATTCAGAATCGCTCGGAAGTGGTTTTTAAGAGTGTCAACTTCAACTCGGGTGCCAACTCTGTATGAGTTTCCGTTGAGTTTTCTGGCAATGGTCCAAAAGTCTTTACTACTCGAAACCTCAGCTATTTCACTCGCCATCCCATTGAAATATATGGTTTTCTTGGATTCGCAAACTGTTTTGTAGTGCAAATTCGCTTCAATATACATTTGTTTCGATGTTTCTGTGCTCAACTCTCTAAACAAGTTGAGTAACATTGACAAGTTTAATAACATTGACAAAGTCCGACTTATGTCAAAACAAGTGTTCATCATGTGTTTTCAAATATATAAGGAAAGTGTTAGATGAAGTCAAAATTTTGTTAAATACTGTAAACTATTTATTAAGGAATTTTTGAAAAATAAAAATTAACTTCAGGTATCTCGACTTACCTGGTTCTTCACGACGGCCATGGTTATATTCACGTGGTTTTTGGCATTGAGCATGTTTTGCTGTCATCTCGTTTTTTCTCAAAATAGAATTTTGCGAAAAGGATAAACTTTACTAAAAAAACAAAATCGATTTAAAATGCTTAAAGTCGACTCGAACGTGCTCGTTACTCGAACTCGGTAGGATAATTTTTTGCTGTGCTGCTTCGATAAATGCTTAACAATAATAAGCTCACTTGAAACGATTTAAAGCTTTCAATAGACATTTATTTTTAGTTTAAGGCCTAGTACGCAGATCGCACTAAATTATCGCTCTCACATTTCCCTTTAAATACTAGGTAAAGCCCTAGCTAAATTATGGCATAAGATTTCAGTGGAGAATATATCACACAGTACCTCGTGGCATGATGGTTAGTGTGTAGGACTTCTTAGGCCGAAAGGCATTAGCATTAAGTTATTAGTTTAACTTAGAGCGCCCGAATGGGGCCAGTAAGTTAGTTGTAAGATATTGATAAGTAGGCTAGTTTTTATGAATTTTTGTCTAGCTTTAAGATAGTTTTAAGATGAATTGAAAATAAAAATGAATTTAAAAAAAAAAAAAAAAAAGTGCGTAGGACTGTCATGCCGAAGGTGTGGGTTCGATTCCCAGCCGTGCCACCTAAAAACAGAAATGTTTTTTCCGAGGTACTGCCTCTTGCGAGGAATTGACAAATCCTCCAAGAGTATTCTTGTCATGAATAAGTGCTGCTCATTTAGCCGTTCGGACTCGGCCAAAAACTGTAGGTCCCCTCCATTCCTGCCAACAACTCGCACACAGGAATGGTTGAGAGTTGTAAGTCACTAGGCCCTGGTTCTCCACGAGCTGTTGCGCCACCCAATTTAATTTAATATTTATTTATATCACAGAGAGCAGCTGTTCTCGGAAAAGAAATGTTTATCAAATATTTCAAAGGATTTTGTTTCAATATTACAAATTTATCTAATGAAATTAAATAGATTGTTCTCTTTGAACTTGATGAATCCTTTGTCCTAGAACATTTCTGGTCTTCCATTTTCATTAATGTGGTGGACAATTTATTATTTCATGCGCAAAATCTTGACTGATGAGATGACCGCTGTACACAAATTTGATTTTTTAACTGGAGCTGCATACCTGTCGGCTAAAATGCTTGGCTAAATTTTAACTTGGTCGCAGAGAATTTTGTATAGGAGCAAAATTTGAGCTCGATCTGCGTAATAGCCTTAAATGGGTTAACTATTGGAAAAATTTAATTTGAAAAATAGGACCTTGGTGAGGCTGTAGCGAGACTATAGCGAGATGACGGCAAAACATGCTCAATGCCAAAAACCACGTGTAAATGTCACGGGGAGATCAAAGCGAGACCATGCTAATAAAACCACAACACATCCCCGGATGTGTTAACGGGCCCAGCAAAATCAAAGCGAGACGCACACAATGACCAATGTGAGACTTCAATGATATGACGCAACTGACAAAATACCACTGTAAACTATATCCAACCAGACTAGAATTCCTAATGGTTAGGCACGTAAGTTGAACTGAGCTTAATACAAATTGCGTATGACAAGACCCTCACTATAACACTGATGAGTTCAAGTGAGAAAGCCGGACGAAACGCCAATTTGAAGGACTAAAGGCCATAAAAAGCTATTTTAAATTTTTTAACGCCGGAAATTGAGGGGCAAAGCCATCTCTGGAGCATCTTATGTATCCGTGCTTAAGATGCTAATCATTCCGGCTGTAATGTTTTTTGAGAAGCATGAATGATGAGAATAGACCGTCCACAGCCAATTTCGAGAAGTTTAATACGTCTTTGAAGTTAGCAGGGCAACTTTCACCCACGCAAATGGGACCTTGACAGGAATTTTCAGTTGTTTTACTTTGTTTTTGCATTTCTTGAAGCTTGTTGGTTGAGGCCCTGGTCCACCGCAGGCTGTTAGGCCTGTAAGTAAGAAAGGTCACCAGGACATGAGTAAGAATTCCAGGGAATGAAAAACCAGACGCTGATGCATGCCATGTAAAATAGAAAAATAGAACTTCATAGAATGCCTTAAGAATACAAAATATCACCATTTGTAAACTCTACAATGAATTCACTCTATAGGTGCCGTCACACCGTGCAAGTAAAGTACTTGCAGCAATTGTTTCAAAAATTTCGATTTTGAAATATTCGTGCAAGTACTTGCGGAGAGCAGTCACACCAGGCAAGTAAATTGCTTGCCGAAACGACTTTTTACTTGCTTGCAAAACAAACTGGCTGCAAGTACTTTTCAGGTCGTCACACCGAGCAAGCAAGTACTTGCTGAAAGTACTTGCTGCAAGTAATTGCTGAAATTACTTACTGAAATTAGTTTCTGAAAGTACTTGCACGTGTAAACGGGTGTGATTTTGCCATTTTCAGTTCAGTTTGGTTTATTGTTTCTTTAGAAATAGATCTAAATGGATAATCCAGACTTGGAAGAAGAATATTTTACGAGGAAATGGTTTTTGAACATGAAGATTAGTTGAAATCGAGGCAATTGATTCTGGTGGATTATTATAAGTAAAAATAACATGCGATCGGTTGCAGCAAGTGATTTGATTGTAAGCGAGTTGAACTTTCTGATAAAAAATAACTAAAAGCTGCTATAAGTGGTACCTTCCTCATAATTTTTTTTTTATTTCGACTTTCTCATTATTGCTCTACCGATTTCTATCAAAATCTGGCGAGTTGTTTTTACAATTGATAGAAAGAGCTTCATGCTTCTTGCATTTTTCTTTAATAACACAAATATTTTTAAATGATCTGAAGTTCCAAGCAAGTTGAACTATAAGAGCAATTTCGTACGATTCAGTCGTTCATATTATTATTATCAAAAAACATGCATTCAAAAACAATACGAGACCCTGTTCTATGTTGGAGCATTTGAAACCAAAAAATGCGGGTGATCGATTATAAATCATATTGGTATGACCCTCTTTTGAAAGTCTTGCTGAAAGTCCGTACTTTAAAACACTGATGATAGACTTTCTGGGCAGAGGGAGACGATTTTTCTGTAATTTTGATCGAAAAACATACGTTCGCTTGCAAGCAAGTAAAAAACTTGCTTGCGCAAATCCTGCAAGTGGCAAGCACTTGCGGCAAGTGATTTCAAGTGATTTCCTTGCTTGCAAGCACTTGCAGGAAGTAGTCACACCGTGCAAGTATTGCTTGCGCAAGTACTTGCAGGCAAGTAAATCACTTGCAGCAATTAATTGCTTGCAAGTACTTTTTTGGGTCGTCACACCAGGCAAGTTTTACTTGCCGCAAGTACTTGCTCGCAAGTAAATCACTTGCGGCAATTACTTGCTGCAAGTACTTTTCGGGTCGTCACACCAGGCAAGTTTTATTTGCAGCAATCATTTTACTTGCTGCAAGTACTTTACTTGCACGGTGTGACGGCACCTTATCAAGCTTATTCGAGAGGAATTAGAAAATCGTTGGAATCAATAAATATCATTTTCTGAGGACACACAAACCTGATTTATTAAAAATTGTCAGTTTCACATTTCATAGCATATTTTGCTCTCCAAAAGCTGCAATATAGAAACAAAAATAATATATCCATTTACAAACAAAGCTTAAAAAAACATTGAACCATTTTTGCTTAACCATATCAAGTGAAATTCCAAATTGACTAAATAAAATTTGCAACAATAGAAGGATGAAATCACTACCGTTGAAGGCAATCAGTTATGTGTGTGAATGTGAAGAGAAACCCAAAATAACGGTATTGAAACGGTAATTCAAAGTGTTACATTTATAACATGAATATGTATTTGTTCAATGAAAGTGCTTTTTTGTTATAATTATAACAAAGGACTATAGATTTCTACACAAGTTAACCCAAAAGGCCTATAAAGTGCTAAATTGTAAGAGATATCTTTTCGTAGAAAAAAAAATAAGAAGGGGTAAGTACCTAAATAATATATTAAATGCTTGTTGTTTTATTAATGAACCCTTATTTTCTGCCTCAACTAGAGAGATACATTTATTTCTAAAATTTTTAGGTTGGCTGGGAAATCTATTGATATTCCGCACATTTATATGCAATAATACAAAACTAATTCCAGCAAAAGCCTTCATTTGATATCGAAATGATTTCATGGGAAATCATTGTATTTTCTGTTTTTAATTTATTTACATGCAGTTTTAAACTTTTATTTGGATGGAAAAAATCTATTTTTGAAGTAACGAGATTGTCGGGGGGGGTTTTCTGATTGTCTGCTTATGAAAAGTCAAATAAGGTTAGAAATGTGGATTATCCAATATACAAACATTATTTATGTATGAATGAATACAAAATAAGTAAATTCTATTTCTTTGGAGAGCTACATCCCTTTCATCCCAGTTAAGGCGGGCACGGCAAAGGCAATTTTTATTTACCTACACTGTTGCTGTCGGCTGTCCAACTTCATAACCTTATTTTTGTGG
Organism: Dasysyrphus tricinctus; assembly: GCA_963921185.1. NCBI lineage: Eukaryota > Metazoa > Arthropoda > Insecta > Diptera > Syrphidae > Dasysyrphus > Dasysyrphus tricinctus. The sequence goes on from OY992530.1 coordinate 110,285,125, forward strand.
TACTTATGCAAAACCCGATACGTATAAAATTAAAGTCTAATTTCGTTCCCACATTTACGACAAGAATTTAGATTCTTGCATCTTGCATTTGGCCACGAAAGTCCACCATTGACCAAATATACACATTATAGCATATATACATATCCGGAGGAAAAAAAACCTCGGAACCTCAAATAAAATTAATTGAATTGAATTGAATTGAATTGAATTGAATTGAATTGAATTGAATTGAATTGAATTGAATTGAATCGAATTGAATTGAATCGAATTGAATTGAATTGAATTGAATTGAATTGAATTGAATTGAATTGAATTGAATTGAATTGAATTGAATTGAATTGAATTGAATTGAATTGAATTGAATTGAATTGAATTGAATTGAATTGAATTGAATTGAATTGAATTGAATTGAATTGAATTGAATTGAATTGAATTGAATTGAATTGAATTGAATTGAATTGAATTGAATTGAATTGAATTTAATTTAATTGATTTACGTTTTAAACATTTCCCAAAAAGTGCCCTAAATTTTGACAGATACAAACAATTTTAGAGGGGTTAAAAGCGGTAAAATTCAGTTTCTTACTAGTTTCTCGAAAACGATAATTTTTTTTAAGTGAAGGTAAAATTTTTAACTTATTTAATTCTACACAAAAAAGAACTAAGTCCTAAGTGGTATAGGAATCTTAGTCAAAAAAAATCAATGCAACATTTTTTGTAAGATTTGTAAGTAACTAGTTCAAATACCCAGCAAAAGAAACCGATAAGAGTATCCAAATAAAATGCACGACTGGGTCGCACGTACTTGCTCTTATGTTCAAGACACTGCGAGTTTAAGAAAATTGTATGTACAAACATGGAAATTATGAGAGAAAAATGTAGAGAAGCATGAAATACGACATTTAAATTAGCTAAAACAACTCTTTTGACAGTTTGAGGTGAAAAAAAAGTATGCCATCTTAATTCATGATGGAGTATGATTGTATGGGAAAAAAAAATTTAAAATCGTTGGAGCGGTTTTTTATTAAATTAATTTTTTATATATAAAATTCTTAAAACATTTTTGAAAACAAATTTTGGTATGCAGATTTAAACTATATATTTATGTGTATATAAAAACAAAATTTGAAAAAAAATTGTCAACCCGTTTTTGAGATATCGAATTTTCAAAAAAAAAGTTTGAAACTTTTTTTAAAAATCCAAAAACTTTTTTTTTGAAAATTTCGATATGCAATATTATTTGATTTTATCTGAAATTTGTATATAAAAAAATTCATCTAAATCCGTTGAGCCGATAACGAGAAAATTCAAAATAAAAAAATACGTTCTATGACAGGTACTATTAATAGTTGCAAAGTGTAAAATTTTATAATTTTTGGTAGTAGATCGTACTAATTTTAGTATATACAAAAATTTTAATCAAAATCGTAGGAGTCGTTTTTAAGCAAAAAAATATTTTCCTTTGCGGTTTTTTAACTTTTGTATGGAAGGTACCGTTATTTTTTCATAAATGTAAAATTTTTTCTAAAAATATTTTAGAAAGTACTAAAAAAGTCTTAAATATCGAGTTTCAAAAAAATCTATGATGCTGTTTTCAAAATATTTGATTTTCCAAAAAAAAATTTTAAATATTTTTTAAAAATCCAAAAAATATTTTTTCAAAAATATTGGTACACAAAACTATTAACATTTTTTGGAAGCTTCTGTATAAACAAAATAATTGAAATCGGTCATACCATTTTGAAGAAACTCAAAAATTAAAAAAATGGTTCCTTGGGAGGTACCATTAATAACCATTTTTGAAAAATGGTTTTCCACCCAAAGAAAGCCTTTACTAAAATAAATTTATTGAATTTTTTTTAAGAAAAGTTGTCGAGCCGTTTTTGAGAAAAAAACGATTATGTAAATTTGCCAAAAAAAAATGTATGACAGGTACCGTTATTTTTGGTTCTAAAAAAAAAATGAAAAAAACGTGTCGGCAGAATCACCAAAAACCACTAAGTAACAAGTTTGAAGAAAATCGATCGAGCCGTTTAGGCTGTAGACGAACAGACAGACAGACAGACAGACAGACAGAATTTTGCCACCCACTTTTTTGGTGTTCTCTATCATCGTAATATCATGTTTGGTTGTTATCCCAAAATTTTTTTTTGCACGAATCCAAAACTTGCCTTATAGTACCTATAATCGCAAGTAAAAAAGCAACAAATACATAAAATAAAGGGTTACATTGTGTTCAAAATTTCTTGAAGATGTTTTCTACACTGTCAAAAAATTAAAAGCGAAATGCCTACATTTTCGTGATCTTACTTTTTAACTTGCGATATGGTATGTATGTATAGTGTACGTACTATATGGCAAGTTACATATGTAGACATGGATGTATTCGTAGAAAAATTAAAATCGAGATTTTGATCAAAGTCGTTACATATTACGATGATAAGGAAGGCCGAAAAAGCTGGTCTCTCATATCTGTCTGTCTGTCTCTCTGTCCGCTGAGCTAGCTACAGCCTAAACGGCAACATCGATTTACTTTAAACTTGGTACATAGCGTTTTTTGGTCATTCCTACAATTTTTTTTAGCAATTTTACATAATCGTATTTTTCTCAAAAACGGCTCCACAACTTTTCTTTAAAAAAAATCAATAAATTACTTTTAGTAAAAGAATTCCTTTGGGATGAAAACCATTTACCAAAAAATGGTTATTAGTGGCATTTCCTATCACTGATTTCAATCACTTTTTTTATACAGAAGCTTCAAAAAAATATAAATAGTTTTGTGTACCAAAATTAAAAAAAATATTAAATTAATAAAAAATTAAAAAAAATATTTTGGACTTTTAAAAAATGTTTCAACCAATTTTTTTTTTTTGAAAATCAAATACCTACATACTTCGAAAACGACATGATTTTTTTTTAAACTCGATACTTAAGAGTTTTTAGTACTCTCTAAAATATTTTAAGAACAAATTTACATTTAGGTACCTACATATGAAAAAATGACGGTAGGTACCTTCCATACTAAAGTTAAAAAACCGCAAAGGACTGCTACGATTTTGATTAAACTTTTTCCATATACTAAAATTAGTATGGTCTAAAACCAAAAATTATAAAATTTTACAATTAACAACTAATAATAGTACCTACCTATCAAAGAATGTTTTTTTTATTTTTTAAACCTGTTTGCGATTTGGTTGATTTAATTTGCAAATGCATAAAAGCAAAATTAAAAAAAAAATTGTCAACCCTTATCGAATTTTCAAAAAAAAAACTTTTTTCAAAATTCAAACATTTTTTTTTGAAAATTTTGATATGCAGTTTTATTTAATCCTATCTGAAATTTGTATATACAAAAATGGATTTAGATTCTTTTGTGTATATACAAATTTCAGATAGGATTAAATAATACTGCATATCAAAATTTTCAAAAAAAAGTGTTTGAATTTTGAAAACAGTTTTTTTTTTTTTGAAAATTCGATACGGATTGACATTTTTTGTTTTTAATTTTGCTTTTATGCATTCGCAAATTAAACTAACCAAATCGCAAATAGGTTTAAAAAAATAAATAAATAAAAATAAATTGGTGATATTTTATGTGTACCTATTTGTAAGCCCAAAGCTATATTGCGTAGCACGCTTTATATTGCTGTATTAAGTGCAGCTCGCTTCAAACAGTGGCTAGGGAGCCGCAGTTAAAATAATTCAACTTTATGATTTTCAAGTTAAGAATTCATTTAATTACAATTGTTACAGCTATTTATACCTAAATTCTTTTACAAAATATTTGGGCTATCCCCACTTATTATTATTAATATTCTTTTCTTCTTCTAATATACAAATTATTTGTAACAATTTTATTACTCATAACTTTGCATTCTGGAGCAATGTAATAAAATACTTAAGTATTAATAAAAACCTGCTATCCGCTCCGTAACACACGTGTTAACTGCCACACGGATAGACAACTTGTCCGTTTGATAACTTTTCTTATTTAAAAAGATATGATATATTTCCAGTATTTATCATTTCACCAAATTCACCACTTCATCAAATTATGGTGATTTTTTAATACATGTTTCACATGCATGCACTGCCTTACGAAGTTTATACTGGTAGTAGTAAATGTGCGTGTATGTGTAAAGAAGTTATCCCTTCACTATACGCGGAATTTGGCGAGTGAAAGTTATCCGTTCGTTAACACACGTCACAGACTATTACACATTTTTTAATAAGAATTACAAGTTAATAGATGTATAAATGCTAGGACGTTGTTATCCGCTGTTTATTAGTATGGGGGTTAATGTTTTGATTGTGGCTCTTTAAGAATGAATGTTATTACATTTCAAGCTCGTGGAGAAGAAGGGCCAAGTGACTTACAACTCTCAACCATTCCTGTGTGCGTGTTGTTGGCAGGAATGGAGGGGACATACAGTTTTTTGCCGAGTCCGAACGGCTAGATGAGAAGCACTTATTCATGACAAGTATATACTCTTGGAGGATTTTTCAGTTCCTCACAAGAGGCAGTACCTCGGATAAAACATTTCTGTTTTTAGGTTGCACGGCTGGGAATCGAACCCACACCTTCGGCATGACAGTCCTACGCACTAACCATCATGCCACAAGGTAGATACTACCAAAAGCATTTTGTTTAAATCGAATTGCGATTGGGTAAATTATATTTGCCTTAGGGTTAAATCAATTTGCGCTTGGGTGAAACCGTTTTGGTTAAACCTATTTGCGATTTGGTACATTTAATTTGCGAATGCTATATAATATTATGCACATAACATAAATATATTCTTTAGATTTGCATACCAATGTTTTTAAAAATGTGTTAAGAATTTTATATACATATAAAAAAACATTTTTTTAAAAAACCGCTCCAACGATTCTGAATTTTTTACTTGCGATTATAGGTACTATAAGGCAAGTTTTGGATTCGTGCAAAAAAAAAATTTCGAGATAACAATCAAACATGATATTACGATGATAGAGAACACCAAAAAAGTGGGTGGCAAAATTCTGTCTGTCTGTCTGTCTGTCTGTCTGTCTGTCTGTCTGTTCGTCTACTGCCTAAACGGCTCGATCGATTTTCTTCAAACTTGGTACTTAGTGGTTTTTGGTGATTCTGCCGACAAGTTTTTTTCATTTTTTTTTAGAACCAAAAATAACGGTACCCGCCATACATTTTTTTTTTTTGCAAATTTACATAATCGTATTTTTCTCAAAAACGGCTCGACAACTTTTATTAAAAAAAATTCAATAAACTTATTTTAGTAAAGGCTTTCTTTGGGTGGAAAACCATTTTTCAAAAATGGTTATTAATGGTACCTCCCAAGGAACCATTTTTTTAATTTTTGATTTTCTTCAAAATGGTATGACCGATTTCAATTATTTTTTTTATACAAAAGCTTCCAAAAAATGTTAATAGTTTTGTGTACCAACATTTTTGAAAAAATATTTTTTGGATTTTTAAAAAATATTTCAAATTTTTTTTTGGAAAATCAAATATTTCGAAAACGGCATCATAGATTTTTTTGAAACTCAATATTTAAGACTTTTTCAGTACTCTCTAAAATATTTTTAGAAAAAATTTTACATTTATAAAAAAATAACGGTACCTTCCATACAAAAGTGAAAAAACCGCAAAGAAAAATATTTTTTTGCTTGAAAACGACTCCTACGATTTTGATTAAACTTTCTTCATATACTAAAATTAGTACGATCTACCATTGAAAATTATAAAATTTTACACATAGCAACTATTAGTAGTACCTGTCATAGAGCGTATTTTTTTATTTTGAGTTTTCTCGTTATCAGCTTAACGGATTTAAATTAATTTTTTTATAAACAAATTTCAAATAAGATTAAATAATATTGCATATCAAAATTTTCCAAAAAAAGTTTTTGGATTTTTAAAAAAAGTTTCAATTTTTTTTTGAAAATTCGATATCTCAAAAACGGGTTGACAATTTTTTTTCAAATTTTGTTTTTATATACACATAAATATATAGCTTAAATCTGCATACCGAAATTTGTTCTTAAAAATGTTTTAAGAATTTTATATATAAAAAATTAGTTTAAAAAAAAACCGCTCCAACGATTTTAAATTTTTTTTTCCCATACAATCATATTCCATCATGAATTAAAATGGCATACTTTTTTTCACCTCAAACTGTCAAAAGAGTTGTTTTAGCTAATTTAAATGTCGTATTTTATGCTTCTCTACATTTTTCTCTCATAATTTCCATGTTTTTATATACAATTTTCTTAAACTCGCAGTGTCTTGAACATAAGAGCAAGTACGTGTGACCCAGTCGTGCATTTTATTTTTCATGCATTCATATTCAATCAAGAATTAAGATGGCATTTTTTTTCACCTCAAACTGTTTAAGGAGTTTTAGCTAATTTAAATATCGTATTTCATGGTTCTCTCCATTTTTACTTGCGATATATGTAGGTACTATAGGGCAAGTTTTGGATTCTTGCAAAAAAAAAATTTGAGATAACAATCAAACATGATATTACGATGATAGAGAACACGAAAAAAGTGGGTGGCAAAATTCTGTCTGTCTGTCTGTCTGTCTGTTTGTCTGTACCTCAACCTACAGCCTAAACCACTGAAGCGATTTTCTTCAAATTTTGAACTTAAGGTTTTTTTGTAACTCTCCAAAGGGGAAATTGATTTTTTTTTTTTAGCTCAAAAAATAACGGTACTTGCCATACAACCGTTAAGGAAAAGCTTATTTATCTCAAGAACGGCTGCAACGATTTTGATAAAAAAAAATCAGTGTATTATTGTAGATATGATATACCTTTTAGTAAGAAAAAAAATCACCAAAAACATTTATTAACGGTACCTGCCATATAACGGTTTTTTTGATTTTTGATTTTCTCATTAACCGCTCATCCGATTTCAATGAAATTTTTGCACAAAAGCTTTGTTGGAATATAAATAATACTGCATACCAAAATTTTTAAAAAAATAAATTTTGGATTTTTAAAAAAATATTCAAATTTTTTTTTTTGAAAATTCAATATTTCAAAAACGGGTTGATGAATTGTTTTGAAATTTCAGTTTTAAATGTATATTAATATATACTCAAAATTGGCATACCAAATTTTTTTTGAAAAATGTTACAAAAGTTTTATATATAAAAAATTAATTTTTAAGAAAACGGCTCCAACGATTTTAAATTTTTTTTTTGCATATATTCATATTTTTCAAGTAATGAAATAACATACTTTTTTTTGAGCTCTAAGTTATTTATCAGGCTGTTTATACAATTAAAAGAACGATTTAAATGCTTTTTATAATTTTTCTATAATTACTTGAATATTTTTTCTTCTTAGTTCTTAAGCCCCACACAACTTGAACATAAGAGCAAGTACGTGCGATCCAGTCGTGTATTTTATTCTCTTATAATTGCCATGTTTTTATTTACAATTTTCTTAAACTCGCAGTGTCTTGAACATAAGAGAAGGTCGTGCATTTTATTTTATCAGAACCAGCAAATTTTTTTCTACAGCACAAAATAACCCACTGACTTTAATCTTCAAATAAGTTGAGTAAAGGCTTTATAAGTGTTAGTCCGGGAGCCGACCGTAAAATTACCTATCTCATCGCGGCCACGCAAAAATTGGATGCAAACTGATAGCTTTAGTCCAAAAATTTACGAAACTGATGTTCGGACAAGCCTTTTTTGGTTGCAATGGTTAGAAAATGCACTTTTCAGATTGCATTTTCCGCTAAATGTACCAATAATATATGCAACTTCTACAAATGGGGTATCAAATGAAAACTAAGGCTGTCCTCTACTCAATACCGATGGTTGGACAAACTTTTTTTAGCTGTTGCCACCAGTCCGACCACTTTTCTAAAATTAGGGATTTTGTGCATCCTTGGATGAAAATAAGAAAAAAGTGGTTAAGGCCACTTTCTTATCTATTTTGTGTATGTAGGTATGTAATTTTACTCAGTTTTCCCTAATGTAAAACGCGTGTTAAGAAAAGACCATTTTTTTTAAAAATTGGTCGGGCTGGTTGCAACAGCCAAAAATAGTCTGTCGGACCATTGGTATCGTATAGAGAACAGCCTTAGCTTTCATTTGATACCCCATTTATAGAAATTGCTTATATTATATGTACATTTAGCGCAAAACGCAACCTCGAAAGTGTATTTCTAACCGTTTCGACCACAAAAGGCTTGTCCGAACAGTAGTTTCGTAAATGTTTGGATTAAAGCTATCAGTTTGCATCCAATTTTTGCGTGGCGGCAATGAGATAGGTAATCTAACGGTCGGCTCCCGGACTATAGGAAAATATTCCAAAACAAAATTTAATTTGTTATAATTTTGATGGAGCAATTAATTTAAGCCTTGAAGAAATTTGCATTACAAAAAATATTACAACTTTTTGTTTGGCAAAATATGTAATTAGAAAAATAAATATTTTGAAGTGTTTTCTCTTGAGAAGTAAAAGGTCTTTTTTTTGTGTTAGATACTTTGATAAGAAACATTTTTTAATTAACACATTTCACTTTCAAGACAGTAATAATTGCTTTAAGATAAATTAATCTGCCAAATAGCTATTTGGCTTATTTTGTTCTTTTTCAGTTTTTTTTTTGATTGTTTAATTTTCTTAATACTACCTACAACACAAACAAATATTTTCCTATACAATGTAGGTACTATATTTAAAGTTCAATTCGAAAAAAAAAAAACAAAAACCAATTTCATTTAAGGCTTCTTTGGTTCACCCATCACCCTTAAAGCTGAAAATCTTCTTAATTCAGCGAACAACATCATGAAAACTTTTTAATGGATACGTAGTTTTTTATCTCACTTTAATCCATGAGAATTCAAATGCACGATTGAGTTGCACTAACTTGCTCTTTCTGAGTAACAGTGCAAATTTTCGAACAATATTTACTTCGAACAAAAGCTTTGGAGAAATATCAAGCATAAACTCAAAAATATTAGCAATGTGTGGAAAAACAAGTTAAAACTTTTATTTATAACCCTTTTTCTAATTTAAGCATAAAGGTCACTTTAAGCAAATTTTGAAGAAAAAAAATTAAAATTAATCTCTCTTATGTATGGATATTTAGTTAAGGCCTTTAACTGAAATCAAGCTCGAAGGTCAATTCGACTAGATTCCTTCAAACGTCAATCCACCCAAATCTTAATTTTCAAGTTTTTCAAGCATATTTTCGATTATATTCTAGAAGCTTTTTTTCTAAAACCAGTACTTGCTCCCATAGAAACTATAGTTACTTTATTAAAAAGAAGAGAATATAAATGTAGGTAAGGTACCTACATAAGAAGAAATCTTTTGAGTTCCGTAGTTAAGTTGAACGTGTATATTTTTGTAATTGGAAAACAAGTTCAAAAACTAGCATAGAATTACATGATAATTTTAAATTGCGAAAATGGGAACTCTAAAGTACATAGATAATTACTAAGCAAAATAGATCTCGTAATTTAGATTTATATTAATATGATGTTAAGAGAGTCCACAGATATCTTTTTAACTTTACAATTTAGTTCGCTTTTGGGCTCGGAAAATCAGTTAAGATTTAATTGAATTTATAGATTAGCAATAATGACATATTATTTAGGAAAATGATAATATAATATTTAATGATGATGATGCTGTAGCGTAAAATAAGAGTAGTGAGAGAGAAGTATAAAGCAGGAAAAAGAGAGAAAGGGACTCTGCTTAGGGAGAAGAGAACGTACACGCAGCCTCGAAGCTGAAGGAATTCGAAGAGTCTCGCAATAAACAACACCTGGATGCGGAAGTTTAAAAAAAAAAAAAACAGTTGGCTGCTGGCTTTAAAGCCGGAACGCAGGCTCACCGAAGCACAGAAAACAGTAGATTGACTGAAGCTGAATTTCCAGCTGCTGCTAAATGATCATCAATATGACAAGAAGAGAACCCACTTCTAGTCAAAGAAGACTCAAAACCACCACCCAGTACAGAAGAGGAAGACTTATCTATGAAGAAGCTTTAGAACAATAAGGCTGCCGAAACTGAGAGTGGAGCTCTTTAAGCACGGAGGAGATATGTTAAAGTTGAAAGGGTGAATGCATCAACTCATCGGCCCATAGAATCCGGTGCGTCCGTTGTGGCGACGGAGCCAATTACGTTGCCGGATGCGACGGATTGAGGTAACCCAATGAAGGCGTTGACATTCACTTAATAACCGGTTGAAATTCAAACACACACATAACAACTCCTTGAAATTAAAATGCACAAAAAAAAGTTCTTGTGAACGCATCTGCCGGAGAGAAAAAGTTAAAAGTTCGACTTACGTCTGAAGCTTGCGTTGCATATGGGCCAGTTCCCATAAGAAAACATGTATTTTATCGAGCTGTCTTGAATGCGTCGTTACAACAAACGCAACGGATTCTATGGGTCGTAGCCTTAAGAAAGCTCATGCTCCTTTCTTTGAATTTTTTTTTTACAGTTGTTTCCTTCGACTTACTGAGGGAGACAAACAAAAACAATTGGTTCACTCTCTCAGTACCTTGAAAAAGATATCAGATTTGACATTTAAAGTGGATATGGTGATCCACTTATGGATTTGCGTGAGACGCTGATCTAACAATAAACACGGGTGACAGTTGGTTCCCTTAGAACAATATTCGGCAGTCGGGCGGTCTGTACAACCCTTATCCTAAAAGAAGTGCGGGCGAAACTTATGGTCTCCGATCGCTGATATCACTCGTTGGAGAATGGGTAAGTGTCCAACATAAATGTAAGAGATAGAACGCTTCCCTCAAATCTGCCCAAATATCAAACGATACTTAAGTTAAATTCACGATGAAGGGAAGTTTTGTCAATCTCTCATTTCTAGCTGGCTGAATGCATTCATCGAATTCACCACTGTGAAGCTGAATGATGACGTGACTGCAAGCCACGGCCACTGATCGGCTGAAAGCACTGGGTTGGAGAAAAAGAAGAGATCATCCAGTCAAGGTTAAAAGCTTGGAAAGTCTGCTATTACACGATGAAACTAGATGCATGCGCCTTCTTCGAATTCTTCTTTGTTTTTTTCGTCCGCTGATTCAAGCGCTATTACACGTTGAAACCAGATTCATGGAACACATTTGACAGTTCTCTTTATTTTTCATTTCCGAGTTGGACTGTGTCAAGGTTGCCACTTTACTGCAATTGCAGTAGTTCTACTGCATTTTTTTCTCAGAATATATCTACTGCCTTAATAAAATCTGCTGCGCTTGATTTTTCAAACAATAATTAGCAGGTACATAAAGTGAAAATCGGATAGGTAGGTATATAGATTTACTTCCCAAAACTACAAATTTTATTACAATTTAATTTTTTATATGAGCTTTGATAGAACTTACGGGCTAAATTCATAGTTTTGGGAAGTACGCGAACAGGCATATTATTAAAAATATTTGAGCTAATTTTTATTATTTTTATTTATGTTTTTCATTTTTACAATTGTATTTATTTTATTATTGAAAAAAAAGACTAAATATAAGTCTACTGCGAAAAAAGTTTTTTTGCTAATTTAATGTGAAAAATTTTCAGAGAAGTGGTAACCCTGACTGTTTGTTGCGTCGATGTTTACTCCTTGCACAACGAAATCATATGTCTGCTATTACACGATGAAACTAGACGCGTGCAACTTTTCGAACACCATAAGTGCAAAAGAGAACAAAATAATTGAAAAGATGAGACGGAGAAAAACTGCCCTGTGTCGCGTGGGTAAAACTTTCGGTGCAACTATTTGACGTTTCTCTTTTCTCTTGTCCGTTTCTTTAGTACTTGCTTCATATGATTTCATTGTGCGAGGAGTAAACATCGACGCAACAAACAGTCAGGGTTACCACTTCTCTGAAAATTTTTCACATTAAATTTGCAAAAAAACTTTTTTCGCAGTAGACTTAGCTGAATCACTTTTGCGAGTGAAGTGAGATGAGTCGGCGAGTAAGGCGAGTCACCTCATCTCACTCGCTGAAATAGCTGAATCTCGGCACAGATGATCTTGAAAAGAAATTAAAGAAAAAAGCAGAAAGCCAAATCTGTTGGAATAGAAAATAAAGATGAGTGCGATAAGAATAATTTTAAAAATATTAAATTGAGGAAATTCGTCAGAAAATAAAATGCACGACCAGGTCGCACGTACTTGCTCTTATATTCAAGACACTGCGGGTTTAAGAAAATTGTATATAGAAACGTGGAAATCATGAGAGAAAATTGTAGAGAAGCATGAAATACGACATTTAAATTGGCTAAAACAACTCTTTTGTATGGAGAAAAAAATTGAAGTCGTTGGAGAGGTTTTTTAGATAATTAATTTCTTATATATAAAATTCTTAAGACATTTTTAAGAACAAATTTTGGTATGCAAATCTAGAGTATATATTTATGTGTATATAAAAATAAATTTTGAAAAAAACTGTCAATCCGTTTTTGAGATATCGAATTTTCAAAAAAAAAATTGAAACTTTTTTTAAAAATCCAAAAAAAAAAATTTTTTTTAATTTTTATATGCAATATTATTTAATCTTATCTGAAATTTGTATATACAAAAATTCATCTAAATCCGTTTAGCCGATAAAGAGAAAAATCAACAAAAAAAAAATACGTTCTATGACAGGTACTATTAATAGTTGCTTAGTGTAAAATTTTATAATTTTTGATAGTAGATCGTACTAATTTCAGTATATGAAAAAAGTTTAATCAAAATCGTAGGAGTCGTTTTTAAGCAAAAAATATTTAGCTTTGCGGTTTTTTAACTTTTGTACCTTCCAGAGTACCTTTAATTTTTCATAAATGCTAAATTTTTTCTAAAAATATTTTAGAGAGTACTAAAAAACTCTTAAATATTGAGTTTCAAGAAAATCGATCATGTCATTTTTGAAGTATTTGATTTTCCAAAAAAAAATTGAAACATTTTTTAAAAATCCAAAATATATCTTTTCAAAAATTTTGGTACACGAAACTATTAATACTTTTTGCAAGCATCTGTATCAAAAAATAATTGAAATTGGTTGTACCGTTTTGAAGAAAATCAAAAATTTAAAAAAATGGTTCTTTGGGAGGTACTATATTAATAACCATTTTTGAAAAATAGTTTTCCACCCAAAGAAAGCCCTTACTAAAATAAGCTTATTGATTTTTTTTTAAGAAAAGTTGTTGAGCCGTTTTTACGAAAAATACGATTATGTAAAATTGCTAAAAAAAAATTGTATTTGTAATTGTGTACCGTTATTTTTAGTTCTAAGAAAAATGAAAGGCATAATCACCAAAAACCACTATGTACCAAGTTTGAAGAAAATCGATCCAGCCGTTTAGGCTGTAGACGAACAGACAGACAGACAGACAGAATTGTGCCACCCACTTTTTTGGTGTTTTCTATCACCGATATCATGTTTGATTGTTATCTCAAATTTTTTTTTTGCATGAATCCGAAACTTGCCTTATAGTACCTATAATGGCAAGTAAAGATTGTAAACGGTGGTTGGTGAGGCAATTGTGAGTTATTTCATATTCAATATTCAAATTAATACGAAGGAAAAACCATAAGGCTAGTCGCGCACATGCAACTGCTACTGCAACAAAACAGTTTAGTCACGAGCTCACAAGTTGACCGATGAGCGCGCACGTGAGCAACTCCACATTCCACAAGCAAACGCAACGAACCTAACCAACACACCGACAATGTTTATTAAAATTTTCTACCCCATACATACAAAGAAAAATTTTATCGCCTTTGTCCTATTCTTTTGCTCAGCAAATAAAAGAAAAGATAAAGGAGAATAGGACAAAACGGTCTACAAGACCAATAACGACGAGACATATGTCGTCGGAAAGGTATTTTTATGTACTACAATAGTTATTATGGGGGCTTACTTCAAATCACTGTGTGAAAAAAGTTATTCGCTAAATAGGATTGTGCTCTGGTGCATTCTTGTATGAAAAAAGTATATTTAGTATGGGGAAAATTTATGAAAACTGGTCTGACCAATAACGACAATATATATGAAAAGGTATTTCCATTACCTACAGTATCTTTAATATTAGTTCAGTTCGAATTACTGTGTGAAAAAAGTTATTCGTAAACTAATCAAAAATTGTGGTTCATTTAAGTGTGAAAAAAATGTTTTTTTTTGAGTATGGGTGAAAAGTGTGATGGCAAGTTCAACCAATAACAACGGGACGTATGTCGTTGGAAAGGAAATTTTATGTACTACAATAGTCAATACTGCAGCTTAACTCAAATCACTGTATGAAAAAAGTTATTCGCTAATTGTTACCCATGCTCCATACATTTTATCTGTGCTAAAATTCCCTAAAACAGCGAATAACTTTTTTCACACAGTGATTTTAAATAAGTTGTTATGGTAACTATTATTGTTCATAAAAATACCTTTTCAACGACATGCATCTTATTAGTACGGGTAAAACCAGTTTGTATTAGTGTTTCTTAAACATCGATAGTCAGCACTTGCGATAGTTCACGATTATTTTTAAAAAACACCCGATAGTATCGATAGTCTATCGATAGTTTTCATATAAAAAATAAAAACAATAATTGTTCGACAATTTGTATGTCTGTTCGTGTACTGCCCAAAACTACGAACTTTATTTTTTTTTATATGAGCTTTGACAGAACTTTGGGCTTAATTCGTAGAAATTCGTAGTTTTTGGAAGTACGCAAAGAGACATTTTATTAGCAAAGTCAAAATCTGTGACTAGACAATGCTTATTAGGAGACAGAAATATTTACAAAAATATTTTTTCTCAAAGATAGCACAGTTTTGCTTTAGAAAAAACAGTTCGTTTAATCCTCAGTTGTTTTTATCATTGTGTGACAGAACTGAAACCGATTCCATATAGAAACAAGACAAGGGCACTAATATTAACAAACACCACCTAGTATGAAATTTGTTATTTGGGGGTTCCCCAAACTTATTCCCTTGTTCAATTTTAAGTAATAAATGAAAGGGGAAATTAAGAACTTATATATATTTGTCCAGTTTATACATCTGAGAGCTCAGAGAATTTCCCCAGTTTTGCTATCAAAAACTTAGTAAACAAAATTTGGATTCGTCTACTCAAGTGAGCGCTCTGATCTGATATAAACAGAGCAATTATGACATATGCGATAGTTATTAAAACCATCGATGTTTTCGATAGTCATTTACTATCGATAGCTATCGATAGACTATCGATGTTTAAGGAACACTAGTTTGTATACATTTTGTCCACACTTAATGGTACCAAAACAAAACCTAGGTTAACGAATAACTTTTTTCTCACAGTGATTTGAAATGAGCCGCCATAGTGACTATTGAAGCTCATAAAAATACCTTTCCAACGACATACGTCTCGTTGTTATTGGTTCCTAGGCCACCTTCCATACATTTTTGCCGATTGTCTTTTGTTCTCTTTCGCACAGAGAACATAAGTCACTTTGGAAAGAGCCAAATTCAACGATGTGGTAAAATATTTGCAACTATTTGGTTGCATGTGCGCGCAGTTACATATTATTCTATATGACACAAATTGAAAAACCTATCTCAGGCAATCGTCCAGTTTGTGGCAAAACATAAACTGAAAAGTTGCTCGAATCGACGACTGAATAGTTTCTGCAAGTGCGCGCTGTCCCATATGAGTCAATAGGATTCATATTTGCAACCACGGTTGCCGTTTTGGTAGGATCCTACCAAACTTGGTAGGATTTTTCAGCTTTGGTAGGTTGGTAGGCTAAAATCCGATTTGGTAGGTTTTTTCATACAACTATTGAGCATAATATAAAACATTGTACAATCATAAAAATTGAGATAATTTCCGATCAACTCAAAAAATGTCAAAGTAAACAGAGACTTGAATCATTTGGCGTTGATCAGCGTATTTTTTTAATATCAAATTATGAGCTTATCTCGTTGAAAAATTCTAATTTCATTTCCAAATAATATAATTTTTAAAATTAATTTTTCAAAATGAAATGATTTTAACCTAATTCATACAAAATTATGTTGAAAATATATTATGTCACACCTCAAGTGAAAGCATTTGAAGATTATGTCAAAATTGTATGCATAGAAAATTCCATGGAAGGAGAAATCATTAAATGTTAGCATGAAACTACCTCAATAAATAATTCGAAAATTTATAACTAGCATCTATGCGCCCAAGTGAACGTCCTTAACATAAACCTTGATTCACTTTTTATTTACTGCACATCTTTGTCGTGGGGTGGAACTTGAATTTTTGTTTAAGGTCATCATTCAACAATTTCGGTTTTTTTTTCAAATTTTCTGGAAAATGGATTTCACGATTGTGAATAAACCTCGTACCTCTAATGTGTTTTTGAGGTTTCTACCAAAGAAAATTTGCAGAACGGAAATAGAGTTTTTTTATTTGGTAGGTTTTTATTCAATTTGGTAGTTTTTTTTGGGAAATTTGGTAGGAATTTTTTTTTGCAAGCGGCAACCGTGTTTGCAACCAAACAGTGGCGAAACTGAAAGTTGCATGTGCGCGACTAGCCTAAGATATTTGGCTATGCTTCCCTTGTTCATATGTCAGATATATTAGGTTTGTTCCTTGGATTCTTCGCACTGTTTCGGACTAAATGTCAAATTTTGACATTCTTCTCTCAGAGAGGAGAAAAACTGTCAAAATGTGTGGAACGGCTTGGGCACTAATTTGCACTAATTCGGACTAAACGTCAAACACATACTCGGCTAGAGTTGCCGTACATTAATCATAAATCTCAAGCAACATTTTCAAGAATAACAACTCAAAAAATAAAAGTTAATAAAAATATCAAGTTTATTAAAATAAGAAACATAAAATATTCTTAAATTACCTTAGTTGAAGGAAATATTTGTAATTTTTTAATAGAGTTGTAATATGATTCATCAAAACCCCTGGCGTGGATATTAATGAAACAAACAAATTTCTGCATTAAAAAAATAAGAGCACCACAAACCAAAATGGAGTCTTGTTTCATATCTTTTACTATTCAACTATGCCTACCTTTTCATCTTTCATAATTATGCTGCATCCAGTGGCTTCGCTTTCTCTCTTTTAAGCAAAAATTCAATGGTTTTTTGCTTTTGTCACGATGCACATAGGAGCATTTGCATGAAAAAACTGGTCAAAATTATTTTTTTGTCTTAATGACCTAATATTCATCTAAAACTTAAATTTATACCGTTTTAAAGCATTTCCATTCTTTAAAACATAAATGAACAATAGTGGGTTTATTTTAAATTTTTTTCCACCCATGGGCTTAGATATGTGTGTAACTATTATTTCATTTTTGACCAAAAAAGGTAATAATCAAAAACAATTTTTTTAAATCGAAGGTTGAAGGTTTGGTTTTCCATATTGCATCGAAAATACTTTCGAATAACTTCGAATAATAAAAAGTAAAAACTTGTTCAAAAATAGCACCTTTGGAAAAAACTGCAATTTTAAATATTTTTTTCTCAAAAAGGAGGAAATATGAGGAAAATGTTTTAAATTGTACAAAACACTGAGACCTTATTGTTTGCTTTAAAAATAAATTTACAACCCGACAGCACCCGGCAATACAACAAAAACACTTAACTGTAAAAAAAATACATAAATTTCTCGACATTTTGATGAATCAATGTTTTCCCAAGAAATCAAATAATTCAAACGTTGAAATTAAGTATACACCATGGTCTCAAACATTCATTGATAAACTTTTTTTTAAGTCACTTCAAAAAACATAAAACACCAACTTCAAATTGGTGAAAATATAGCGCATTGCACATGCAGGCGTGATTACAAAATTGGTCTAGTTTTTGACTAGCTGCCCGAAGAGGCGGCGTGGTGGGGGTCAACTTTAAGACTGGTTTATGATAATATGGTTAATCAGCTACAAGCAAACCAAATTGGGAGACTTTCACAATAGTTTGATTTTTTCAATTTTGTCCGGTTATTGAGGTAAAATGCTCCTTAGTGCGATGTGTGACGTCATAATCATTTCTGATTTTGTTCGGATAATAGCAAAAAAATAAAGTAATTTGATTGCTCCTTTAAAACCAATCGTTTGATTAATAATTAAAGTTGGTAAAAAAAGATTGTGACGTCACAAAACCCCAAGATGGTGAATTGAGTGTATAAAATGAGCATACTTACTTTAGCCCTGTTTTTTAGTGCATTTTTATCTTCGCTTAAAAAAGCAGCGTGTTAAATACATACACGGTGGTAAATCATAATGCTTAAAACTCTTCTATTTTTAAGAAATAATATTGAAATATACAAGAAATACTAAATTGCTAAGTTCAATAATTCTATGAATACCTATCATTTAATTATTTTAAAGAAAAACACAATTAAAAAATATACACACTTATTAAAATGAAAATAATAATAGAAATAAAAGTTGAACTTGGGTAACCCTTAATAAAGGTTTGGTTTTTTTAATTTGATTGCAACAAACGTCTAAATTACGTCAACTTGGCATATTTGACAGCTAGTACAAAACAGCCACCAGAAATTTCTCGGACCAAATCTGGCAAGGAGGGGAAATTTTTTACTCTCTCATGACAGCTCTCTTTGGTCCGAAACAGTACAAATTTTTAAGTGTGGAACGACTTCGCACTAAATCTGGCGGTTTCAAACTGTTTGAAAGTCGGCAAGGAACACACCTATTATATTTACAACACAAATTTTGACAGGTGTCATTGGCTCGGGGTTACCAACTACGGAAAAGTCTAGATGTTACACGTGCCTCCAATAAAAACATTATTTAAAAAGGTTCGTCGCACTTTGCACCGAACCTCATTTCCTCATTTCCGACCTACTTTGCACTTTTTTCCTCAGAAGCAGTTAACGTAATTTAATATCATTTCACAGAATTATTTTATTTAATTTGTGCAACTCTGCAGCACAAATTATTTTTCCCACAGAACGTAATTTTTGCAATCGTTGCACATTTCATATGGATTGCTAGGTTTAGTGCTTTATGAAAAACTATGTTATGTTAGTCTTAAGAAAGATTCAGTTTAATAAAGATTATTTTTTTACTCAAAATAAGATTTATTAATTTTAACTGGCGCAGTCGGTAGGATCGCGATATATTGTTATTTTAAGAAAAATACAATAGTACGTATCAACGTTTCAATCGCGAACCAAACAAAAAAAATACAGTTAGTGATTAAGTACACGGGCGTACCCATAATAAATCTCGTGTGTGAGTGTGCGACACCCAATGAACTAATAAGAACAATTAAATCCGAACATGAAAAGTGCGTGAGTGCAAGAAGCAATCTCTAAGTTAAACAAAAAAAAAACGCAAATAAAAAATCAAAAATAAAACAAAAAAATAAATCAAACAAGAAAAACTAAAAACTTTTTAACAATAAAAAAAAAAAAAAAAAAACACAAAAACAAAAACAAGAGCTAAGAGCTAATAAACAACGAATTTTAGCAAAAGTCACTTCAACAGGAGCAACACAACAGTTTGAGAAGGACAATCCTAAACAACTTTAACTTTTAATCAACAACAAATAACTAAGGAGCAACACAACAGTTTGAGAAGGACAATCCTAAACAACTTTAACTTTTAATCAACAACAAATAACTAAGGATATAAAGATGACACTACCGTGGAATATGTTACTCGTATTACTTACATTACTGACGATAGCTAAAACTCAGGACATTCAACTTGCTGACCTTAATAATAATAACGGATATGTAACAATAAACTTAGGACAGACAAAAGTATTTAAAAATTATATTAAAGTACTTCATATAATTAACGTAACAGAATTTGAGATTACTAAACAACATATTCATAGTAACATTTTAAAATTAGAAGACAAGACAGAATTGTTAGGACCCATGTTTACGACTATCAATCAAAATCTTCTACTACTAGAAGCAAAGATTGAAAACTTAAAACCCCATTACAAAACCAAGAGAGCACTCATGAACATTTTAGGTACAGGATTAAAATACATAGCTGGCACCATGGATCAAGAAGATGAAATCCAAATTAAAGAGAAACTTGAACAATTAAGTTCGGAAAGTAAAAAACTTATAAATGAAAATAATAAACAGGTTGTCATAAATAACTTAATAACAGATCAAATTGCTAACATTACCAACCACATTAAGAAACAACAACAATCCATTGAAACATATTTGAACACATATAATCAAGAACTTATAGGAAAGGTACAAACAATTGAAACCGAACTAGAAGTCATGCAATATTTATATCAAATAAACAATGATATTTTACTTCTCAGAAATCACATCGATGACATAGAACAAATCTTATTTTCCAGTAAATTAGGAATCTTAACGAGAAATATTCTGAGTCAAGAAGAATTAGCTTTAGTTCCAGATTTAGAAAACTTAGCCGAAATTAAATTAACAGTTACAACCTACAAAGACCAGATCATTATTGTATTACTATTACCACAAATGTCTGATCATAGATTTTCACAAATACGTATAGAACCACTATCAGATAAAGAAAACATGACGGTGATGTTTAAAATTAAGGACGTCCTGATGGATGAAGATAACAATATTTTTCAATTTCCTGTTAAAGAAAATATCAAAAGGAATCTCGTTGAAATATCTGATGAACATTGTATTCAGCAAATATTGCAATCTAAAGAAGCAATTTGTAATAAAATCAAATCAAACATAACAGAAATAAAAGAAATAACAACAGGCATTATTTTGTTAAGGAATATTAAAGAAAGCCCCATTATACAGAATTGTAATAAGCAGGATATAAGATTAAAAGGAAACTACTTAATTAAATTTAAAAATTGTAAGTTAAGCATACAAAATAAAACATATCAAAACCTTGTAAAAACTATTCATGATAAATTTGTATTGCCAAATTTCATTACTAAAATAAGTGACAATAAAACTATACCATATTTGAATCTCGATGAATTATACCTTAAGCACATTGAAAATAGAGAAATAATAAAAAACATTTCAAAAAATAATAGAACTTTCAATGTTTCATCATTAAGTACAAACATTTTTGTAATACTATTTGCATTTATTGTAATAACAATTCTTATGAAAAAAATGCAAAGTAAATCCATTGTAGAAATTTCGCCGGAGCCTCAATCTAACGGTGGGGGTGTTACACGTGCCTCCAATAAAAACATTATTTAAAAAGGTTCGTCGCACTTTGCACCGAACCTCATTTCCTCATTTCCGACCTACTTTGCACTTTTTTCCTCAGAAGCAGTTAACGTAATTTAATATCATTTCACAGAATTATTTTATTTAATTTGTGCAACTCTGCAGCACAAATTATTTTTCCCACAGAACGTAATTTTTGCAATCGTTGCACATTTCATATGGATTGCTAGGTTTAGTGCTTTATGAAAAACTATGTTATGTTAGTCTTAAGAAAGATTCAGTTTAATAAAGATTATTTTTTTACTCAAAATAAGATTTATTAATTTTAACTTCTAGACCCGGGGGTTTTCCAAAATCTACTTCGTTCCTTTCCTCCCGGATTATCATGAAGCGATTTTTGTATACGCTCCAGCCAAGAAAATCTTCGAATCCCAGCCCCCAGGTTCGAGACGACCAGGAAGACCGAACCTCCGCTAAAGGGACCAGGCGGCCACAGACGCAAGAGCGCTTGGTCTCGACGACTGGAGGGAGCGTGCGAGGGACCGCAACCGATGGAAGACCGCAATATCTCAGGCAGGATCGGGAGCCGGATAAGTAAGTAAGTAAGTAAGATTTTGTTATTAAATTATACTTGAGAATCATTCCAATAGCTACAAAACAAAAATGAATTATTAAAGCATTAATAATACTTAGAACCATTTTTGCCACTATCGCTCAACTTGAGGCAAACGCTCAAGGAGACCAACTTGAGAGTTGACTTCAACTCGAGAGTTTAAATTCAAGCTGAAATTTCTTTCTATCACAAATTTTTTCTCAGCTCCTGGGATGAAAATCTAAAGTTGGCCAGCTTCCAAATTGAAAAATATCCCTGGGATATTTGTGAAAAGACAAATTTTTGTAAAAAATCCATAGCGGACATTTTTCAAAATATGTTGATAGCACGGTATTTTCCAAAGCCAGGGGTTGGCGTTGATCAACTTTAGAGTTGAAAATCGGAAGTTGAAAACGTCATTTTTGAGAGAATAAAAACAAATTCACAAGGTGAAAATAAAAGTCCTGAAGTTATGATATGTGATAACCAGGGCCAAATGACTTACAACTCTCAACCATTCCTGTGTACGTGTTGTTGGCAGGAATGGAGGGGACCTAAAGTTTTTTGCCGAGCCCGAACGGCTAAATGAGAATCACTTTTTCATGAAAAGTATATACTCTTGGAGGATATGTCAGTTCCTCGCAAGAGGCAATACCCCGGATAAAACATTTCTGTTTTTAGGTGGCACGGCTGGGAATCGAACCCACACCTTCGGCATGACAGTCCTACGTACTAACGATCAAGCCACGAGGTAATCAGATAAATCGCCCTTAATCTTCAGGTAGAGTAAATGTTTTCTTATATTTATTCCTCAATATTTTATTTTAGTTTGTTTGGTTTAGCGATGCCTTTAGAAATTTAAAACTCATCAAACTAAGAAATAATATACAGACCCGGAGAATTATTCGCTCTACCCGGAGATCAGAGTGCATTCCTGGAGTCTCGTTAAAAATATATTTGTTGGGCGGTGTTCGGATTCGGACCATTGTCAAGTGAGTCAACTCATTTTTATGTCTCTCTTTTTTTTATCTCACTCGTCACTCCAATTTCTTGGTAAGAAAGAGATGGTGAGGGGAGGTAGGAATTTAAAAAAAATTTAAAAACCTATGCTCATATGGCCGTCTCTTTCTTTCCCAGAAATCAGAGTGAGATAGAAATAAAAGACGTCACAGTTTGTCTTGACTGAACACCGTTAGATAGTATAAATTGTTTGCAAATTTCCCATAAATGAGTTGCCAAAATTCGCAATGACCTTGAGTTTTTTTTTTATTTCATTAAAAATTCATAAAAACAAATTTATGGGTTACCAATTTCTGAAAATAGTGCACCTTGTTTCATGATCTAGAAATCTTTAAGATATAAATTTAATCTTTGATGACAAGTTATCTAGGCCTGACCAAAGAACTAGTTGATCTTTTCTGATCAATTACTGACCAATTAGATGGCATTTTTTTAATCCAATTTCTCATGTATGGGGTGCCAAAGGTCCAGAGCCTATATTTTGGTTATGATTTTTTGAAGCTTACATGTTTTTACATTGTTGTCTTAACTTGAACTAAAATCAATAAAGTGTTTTTATTGATTTAATGGGACTCAATATGTATATTGTGAGGATAAGTGTGCAAAATGTCTACATCAAGGAATATTGAGATTTATTTTTTTTTTTTATTTTCGGTTCGATAAAGTCAGAAAATCAATTTACCGAGAAGCAATCAAGCAAAAAATACAGTTTAATGTTTAATATTTATTTCGGATATGTAATTATAAGTTAACAATTTATTATATGTCAAACCTTAATTTTTCAACTCTATTTTAACTTGCTTCCACAAATATAGAGACTGCATGTGTTGTTAAACTCACCCAAAATTAACTAACTATGAAGTTTCATTTATTCCAATCATTTTAGTGCTCCAACACCTACAACTGTTAAATCAACAACAAAAGCCAAATCCACCGGTCCAGTTGCAATGCGTTCGTGGTTCGTGTCCCAATCATAAACTTTATCCTTCAATAACATCGTTTTCGTTGATTTTGCGTTTTTGGGTATGACTATAGGTTTTAGTAACTCGGAACTTAGAACGGCTAACAAGTTTGCGTGACAGTTTTCTCGCGAACGTGTTTGCATTATTTTTCTTTTTTTTTTTTGTGTTTCTTAACCAACCAAAACGGAAAGACTCCAAAGATCCCAAGTGCTTGGATTTACCAAAGTTTATCCAAGGAACACATTTCCTGTGCACTGTATCTATATACCCCATCAGCAGTGAAAACAACAAAATAAAGAAGAGTGCTGGTATGCTGCACCTGCAACAAAACAAACAGACAAAAAAGAACAACACCAGTTTACTTACTTACTTAAGTTTCAGGAAGCACCTACACAGCAAATTGCTAGAATAGAACCATTTCCATATTAAAGTTCTGTTTTAAGGCACCAAATTATGAACGATATAAGCAGATAGGAAGAGCTTATGCTTTCTTTCTATTAGAAAGAAAGAAAATTTGGTGGAAACCCAGCAACAATGTTCGAGGAGACAACGAAGATCGAACCTCCACCCGGTTTGAGGACTAAGCTTTCAAGGATTCCATTGCACTTGGACTGGATGACTGGAAGTAGTGTGCTCAGGGTCATAACTAGCAAGGGGTGGAAAGCATCTGCACCGCCCGCCATGTCTAAGGCAGGTATTCTGTCAAAATATGTTTAAATTTGAAGGTTGTCATATGATCATACAAAAAATTAACCTACATAAACAAGGAATTTGTTTTCTTGCCTCTCAAAAACGGTCTTCGAATATTCTTCTTAAATTTTCTTTTGTAAAAATGTAACTCAAAGGCGTTTATCCGTTGGTCTGTGAGAAACTCTCAAGCTGCTCTCGAGAATAAAACTCGCAAGTTGACACCGCCATGAATTAGCTTCAGAGAGATGGAGAGCTATCCGAGAATAACTCTACAGAGTTTTGTAGTGAAAGTACTCTCAAATGTGAATGCACCTTAAAAAGACTGCGAGCAACTCTTAAGCAGCTCCTAAAGGTGCTTAAAACTCGTAAGTGGACAGAGTCATGAAATTTTCTTAGAGAGGGGTAGACAGCTATTCGAGAGCTACTCTCGAGAGTTGTATAGTGAAAGTACTTTCAGGTGCATTTCCATTTGTGAGCACTTTCACTTCACAACTCTCGAGAGTGACTCTCAGACAGCTGCCTAGCTCTCTGTGAGCTTATTTCATGGCCAGTCCCACTTGTGAGTTTTACTTTCAAGAGCCTTAGGAGTTGCTCACAGTCTTTTTACTCTTAAATGAATACGAACCTTTATAGGGAATTGCAAGAAAAGTGGTTGAATACTTTCAAGCGACACGCAGTGTAAATCAACACTTTAGTGTACATAAAGTAAAGTTATTGTGAAAAAGCAACGCGACTTTAAACTGTTATCTTCTAAGTTCCGACTACAAGATAACAGTATAGTTATGTACATACGTGAATGTTGTACATCCTGTTTGTCGAAATTTTGTCCAACAGAGGAATGGGCAAGTGGGCGTTGTCGTTGTGCTGCTCTGTGCTCAGAGTTAAATCGGAACTTTCAATATGCCATTTTCCACTCTTTCACTCATTAACGAAAAAGTCTTCTTAGAAATATATATGTATGTGTACAGTGTAGTTCTGCAAGAAACTAGAGGAAAACAACACATCTACCTACATCCAACCCATTTTCTGTTTGTTCGCAGTCATATACAAATAACGCAGGTCGCGTCCTTGTCCTTATCCTTTTTCGAGGATGTTTTGTTCGGAGAGTGAATTTTCGTGGCATAATTATTATAGTTGAGTGATGAATTTCAAATGGCTTCCTTTGTTTTCCAGGACTCGCACTTAGAACGAAATACATATAAGACGATAAAGTGTCACCCAGATTACTCTCTACTCTGTCTCTGTGTTTATCTTCACAATGGGTATCTATAATAATATTATTCTGGGTCGTTAATGGATTTTGCTGGGCTAATCACTAT
The DNA here is from genome assembly GCA_963921185.1 of Dasysyrphus tricinctus. NCBI lineage: Eukaryota > Metazoa > Arthropoda > Insecta > Diptera > Syrphidae > Dasysyrphus > Dasysyrphus tricinctus. The sequence goes on from OY992530.1 coordinate 110,310,849, forward strand.
ATCGTGCTTCAGTGTTTTATCTTACTATCCGCACAATAATAGAGTCCTTTGTAGTGAAAATAATTAAATCTTTAGTTATGTAGATGTAGAGTATGAAGCTGCTAGTGACTTACATGTCATATACGGATGATAGGGGTTTTCTGTCTTTTGACAATATGGTTAAACAATTTGACATTATAAGCTGTGTTTATTGTAGGTGAAGTGTGTCGTTGAATGTTTTGTAATCCCTTTCATCAGATGATTATATAGAAATCCCTTATGCCCAAAAATGTTATCCATTTTCTTACACGAAGTGGAACATCTTTTTCAGCATCAATTATTAAAAGTCCATTTTATTGGAAAATATGTGCCTGCTCGAGAGAAATTAACATACTTAACCGATTTACTTACAACTAACTCTAAACATAGTGGAAGTAATTACTTCGTGTCAGCAAAATAATCAATACTTTTATCAAATTTTAAATTACGATGATGAAGAAGTCAAAAATATGATCTTTATTGAAATCCTTCTAAGTTCACCCTTAAGTTTCTGGGAGAATGGTTACACTGGTCTGTGTATCGATGGGGCATATTCTTTACATTATGTTTAAGCTGTTGCAACCTGCAAGGCAAAATTGAACTTATAAAAGTGAAACTTCATCAGTCAAACTTAAACTGGGTGAAATGACCAATGTTACTTACTAACTTACTTACTTAAGGTGGCGCTACAGTCAAGGGTGGACCAGAGCCTCAACCAATAAGCTTCTTCTAGCAGGTTCGGTTTCTAGCTAGCTGTCTCTAATTTCACAAGCCAAGTTGGTTGAGGTCCTATTCCACTTACGTGCGCCACTTTTTACGTTGTCCACCTCTACTGCGCTGTCCCACGGGGTTGGATTCAAAGACTTTCCGGGCCGGAGCATTGGTGTCCATTCGCTCTAGGTGACCCAGCCATCTTAATCGTTGGCTTTTCACTTTTGTGGCTAGGTCGGTGTCGCTGTACAGCCCATACAGTTCGTTGTTGTATCTTCTTCTCCATTCCCCATCTATGCAGACGGGACCAAAAATCACCCGGAGAATTTTCCTCTCAAAACAGCCTAACGCGTTCTCATCCACCGTTAACAGTGTCCATGCCTCTGCACCATACATCAGGACCGGGATGATAAGCGTTTTATACAGGGACAGTTCAGTTGCTCGAGAGAGGGCTTTGCTTCTCAATTGCCTTCTTAGCCCAAAGAAAAACGATTGGCAGGAGTAATTCTTCGATTGATCTCAGCACTGGTATCGTTTGCTGAGTTTATAGTGGATCCTAGGTAGACAAAGTCTCAAACCACCTCAAAATTAAAGCGTTCTGTCCTAGACGTCCGTCGGTGTTGGGTGTTCTTTCTTGTTGACAGCATATATTTTGTTTTGCTTTCATTAACCGTTAAACCCATCTTCTTGGCTTCCTTCTCAATGCTCACAAAAGCACCACTGACATCCAGTGATACCACTTTACTTCAATTGAAGTAGATCTACTTCTTTTTTTCTTATTTTTTTAAAATCTACTTCCTACTTCGCACCATCACTGATATATGGGAATCTACTTCATTTTAAAATTCTCTGTTTAAACCTACTTCAATTTTACAAAAATAAAGCCAAATCTACTTCCTTTTCCTTTATTTCATTGAATTCGCAGTTAATCCAGCCATATTGTGTTTTTACCATGCAAATTGTGGCGTAGTTTTGATTTTTTCCCTGCTTTATGTAGATTTGCGAATAAAATTTCCTGACGTATCATGCTTGGTAAGCACCGTTTTGAGCACAAATTGACTGGAATAAGTGGAGTTTACTGTTAGGAGTGAACAATGGATTGGGTACGATATGTCGACTTTTAAAATATCGACTCCATAAGATCGACTTTTAAAATCTCGACAGAAAAAATCTCGACTGGTTAAAAGGCCGACAGATCAAAATATAGACACAAATTTGACCGACTTTTTAAAATGTCGTTTTTTCAAAATGTCGATTCTCAAAATGTCGACAGTGATCGAGATTTTATGAATCGAGATTTCAACAGTCGACATTTTAAAAGTCGACATTTTGAAAGTCGACATTTTGATCAGATCATAGTTTAGGGAATGATGTTTACAAGCGCGCGCTTGTAAACATCATTCCCTAAACTATGATCTGATCATTATTATCTAATATCGCATTGTCATAGTTCAATAAATCGCATTTTTTGTAATTTAATTTTTGTTGCCTTTATATTTCGACGTCTTAATTGCCTCTTATTCAGGGTCTGTAATGTGTTTTAATATTAATACAAAAATAATACATCCAGAAACTGAGGCAGTTAAAAGTTCGAAATATTAGGTATACCTAATGTAGGTAGGCAACAAAAATGCGTTTCATTGAACTAAACACAAGGTAATATAAAATTAATAACTACCTAAATGATTTAATTACTATAAGAATCAAATAAGAACTTGTGTCTTAAACATAGTCCTAAATTTTCCACAGCATCAAGAAACTGTTAAGTTCCTGTTAAAAAATCAGACAAGAATTTATGATTCTTGAGTTTATAGTTATTCCGTGCAAACATTTAAGGCAGAGATTTTTTGTTCTCTAGGTTACTTTCAAATGACAAAATATCGACAAGTCAAAATGTCGACTGGTTAAAATGTCGATTTATATTTTATATCGACTTTTCTGTATGGGAAAAATTCCGACAAGTCGATATTTTTCTCGACTTCTATCAGGGCAGTCGACTTTTTGTCAAATCGACATTTCAAACTGTCGACATTTTAATAAGTCGATAAAAGCAAAGTCGGTATTTTAACTTTCACAAAAGTCGATAAAAGTCGACATTTTAACCAGTCGACATTTTTTTTGTCGGTCATTCGTACGTAACCCGTGAACAATAGATACGTACAAATTTTTCACTTGAACCAGGTGTTGTCAGATTTTGAAGCGAAACAAATAAAAATTACCGTCGAAAAAAAAAAACAATTTGTTTTATAATTTCAGTAAAATTGAAATATAAAGTATGTTGATTATGAATTCTGAGACAATAACATATTCGTACGATGCACGGTTCATGAGATATATGATAAAACGCGTTTTCCAAGATGGCGGCTGACGCTCGTGCCTCCCAGTCCCGCCAACTTGGATTTATATTCAGGGGACACTCGTGAGCATATTCCATCAAGAAAATCAGTTCAGGAATAAATTGCAAGAAAAAAGCCGGCTCTTCGCCTAATAAATGTTTGTACAAGAAAGTACATTTTGAAATCTACTTCGATTTTTCTCAATCTACTTCACATTTTTCTTCAAAACTACTTCGGCTTTTTTTTCGGAAGTGGTAACGCTGCTGACATCACGCTTTGTTCGTCCTATTACGGACTTTTAAAGATTGTGCCTCTAGTTGTTACTCTTTTATTTCGCGATAAACCCGAGGAAAGATATTTATTTTAGCACGATACAAAAAAAAAGAAACGACCGGCGATCGACAAACGAAAATTAAACGTTTAGAAAAAAAAAAGAACACGAAGCCGAACTGTCAAGCAGCCGGCGAAGAAGGCGATAAAAAAAACGAGCGAAATAAAAAATGCAACAGGCAACACAAAAAAGTGCTGCCACCACGACTATGCTCAGCAAGGGGGTGGGTTCTCGAAGTTAGTATTTTTTAATGATTATAAAAAAAAGTATGTTTGATATAAAAAAATGAAATTGAATTAATTAACTTACTTTTAATTACGCAGGCGCGTAGCTGAAAAAAATAAAATGGGCGCCAGTGATTTTTTTTGTGAAAAAGGAAATCACAAACCTTCGGAGCGGAACCGACGGTGAGAGAAAATAGAATTGAAATACTATTTTTATAATTCCGAATGGGAACTTGAAAAGCTTTTTATTGAGAAATTGCTTGGGAAACCTTGCAATTAAGTAGGGCTAAAACCCAAGATCTTTTAAACAAAAGAAACAAAGAAAAGAAAATGGAAACTACAAGATGGACCGTTAACACCGGGTCCCGAAAGAACAAAGGTTTTTAGAAACGGGTCACGAGTTCCGCTTTACCGGAATTGATCGTTAGCAAAACCCAAACGAATATTTATGACTACTTTAAGTCTTCGAAAATTTTCTTATTACACAAAATTATGTTAGAAAATAAGCTATTTGCAATGAATAAAAAAAAAACTCTACTTATCTTTTGATACTGCCAACTCCTCCTTTCCGGATTATTAATTTTCCCTCTTCCTTCTCTTAGCTGTAGGAACAATTTCCTGTCTTTTCCACTTTTTCCTCCACAAATTTTTTTCAAGCCTTTTTCTTTTTTTTAACACTCAATCAAGATGATTAAATCTCCTTATCTTTTTTCCAACTTTCGTTTTCACAAATTTTCTTCAGAACCTCTGGTTCGTTCTACAAACGGGTAAGAAGTGCCCTTCCAAGCTTTGACATTGCCTGGATGACCTCTTCTTTTTTCCAATGCCCAATGCTTTCGGCCAATCAGTGACCGTGGATTTCGGTCGCGTCATCATTCAGCAACACTCAGCATACTTGCGTGAGTGAGCAAACGCAGTTGAAATCCAGCGGCCTTTCCTACTCGCACTTTAACCCCAGCTTTATGCACAGTCATCGCCATTGAATTCGCCGAACTCTGGTATGACTTCCAGTGGAAGGCAATCCAATGGGTGCATTCAGCCACCTATTCACCCCAACTCAATACGAAAAGAAAGTTGCAGAAAACTAAAAGGAAACTTAATTTTCTGTCGCGTGCATTTTTCCCCTCCAATTAATAGAACACAAAAATAGTGGAAAATCGAGGAAAAGCCTGTTGCAATTATAGGCCAGGAAAAATGGGTTCCGAGGTTGAAAAAATTAATTCATGAAATATTAAAATTGGAATCGACGCAGAATTGCAACCTCTATAACATATCCAAAGTCCCCCAAAATCCCCGCATTGGCTTTTTGTGTAGATGCATTTGAAGAGGTGCAGACGTGGAGAACTTGGAGGTCTATCAAACTAAAATATTTCTTTTTGTACAACCTAACCATATGATACATAATTTAAGGGTAGTTTTTAACGCTGAATCTAATGAAACCAAATTCAAAATGATACAACCACCCAAAAAAAAGTTATAGTCCTTTTCACGTAATGATGACTTTTTTTCAGGTACAACAGGTAAAATATTATCGAAAACCCTTTGAAAATAACGGTATGTTAATGAAACTTGGAATAAATGTTCCTTTTGTTATACGAATTAAGAATCAAGACAGTCCCAAAAAATATCCATGCTGAAAGGGTGTTTTTTTAAGGGGTATGGGCAAGTGTAGAATGCTTACCATAACACCCACGGAAAAACTCTTACACCCATGAAACTCACCAAAAATATTAAATTTGTCATGGCAACCAAGAATCCAAATAGTCCATACAAATATCTTTTGTCTAATAGTGTTTTTGTGGCTGTTACATTTTGACCTGTTCTTCGCGAAAATACGATTTCAAAAATTGATTTTTGCTTGAAAAGGACCATAACTTTGTAAAGAGTGCTTGTATCATTTTAGTTTTGCTTTTATTAGATTCAGCGTTAAAAAATACCCTTAAATCATATACCATATTTAGTGTATATACCTCAATTACACCAAATCGGAATTTTGGCTCAAATCTTTCAACTTCTTTTCAGATTTTCCCTCTCTTTAATACAAAATCCCCCAGAACAAATATATTAATGTGGACTAATTGATTCTTGGTTGCCATGACAAATTTAATATTTTTGGCGAGTTTCATGAGTGTAAGAGTTTTTTCGTGGGTGTTATGGTAAACATTCTTCACTTACCCATCCCCCTTAAAAAAACACCCTTTCACCATGGATATTTTTGGGACTATCTTGATTCTAAGTTCGTATGACAAATGGAACATTCACTCCAAATTTCATTAACATACCTTTATTTTCAAAGGGTTTTCGATAATATTTTACCTGTTGTACCTGAAAAAAAGTCATCATTACGTGAAAAGGACTATAACTTTTTTTTGGGTGGTTGTATCATTTTGAATTTGGTTTCATTAGATTCAGCGTTAAAAACTACCCTTAAATTATGTATCATATGGTTAGGTTGTACAAAAAGAAATATTTTAGTTTGATAGACCTCCAAGTTCTCCACGTCTGCACCTCTTCAAATGCATCTACACAAAAAGCCAATGCGGGGATTTTGGGGGACTTTGGATATGTTATAGAGGTTGCAATTCTGCGTCGATTTCAATTTTAATATTTCATTAATTAATTTGTTCAAGGTTCCCCATACGATTTGTGCTATTTTTCCTGGTCTATTATATTAAGTCGAAAAGGAAAGGTTGGCAATAATTTCTTACTCCGCGTTCGTTGGGATTTTGCGCAGATTTGGGGAATGGGGACTATCGGTTAACGTTCCATCTTTTACATTGGTATATAAATATTATAAAATAGGTTGGGCACGCAGCCATTCTCACATGAGTGACTTCAGCACTCGGGGACCAGGTGTCTCCCGTGCTTCTTATAAGTTTTGATTGCATTTTGATCAGACCGCCCGTCTGTCATTTTTGAATTTGCTCTCGGGGACCAACTGTCACCCGAACTTAAGATCAACACAGACCGCCCGTCTGTCGGTGAGTGGAACACATCCACTTTTACTGTCAGAATTGACATATCGATTTCTATTTCTTCAAGATACTGAGAGAGTGAACCAATGGCTGATGGACCATGGCTGCCCTTCTCTCTCTCAGTAGGTTGAAAGAAATACCTGAAAAGAAAATTGAAAAGAAAGGAACCGAGGATTGGGAAACGAAAAAGATTAGTTTTTGTTGCGGTAAATTTTACCGTAACATAGTGTTGACGTGAGAGTTTTGCACTATTCTTTCAAGAATGATGTTGAAGAAGTTGTATGACAGCACGTCGCCTAGCCTAAGGCCTTTTTTGACATCAAAGGCTTCGGTTAGGTCTTTGCTGACCTAAATGGAGCAGCGTGCATTCTCCATCGTTATCCTACATAATCAGACGAGTTTGGGAGGGATGCCAACTCTATATAGCTCGTCTCTATAGATACTGTCAAACGGGGCCTTGAAATCGATGAAAAAGTGGTGGGTATGGATTTGAAGTTCCTGGGTTTTTTCCAAAGTCTGTCGTAGTGAGAATATTTGGTCGATGGTGGACTTCACTGGCCTAAGGCCACACTGATATGGACCTATCAGCTTGTTGACGAATGGGTTCAGGTGTTCACAAAGTACGGCAGAGAAGATCTTGTAGGCAATATTAAGTAGACTGATGCCTCTGTAGTTGGTGCAGTCCAGAGAATCGCCTTTCTTGAGGATCGGGCAAATAATGCTGAGGTTTCATTCATCGGGCATGGTTTCCTCCGACCATATTTTGCTGATGAGCTGGTGCATACTCCTAACCAATTCATCGCCAGCCGCTCAGTTCCAGCAGCTTTATTGGACTTAAGTTTAGATATAGCTATCTTTACTTCGTCGAGATCGGGTGGATGGAATTGTTGGCCTACATCGTCGTCCAGGTTGAATGGTGCAATCTGCATGGTAGTGGAATTGGGTTCGTCACCGCCGTTATTCAATTTGCACGAATGATTTTTCCGTATCCTCAGTACCGACTGCAATTCTACCAAGATGTTCCCCTGATCATCTTTGCAGGCTTCGCTTCGGGCCTTGTTTACTTTTTGGTAAAACTTCCGGCGTTCATTCCTGCAATGGCATGTCTCTACTTCCCCGATCACGCTCTTCTCATGTTCTTTCTTTTTCCTTCTTAGACGGCTTGTGTTCCTCTCTCTTTTTCTGCTCGCAGAGCTCGCGAGCAGCTCTGGTCCTTCTAGGCAGCGCCAGCCGCGCCGCTTTGTATACCTGTTGTTTGGCATATCTGATGGCTTCTTGGCAATTCCTCCTTTGATTCTCGATACTTGCAGTTGGTGGCATAGGACTCTTTAAGAGGGCACGAGAGACTCGATCGGAAAAGGACCTGGCAATTTCTTGTGACTGTAGCCGTCCGACGTCGAACTTCCTCACAGGCTTTGGTCTGGATATTCGTAGCATTACTTGGCTACAACGAGGTAGTGGTCCGAGTCAACGTTGGCTCCTCGGATATCCTTGATAATGGATGAGGGCCTTCCGTCAATAGCAATGTGGTCAATCTGGTTGGCAGTTGATTGAATAGGAATTCACGCCGTCCCCTTATGTATATCGAGATGCGGGAACTGCATACTAGCTACCACAACGATTGGCCCCGCAGCAAAGTCGATTAACCTGAGTCCGTTGTCGGAGGTGGTGTAGTGCCGATTGTGGCACCAAGGACGTCTTCTCTTCTTAGTTTGGCACTAAGATCACCCAAGACAATTTTAATGTCACTCCTAGGGCATTGCTCATATATCTTGTCCAGGATCTCCTCGTTGGTGTTGTCATCTTTCTTCTCTGTGGGGGCATGCGCGCATATGAGGCTGATGTTAGCGAACTTAACCTTCATGCGAATCGTCGTGAGGCGTTCGTTCACATAGTTGAAACTCAAGACTTCTTGCCTAAGTCTGCCTCTAACAACAAATCCACATCCAAAAAGACGCTGTCCTTGTGGTCGGTTACAGTCACCGTAGTTGATATCGCATATGAACTCTTCAACTACCTCGAAGTTGTTGCTTTCAACTGTGACGTTTTGTCCTAGCCGATTAACAGATCCTTCATTGTATTTGCTATTGTCCTCGTTTACTTGAAGACCAACAATTTTCGCCTGAACGGGAACGGGCAACAGGTGATGATACTGATATCATCGGCATACTCTAGAAGTTTTACAGATCTGTTGAAAATAGTGCCTTCGGTGTCAATGCCTGCATAGCATACTATTTGCTCCAGTACGAGATTGAAGATATCACATGAAAGCGCATTTTCCTTCCTAAACCCTGTGCATGTTTGGAATAGTTCGGAAGAGCTTTCCTAATTGCACATTACATCACTTACTTTCCAATATCTTGCGACGAAAATGGATCAGTTTTCCAGGGATCCCAAGTTAAACTATCGCCATACAGAGGTCCTGACAATGAATGCTACCTTATCCGGCTTGAAGTCGATGAATAGATGCTGAGTCACGACTTAAAAATCGTTGGTCTTTTCCATGAATTTATCTGGGAGTGAATACTTAGTCCCCTTTCACACGAAGAAACAAGTTGCTGGAGATTTTTTGACGTTTTCTTTTAATCTCCTTAAAAATCTATTGTACCTTTAATACAGGAAACAAATCTCCCGGTAATTTTTTAAATTTCCTTTGAAAGTTTACTGGTTGAACACACCTAAACCTAGATGTGAAAGGAAATGTCAAAAAATCTCCTCAAATCCTCCACCGGGGAGATTCTGTTTGCCTCTCTTTCCTCCTGCCCTCCTCACCCAGGAACTAAAAGTTGCTGGCAACTCAGTTTCCTCGTGTGAAAGGGCACTAACTTGGTCTATGGTCGACCTGCCTGGCTGGCCTGGAAGCCCCACTGGTATGGTACTTGTAAATTATAGTTGCAGAACGGCTTCAGACACTCACACAATACTTTGAATAGGATTTTGTATACGATGTTTATCAGGGATATTCCTCGATAGTTCTTGCAGGACATTGGATCGCTTTTTTTGTACATAGATGGGACAAATGGAGCTAAGATAACAGCCATTGGATATGCTCAATTCCACCCAAGCTTGTTTGATGAGTTGATGCATGAGCCCTTTCAACACATCCCCTCCGTGCACCGTGCTTGAAGACCTCCGCTGAAAAACCATCTGATCAGCTAGGTCTACCTCTTCTATACTGGGTGGTAGTACTAGGTCTTCATTGACTAGAGTCAATAGGGATCTTATCAACTAGCTATACACTTTTTCTAGTACAAAACAAAAATATAGTGGATTCAGGTCCGGCGAAAGCAGATGCAAAAAAATTGGTCCAAGGTAGCCTATCCATCTAGCTCGGTACCTGTCATTAAGATATGCCCGCAATAGCAAAGCGTATGTGCAGTGCATCCACCATTTTGAATCCAATAGTAACCCTCCAGGTATTTATTCTAATAAGCTTGGCAATTATTGCCCTGGGATTCTCAATGGAACAATAATTGTTCCCTTCGCACTGCCGGGAAGCCTAAAGCGATTTAGAGTTTCACCAAAAAAAGCCTGCCAAGCTTACTAGAGGAAATACCTGAAGAGTTACGCCCAGGGTTATGCAATTTTATAGCCCCAAACCACAAAAGCAATTTCATGTGATCAGTCATATATTTTATGGTTTACAACATCCCTTGGAGTAATTTAACCTGTCCATAACGAACCTTTCTTTGAACCTTGCTAACCTAATGAGAAATAATACATGTTGCTTTGATGTACCCATAAACTGATTATGGTCTTTATTGTTTGTAATTCTACTGATTTATATTTCATAAATTGAACCTCAAAATGGAAAATTTATCGTCGTTCTTATTTTGCTTTATCGAACACTCCCTCTTCCTTATACACCAACCATTCATGCCCATATAATTCGAAAGGTTCTAAGGAAATGGAGAAAGGCATTCCCAATATGCCAATGCCAAGGAAAAGGCATAATAAGGATTAGCTATATTGAAAACTTTATCAATTTTTTTTCCATCCTTTCCCCATTTTATTACCATGAATAGAAGATTGTTTTTAATCCTTTCCGACATCATCGGAAGATGAAAAGCTTCTTCTTCTTTAAAAAAAGAAAAAAAAAAAGAAAAACGAAGAAGAAATCGAAAAATTTCCAAGACCTAATGCACTGGAAATGTAAACAGACATACATTTTGTCGTTTGTTGGGACAAATAAAAAGAAGAAAAACTTTAATGGTTTTTCATCAAAAAATGTCAAAGGAAAATATAGTTACTTTGTTTAAGCTTGTCAACTAGACATCGGTGATGGTTTTTAATGAGAAAACCGATACACACCCAATAATAGCAGACGGAAATAATCATTTGCCAAACCCAGGGACAGGGAATAACTAGCTATAGAACTTTTCCCAGAATAACTTTTGGTTTTTTCTTTCATTTTTATTGAGACACACTTTCTTTAACGATCTGTCTCATCGTCTGAAGACAACATCCGTATCCGTTTATGCTTTATACATATAGACGTGCTATTGACATAAAAAGCAATCATTCTCAAATTGCTATTTTCCTAGGGAGGCCACCATTTTAAGGAAAAGGGTAGAGCCAAACATTTTTTTTTAACGGATTGCTATTTTATTTAGCTATTGTGAACAAAAAAAGGAGAAAGGGATGAACACAAGCTCGCCGAGCTGTTCCTATAGTAGTTGGTGCGGTAGGTATACCTATTGATTTACTTATTGAATATCAGACCTTCCACACTGTACTGTTGGCCTTTTTCATTTCCATTATTCTGAATGGAAAAACAAAAGCTAGCCATTAGGGTCGGGCAACCCTCATAAAGTGTGCAAGCAACCATTATGCTCGTAGCGTGTTAATCTGCCAACTTTTTTATTTTCCAATTGAAAGTTGGTCAGTTTTGCAATGGCAACAAAAAAGGGAATATATCCGAGTAAGCAAGGTGAATATCATAAATGAACAAATTTTTTTTTGTAGTGAAATCAAACTTTTATAACTGTCACCAAAAGTTTGTAAGGACTCAGGAGACAGATATCTATTTTAAAAGTTCCTCTTTGGGAGATAAATCATGTTGCTTCTATAAAATGGCAACCTTTAATTGCATCGAATTACAGCTTAAAAAGTTGTTCCTAAATGTCATCCGAAACTAAAACTTTATGCTTCGTAAGAAAATATATAGGAAGCCGTTGGTTTTCGACTTTCTATCTACACATATATAACACATGACAGCTGATTCTTCTTAGGAGAACATTGAAGATACATTTTAGATTGGCATTTTCCTTTTGTGCATCAATTAATCATTTTGATTATCAGTTTGGAATGTAATATTAATATATTGATATTGATTGATTGAAAATATTGAATTAAGAATGCAATCACTTGAAACCATCAATTGAATTCAATCAAAAGATTGCATTTATTGAATATAATTTAAGACTGTTACTTCAAATTCTGCAATCACGATTGATTTGCCTTTGAAACGATTGCAATAATTTTTCCTCCCATTCATTTAAGAGCAATCAATTGAGTGCAATCTCTTAGGAATTCATGCATTCTTTGCAATTCTTAGGAATGTTGAAAGAAAAGGATCTTAAAGAAGATTTATCTAAATTTCAATACGTACAAGCAGCCCCGGAAAAAAAATCATATCTACTTGGTTGGATTTTTTTTACAGATGTGCAGTTCATACCTATTCAGAAACTTTTCATTATAGATAAGAAAATTGATAATGCCTAGGGAAAAACTATACAGTATTATACACAGCCAAGTTTCGTAGAACGATAGAATATGATTCGTTCTCTTGTGAACAATTCAAATTTTTTTTATTCAATCGCGAATCTTGTTTTTATGGTTCCTAATTATATTCATTTTCATTCGAATCAAATCTGCAAGGATCTGTAAAATATTGTTCGTTCCCGAATTTATCATGAGAGAACTGTAGAAGATCCATTCACAAAGGATTCAAATAAGAAAGAAAAATGTAATTTTACGAAAGGAGAAAATTTCGAAAAGCCAAAGTTACGCAAGAGTATCAAAGTATCAAAGTACCTACAAAAAATCCGAAAAAAGTTTTGAAATTCTAGGGACTTCGTTGTTCCTTGACTGATTTCAATTAAATTGACAGAAGTAATAGCTGAGACAGAGTTATAGCAGACAAAAATATTTCCAAAATAGGATGTCTCAAAAATATATCTACATTTAGCAACTTCGTTCTTCCTTGAGCGATTGCAATTAAATTTACACAGGCGATAGCTGATACAGAATTGTAACAGAACAAAAATATTCAAAACAAGATATTTAAGAAAATGTCAACATTTTATAACTTTGTTGTTCTCTCACCGATTTCAATGAAATTGACACACACAATTTCAATCCTTAACAGTACGAGATCTTAGCAGCGTCAAAACACAAGTCATTTTAGATTGGCTGGTTCTCTGATTCTGATACGCGTGAGGGTGACTGGTGGAAAATGTTGTGTTATCTGGTATTTTGAAAAGGGTGTTGAAAAAAGAAAATGCAATTTTCTCGGGTCCTATAGAACTAATAGCACAAATTTTTATTTGATTGTCAATAGTTTTTGAAAAATAATTTAAAATAGTGAAATTATGATAGCAAAAACTGCTAAAGGTTGACGGAGAAATACAATTTGATATTTTATTGCCACATCTCAGTTCATTTAATTATATTAAGCGTCGCAATTCTAAATTTTGTCAGTCATATGGATTTGGGGCCCTTGTTGGTTGGCCCCAGTTTGCAAGGGTTGTAAGGGCCGGGGGTGGTCTTATTCAACAGACGATGTTTCAAGGTTCTGTATCCTTCCAGGTGATTTGCCAACATGAGCTGGAACAGAAAGCAGTTGCCCTACCACGGGATAAGCCTTGACGTGGCGGTGGGGCCTAAGCGAACTTCGAACTGGTTTCTGCAGAAGGGCCTCCCATGGTTAAAAAGTCAACGATGTTGAGTAGGCTATTGCTACTAACTACCCTGTAACGAAAGTATGATCCCACCAAGGTGCTCCAACGATTGGATGGTCACGGATGAATTTTCTCGTGATGATATAAACGATTTCATGACATGGTATAAACACCTTGCATGGGCTACTCCGACTATTGGAAGCTCAGGCCAGGCCTTTGAGGAGCGGTTTTATCCGGCTCTCTACTCTTGAAGTCATTTAAGAGTCTGATCCTCCTTCCCTAACATATACAAAAAAAAAATACTGGTTGATGACCGCAACAAACGATACAAGGAAACGAATTTCGGAATGTTGTGTCCTTATACAGAACACGTGCAGACGAAACATTAGTGTAGCTCCTGTATAGGCTTAAGCCTGATGTTACAGCTACCGAAGAAGAACGATGGAATGGACAGGGTATACGAAGGATAATATCGTGTGATATTTACTACGAAAAGTTTTATAAGAAGGGCGAATCCATTATCGCGGGTGCAACATTAAGACTCATTTTAAGTACATTTATAATAAAATAAACCAATAATTTAATGATATTATTTATGAAGGTTTACATTTTCACCTATTCACTTCAGACTCATTTATACAATAAATTCAATAAAATAAATAATTCGCCAGAAAAATTCTTCAAAGTTCGATCGCGGGTGCAACAATTTGCCTCAACTTCCTAGATCATAGTACGAAAACAAAAAAAAAACTTTTTTTGGAAAATTAATTCTTGTTTCTTTTATTTTTAATTTTTTGATTTATTTTGTTGTATTTTAAAATAACTCAATTTTTGTTATTTTTGTCACTAAAGCCTAGTACGCTGCTGATGCGAAACGAAATTTTTAGTTGGTCTCCAACAACACAACGAAATGCTTACGAAAACGCAGCGAAAAAATATTCATTGACAGTTACACCAATTCAAAAATTCAAAACCAATGCAACTGAAAAAAAAAAAGAACACAGACAGCCACGCTGTAATGAAAGAAACAACAAAAATACCCACAAATGTCATTTTTCCGCACACAATAAATAGTCTGGGTAATTAATTGTGTGCGAAAAGAGTGTAGACTTCTCCAAAAAGTATGCAACAATTTTTCAGTTTCGTTCATCGAACAGCGTACTGCAGAACGAAAAGTAAAACTAAATTTTTAGTTTATGATTTCGTTGTGTCATTTTTGTATGGGATTTTTCGTTTCGCATCAGCAGCGTACTAGGTTTAGAAATAAAAATTCATTTTTTTTTCTCTTCGATGGACAACTTAGATAGACAATAGTTTTGTGATCGTTGCTGTCCGCCTAAGGGAGGTTTCACTGTACTCGCTTCCCGCACCTTGATATACACAAAGGTACTTGGCGGTCTTGTGATCAAAAAAACAGTCAAACAAATTGATCACACCGCTATAGACGCCACACATGCTTCCAGTATCTTGGATATCTGAACGTTCCGAGGGGCAAACATAGACATAGACCACCACTTGGTAGTATCTCAAGTACATATGCGGATATCGACGACTACACCACCTGGACCAAAAGGTCAAAATTACAGCGGCTGCGATGGTTAGGACACGTGGAGCGTATGAATAGCAATGCATCTTCGAATCCAACCACGATGGTGTACGAAGCAGAGGAAGAGTATAAAATGACCGCAACCAACATGCTGTACATAACTGGAGTCGGCTAGCTAGGGACCTAGCTGGCTGGAGAGGCTTGTTGGTTGAGGTCGTTGTCCATCCTGGGCTGTGAGTACCATCAAAAAACAATTGTTATAAATGGGTCACTCTTACTACCATTAGACAATTCTCAACTTGCAAGTTTCACGAAACGAAGAACTGTCCCTCCTTGACCCATCAGTCCACTTTGAGAGCATTGAAACAGTGAGAGTTTCAATTTTAGAGAAGAGTTTAAAATCCTGCCCTGTGATTAGAAAATCACAATCACGGATCGAAACGAAGAGAACGGTGTCGTGATTTTATTCACATTTTGTGGGAATTGTGATAGATTTTTTCTTCGATTTGGTGGATTTTTGAACTGAAGATTCTGAAGTTGACCAGGTAAGTACGAACTTTTTTACATCCACCTACTGCCACGCCTTCTTTTCTTTTGAGTTTGCTTCTTGATCTTGAAATCCATCCAATGCGAAGCAGTATGTGATTTTTTTTTAAATCCATCGACTTGACTGCCACGCCAACTTTTCTTGTGTATGAGTTTCATACTTTTTTCAGTTTTTCTGGTGTTCAAAACCTAAAGCATTTTTCGGTGTGATTTTATTTAGAAATCCTTGCCACACCTATTTTTTGCAGAGCTGAAATTTTGTATTTAGCTGCCTCGAAATTGAAATTTCTGTTTTTCTGAACCGCCAAAATATTTGACCATAATTTTCGAAGGAACTTCAATAAAAATCTTGTTGATCTTTAAAAAAAAAAGTTCATAAAATGGACTAACTTTTTTAGCATCCAAAAACAAACATTTTAGTTTAATGAACTTCCACCTCTTCCTTCCTCTAAAATAAACAAATTGTGTGGCGCAACAGCTCGTGGAGAACCACTTCCTAGTGACTTACAGCTCTCAACCATTCCTGTGTGCGTGTTGTTGGCAGGAATGGAGGGGACCTACAGTTTTTTGCCGAGTCCGAACGGCTTAATGAGAAGCACTTTTTCATGAAAAGTATACTCTTGGAGGATTTGTCAGTTCCACGCAAGAAGCAGTACCTCGGATAAAACATTTCAGTTTTTAGGTGGCACGGCTGCGAATCGAACCCACAAATTCGGCATGACAGTCATATGCACTAACCATCATGCCACGAGGTACTACTCTTCCTTCCTCTATCCCTCTTTGAAAGAGTTAATACAAAAAGTCAATAAGAAAATTCCGGGGGACTTTGGATGCACCCATATACAGGGTGTCCCGCACCTGAGTGGAAGTATCTTAGGGTGTTGTTTCTGAGTATATTCTAAGAAAAAAATTGTATGGGGGGAAAGTTGTATCTCCCCTCCCTGAGGCAGGGGGGGGGGGTC
Source organism: Dasysyrphus tricinctus (assembly GCA_963921185.1). Lineage (NCBI taxonomy): Eukaryota > Metazoa > Arthropoda > Insecta > Diptera > Syrphidae > Dasysyrphus > Dasysyrphus tricinctus. The sequence continues at coordinate 110,327,400 of OY992530.1, forward strand.
AGTTTCTGAAAAATTGACTTAAAATGCCAAAAAAGAACATTAAAAATCAACGAAAACACATCTAATAATGTGCTATAGTTTTTTTTGAAAGTTAATACTTCATTCTTGCATTTGGTTTTTAAATCAAGTTGTTTAAGGGAATAGTTTTTGAGAAATTAAATTTCAAAGTCAATTTTTTTTTTTTTTAATTGTGATTTTTTTTTTCTTAAGTCGATATTTTTCAAAATTTTACGTAATTAAGTGCTATTTTTGTGTTCAATATTCGTTGCCCTCATTATTTTTCAATCCATTACCGAAAACTAAATGAAAAAATCTTTCTTAATTTTTGAGAAATTAAGAAAAAACAAAAGGTACTTTTCCCAAAAAAGCACGGAAATATTAATTTATTCATGAATTATCCATAATTTAACCCTTTCTCCGGGCTTTTTTTGGTAAAAGTACCTTTCGTTTTTTCTTAATTTCTCAAAAACTAAGAAAGATTTTTACATTTGGTTTTCGGCAATTCACTAAAAAACTTAATTACGTAAAATTTTGAAAAATATCGACTTAAGAAAAAAAAAATCACAATTTTTTTAAGCAAATTTGACTTTGAAATTAAATTTCTCATAAACTATTTGCTTAAACAACTTGATTTAAAAACCAAATGCAAGAATGGAGTATTAGCTTTCAAAAAAAACTATAGCACATTATTAGATGTGTTTTCGTTGATTTTTAATGTTCTTTTTCGGCATTTTAAGTCAATTTTTCAGAAACTGACCCCCCCCCTGCCTCAGGGAGGGGAGATACAATTTTCCCCCCATACAATTTTTTCTTAGAATATACCCAGGAACCCAACCTAAAAATACTTCCACTCAGGTGCGGGACACCCTGTATAATGATAAAATTCTATGAATGATTTTTTTGCTTTCGGCAAAATAATTTTAAAAAATTGATGGATGAAATTAAATAAGCCCAGTTCAAGTTTGTAGTGTTTTCACACTGAATCAAAATCTAGACTTCGAGTCCAAAGCCCGAAGTCTCATAAAAATCAACAAGATTTCCCATACATTTTAAGATTGCGTAGTCTTTTTATCTTTTTTTAGTACTTGTTATCGAAGTTTTAAGACTTAAAAGGAAGTTTAAAGTGAAAATTTTAAAAGAAGATTACTTTTAAACGTCTAGTTACAAAGCTACAAGATTAATTTATAATTTGAAGGTTTGAAAAAAGCTTGACTCTTAGAATTAAAAATCTATGAGACAAATTTTAGTTTCATAATGAGATCCTTAAGCGTCTTATGGGAGCTTTTTTGGTATTAGAGATAGGTGTTCGTTAGTTGGGGTTGTATACTTAACATCGATACCTTCCCGTAAGAATGTATTAGCGACATTAAAAAAAATTTAAAGGCATCGAAAAAACCTCTTGTTTACTTATTTATTTGTGTATTAATCCATTTAAAAATCTGTTTATTACGACAAAATATACAAATAAATAACTAAGCAAGAGATTTTTTAAAATGTTTATTATAAATTTTGAAAATTTCACGTAATACATTCTTACGGGAAGGTATCGACATTTCCATGCTTTCAATCTATTAAACTCTAAAAGTGTCGCACAGTCAATCTTTCGTTCTACCACATTTTTAAACTTTTATTATCACTGTAACACAGTTACAACATTGTCACACTGTTTTCATGTCTGACTTCACAGCATTTTTAAACAAATTTATAGTTTTACATTTGTCATCATTCGATTTGCTGAAATTCACCTAAAAAAGCAAACAAAATAGGGACAGCAAGTTTTTGGTCATAAGAGTTTTCATTTGTTTGTTTAAAGTCAACACAAAAGTGGTTGTGATTTTTGCATTTATTTCTGTGCCACATTTTTTTTTTCTTGTTGTTAGGGTGCTTTGTTGAAACAAAGTCCGAACTTCAATAAAAGTAACCAACAAAAATTGCTTTCACAACAAAAAAAAAATAAGACACCACAATCTTTTGACATTTCGTAAACTTTTAAATTGAAGGAAAAAAAAAAAACAAATAACATAAATCTTTATCGCTTTAAGGCTTAAGGCTAAAAAGGATTATAAAAACGATTTTATTTCAATTACATTACATATTTGAAAAAATCAAAATCGAAAATAAAAATAAAGTTTCAGTTGGACATAATTCCTTCTAAGTCTTTTTCCAATCTGTTGCATTTCGTTCATGTGAGAATTGAGAAAAATATTTGTGTTTTTTTTTTTAAGTCAATCCTCAAATAATCACACTAAGCAGATTGTGGATTTGTTTTATTTTCTAAATACAAGACAAGTAAATATTATTAAAGAAGTGAAAAGGATACAACGTATTAGTTTACACTTGACTAAGTTCTCTCTATAATGTATTGATCATTTGAAAACGTTATGGTAATTGGGAAGGTAGACCTAATGCGTATAAGTACACTTCAAAGCGTATCTATTCTTCCGAATGATTTCACTTCTGACCTTTTTTTTGTTGGGAAAACTCTTCTCCCTGAACAACCTTATATACGAATACGAAACCAAGTGATTGTTAAAACCCGTATGGTAAAGATTTTCAATTACTTTCAAACCAAATCATTTGTCCTTTTGAGAGGGTAATACTTGTAATTTAAGTTGTCAATGAAAACAAACACACTTAATGAACTTCAGATTCAATTGAAGTAACATGTCAAATTTTGACAAGATATAGATTTTCAATAAAAGGGGGTAGGGTATTGCTGTCATTTTTGTTTCGATATGACGATGAGCAAAGCAATTACATGCATACAGTTCATTTAGCAGACAGTGTTATCTCCTATTAAATTCTCTCCAAAAACTCCACTTAAATTGAAAGAGAAGTATGCAGGTTGATACCACACACCTTATAATAATTTCTACAAACTAAATTTGACTTTCTGGCAAAAAATAATATGGCAACATAGGCGTAGGAAGGGGGGAGCAGAGGTGGGCAGTGCCCACCTTAAAAAATGAACTGCCCACCTTAGAAAATTCGGCAGTTAAACTTTTCTGGTTCTACATCCCTCCCAAGAAGCAAGATTGAACAACTGTGAATGAAATTTCAGGCACCAAAGTTTAAATTTTGCCTACAGTTACAGGTGGTCGTCACATAAAAGCAAATTTTGCCCACCCTAATTTTGTTTGTATTTAAACATTGAATCACTGTCCGAGAAGCATCAACTCGGTTTATTAAACTGAGGCAAGCACAAACCTAGTTGAACCGGTTTAAATTTGTCTCAAACCGAGTTAGATTGAACCTTGAAGATGAGTATAGTTTGTCAGGTTTAAAAAGCGGAATCACCAAACGTAAGATCTCTATAAATCACCAAAAAATCGCAAAATTTTAAAATTTTCCAGTCTATAAATAACCAAATTAATAAATTTATTAAAATTAATTTAGGAACAAGAAATAAATCGTTTTTCAGTTTTGGGGTGCGTTCAGATTTAATACTACGATGGTTCTATCTACCAAAATATTAAATCATAAAACGAATACTAAGTTTAAGTAAAATTCGTAAATATTTTGTAAAATATTTATCAATGGAACTAGTATATGAGTTCAAATTATATATTGTAGATATAACGTGTGCAAATAAAATAAAAAAGTTGTATTAGAATAAGAAGAAATCTTTCAATTTATCTATAATATATAATTTAAGTAAAAGCTTGAAAAAAAAATAAAGACTTGAATTCAAAAAATTAAAATCACCAAAAGCATAAAATATTGCCTGTTTTGTGTACTTCGCCAAATCGATTTTCTTGCCACCAAATGAAATTTCAAATCGTCTGTTTGGCGATAAATCGCTGCATCTAACAAATTTGGAACATGAACCGAAACGTAATTCGATTTGGTTTGTTTAAAATTAAAGCTTACGGTTTGGCGTCGGTATGTATCAACTCGTAAAAAACCAATCAGAAATTTTTAGTTTTTTTACTTTTCCGGAATAAGATTATTTTAGGGCAATTGGGTGACATTTGGATCAAAATACACTTTTTCTGTGCCAGTACTTACACTCTACAGTCTAGTACAGTCCATACCTTTGAAACATTAACGGTTAATTTCTTCACAGAGTCCTAACGTTAGTACCGGTATTAGTTCCAAAGTTAGTACTCAAATCAGTATTTCTCATTTCTTCAAACACACAAGTATGAATAAATGAGAGATACTGATTTGAGTATCAACTTTCAGACTAGTACCGGTATCAACGTTAGTACTCTGTGAAGAAATTGGCTGTAACCTGTAAGGAATGATTTTAAAATTTGATTTGAAATAGACAAATTTTCAACAAAAGTATGAGATTTCTTTAAAACCTACGAGCATCAAAAAGTAGACGTCAGGAAAAACAAATTTGCTTTCCAGCAACAGTTGTGGCAAAAGCAATTCACTTGATTTGGCATCCCTTATCGAAACCGAAGATTGTTGGAGAATATGTAAATATTATAATTTGTACCCAGGTAGATTTTTTAATCAAGATTTTCTTTTGATATTTTAATGCAGCTTTGATTTGTTTTTAAAGGTCTAGTATTTAAATTCATATTTTGAAGTTTCTTTTCAAAATGCGATAAGAGTTTGAGTGGAAAAATTTATTTTTCTTCTCAATAAATGACTAAAAAAACAAGCTCTTTTTAAAAGAATCAAATTGAATAATGTTTATACTTTGAATTAAAATTTGTTAGATGGTTAAGTAGTTAGACAGTTTCTAAAAGTTCTTAATAGTTGGAAATATGCTTTGTTTAATTAAATAAAATGCAAAGTTTGACAAATATTAGAAAATCGATGCCGTTGTCCAAGTAAGATAACTTTAGGACAAGGGTGAACAAAAGTTTTAAAAAACTTTTTGGAGTAGGACAGCTATCAAAGTTTTTAAATACGACCGTATAACTCTTTTTTCGACTAAGATCATGGATAACATTATATGTCAACTTCAAAAGGCGGTTTGAAAATATTCTATGGCTATGTCTTAATTGGACAAAGATCGCGCAACCTAGCGATAAGCTTCGGTCGGTCGCATCGCTTGTTGATAGCGCTACCAAAATGTGTGTCCTATTACCGATCGCTCCTAATAGCCATTCCACACTATCCCACTCAGTATTAACACATGTCAAAAAAGTGTGAAGAAATCATGTATAATAGTGTGGAAACAAAATATGAAATTTCATCACACACAACTTGACAGCGCATCCGACACGATTTGACATGTATTAATACATGAAAATATTTAGGATCGGTTCTAAAACCATCACACTTTCTATCCCACTTGGGCGTTTGAGGTTATGGTGAAACTAATTTTTGATGCAAGTGTGGAAGGAAAATATGAAAGTCAGTTACATCACACAAATTTGGCAGTCGTATGAAATTTCTTCCCACTTTCTGACATGTGTTAATACTTTGTGGGATAGTGTAGAGGCAACTTAAGTAATACCGTGCGTGGTAAGTGAATGTAAACACACTATCGGGCGACCACGAAAATGAATTTTGTATGTGGTTTCCTATTCGGAGTTTGCACCAAACCTCGATGTTGATTAGAGTAAACAAAATGTCCACAGCTAATCTTGAATGTAGGAGAGAGACATTTCAAATGCACCAATCGCGAAATATGATGATTGCGATGTTCCATAAATGTATAAATAAATCTAAAGCAATTACAATTCTAAAACCTACCTTAATTGCATTGAATCTATTTTTGAAGCAATTCCAACATTTATCCCATACAATTAGGATCAAATAAGCTTCATTTATCATATTTTCCTCTAAATCCATTGAGTTGTAGTGTGATCAAAAACAAACTCGTTTGATTTTAAGCGATGAAGCAACTTCTTGTAGCGTCGGTTGCACGGGAAGTCAGTTCCTGATTAGGACATTTCCCTTTAGATATTGAGTTTGTTTTTCGAAAGCTTGTGTGAAATAACTTGAGCGATCTCAAAACAAACTAGTGCGACTGTTATACGTCATCGTGCTACCACGTTTATATTCTAATAAGGACACATTGATTGAGCGATCATCGCTTGTTGCTCGGTCGTGCGATGAGTGCCAATTAAGACATAACCTTAGGGCCAGACAAATTTTATCAATAACTGCAGAAGTCTAGATTATGAAATTATATGTTCGAATTAAAGAACTTAAAATAAACCTTGATAATTTAAAAAAAACATATGGATATTTTCCAAATGTACATGTATACAAACTGCAACAGGCCGCATTACCGCTTCCGCTTAGTTGCGCCAATTTTGAAAGAAGTTTATCGGCAGTGCGGCGGATAAAAACTAAGTTGAAAACTAATTTTACCAAAAACCATTCATTTTTAATATAGATGCATCTTAAGACATTGTTGCAGAGTTTAGTTTGGTAGCACTTTTAATGTTTGTTAATTTACTTTATTGTCGATGTCGTTGTTGGCTTCATTCATTAAATCTCTTTTGAACAAATTCGGGAATTAATTAAATGCTCAAGCACCAATAAATACATTTATTGAGGAATCACTTGCACCGAAAAATTGTTTAATGATTGATTAGGTTTGGTTTAGATTATGTTTGCCCACCTTAGAAAAAAATCCTTCCTACGCCAATGTATGGCAACCCTATTTTTCTTTCATTTCAACTTGAAGTACATCAAGTACATAAACGCTAATAGCATCTTAAACCTCTCAAATAAAATAAATAAGGAACAGAATTCGTATACACTTTAGTTATCCTTGAACTTGCCAAGATGTTTTTGTTTCCTAAGAATGTTGAATTTCTTTTCTAATGCATGTACCTATAATGAAAATACCATGTAACACATTCCAAGTTCTTTTGTTCCCTCAAGACGGTCAGCATCAGCATGTTGGAACATGTACCTTATACCTACCTACCTACATATTTGGAATAACTCCAAATGCACATAATGGTTTCAATGCTTCAGGTCTATACCAGTGATGTTCTTTGGAGAATATTTTCTTCGAAATTATTTTTAGATTTTAGATAGTTTTCTCCCAGGGAACAAGGCCATAAAATACAAACACAATTCACATAACCTTAAATGCCATTGAATAAAGTTCAAATATCGATTTGAATGGGTTATTATTGAATTGAAATAGCACAGGTAAGGTAAAATAGTAAAGGTTAGGCTGTTTGTTTCTTTTGAAAAGTTATAAGTACACAAAAAATTGTTCAATATTTTTTAACAATTGTTGCTTTGTTGAAAAAGATTAATTTCCCAGTCAGTAATTTTGAAATATTCTTTCATTCAAATAAATCCCTCGCCTGGGGTGTCAGTGGCAGTATAGGCCATCAATATATTTCATTAATTCTTAAATGTCTGAACAGGCTCTGGGAATGGGAAAACTGTCAGTAAGTGGTCAAAGAAGGTCAACTAGTCTTAGAAAATCAATAAATTACTCTTAGTACAGGCTTCGTTTAGTTGGAAAACCATTTTTTTAAATTATTGTTAATGGTACCTCCAAAGGAACTAATTTGTTTTATTTTCGATTTTCTTTAAAAAAACGGTATCACTGATTTAAATCGTTTAATTTAACCAGAAAAACAAAACAAACAACATTTTTCAAAAACGAAATCTTTGTATTTAAAAAACTACTAAAAATAATAAAATTCCGATATTTAAACCCCTTTTAAAATATTTAAAAAAGAATATTTTACTTTTATGGAAAAATAAAAGTACCTTCCGTAAAAATCATTAAAGAAAATCTCATTTATCTCCAAATTTGAAGTTTGAAAATTTTTACGGTTTATTATAAAATATAAAAAATTTAAACTTAGCAACTATTAACAGTCTGTTGTGAAATTTACTTACCGCGAATTTACTATTTAGGGGGGGTAGTTAATTTATGATGGTGGAACAACAATCCGCAAAAAACCGGCGTGCGTCGCGATGAGGAAAATTGCGAATATAGAAAATTACAAAACTGTCAAACTGTGGATGCTGTGCTACTGGGTGCAGTGCTGCCACCCAGGAGCTCAGCAATGGGGTGGGTTCAGGGATTAGAATTAGAATGAATAAAAAAAGAAATAAAATGTTAAGTATAAATACAGGGTGTATTTGTACTTAAAGTGGGCACCAGGAATATTTTTATAAATAAAAAAGTTAGAAAACTCCAAAACTATTTTTTAAAATAATCAAAAGAAAACACAAGTTTTTATACACCCAGATGGGGATTTAAATTATTTTATTTGGGAAACCTTTGGACCGGAGCCCAGTACCAAATTTTTTTCGATATATGGGTTAGGTTAGGTTAGGTTAAATGGGGTGATGATACGAGAGGATCGCATCTCAATGGATCCATTGTGCTCCCCTGAGTGTAGGTCAAGGTAGGTATAAGGAGGGGGAAGGAAATGGATTATTGGAAGTTTAGGTATGATGGGGGCCTCCCTGAACCATCCTGAGTTCTGAGCGAATTTAAGGATGTTTCTTAGTGGCAAAAACGAGACGTCACCCAGTTCGTCGAAAAAGTATTCTCCGAGGGCTGCCTTTCTAGTTCTGGCTAGGCTGGGGCATTCACAGAGGAAGTGAATTGAGCCCTCCTCTGCCTCTTCATCCTGACACCCTCTACATAAGTCAGATGAGCCGATGCCCATTCTGCTTAAGTGGGTTCCCATCGTGTTGTGACCTGTAAGGATTCCAACCAATAGGGATAGTTGAGGCCTGCTTAGCTTGAGTAAATACTCAGTTTTTTTATTTGAAATATCCGGCCATAAGTTCCTCGAAATACGACAGGTATCAATTGTTGACCATCTGTCGTTGGCAACTTTGAGGAAATTCTGGCAAATTCTTCTTTTTTCTTGCTCTAGTGGCATAAGAACAGAGCAGTCGGTTTGGCTCGGATCAAGAGATGACCCAGTTTTGGCCAATTCATCTGCCATTTCGTTCCCGTATATGTCACGATGTCCTGGGACCCATCGAAGGGTGACTGTATTTGATTCGCTGAGTAATTTCAACTCATCACGACAACGAGCAACCAGTTTTGACTTTGTCACAACTGAGGTAATGGCTTTGATTGCCACCTGGCTATCAATAAAAATGTCAATATTTTTATTAACAAGCTCACACGTGTAAAGGCTCTTTGCAGCCTCACAAACTGCGAGCACTTCCGCTTGGAAGACACTGCAGAAATCTGGAAGCTTTATTGTTCTGTCTAAGGGTGGGTTAACTGAAAAGATGCCTGACCCTACCCCTTGGTTTGTTTTGGAGCCGTCCGTGAAGACTGAAACATGATTATTGTTTATGACCCGGTTTTCCGTCCAGAGTGTCCTTGTGGAAATATCTGGTTAGGGCTACCGGATTAAAACCAATGTGCGGTAATGTGTAGTCTGTCTGAATGTTTATGTCTGTATATCTCATGATAGTTCTATGACCGTAAAGGCCCTTTCTCCAATTATTGCATTGTTGAAGTCGCAGAGCACTTTTGGCCGCCATCTCTTTCGTAAAAAGATCGAGTGGGGCTAGTGAGAGGAATGTTTCTAGGGCTGCAGTTGGTGTAGTTCTCATTCTCATGGCACTGGTTGTGCCGATACATGCTAGTCTTTGAATTTTAGTCATGGTTCTAAGATTGGTTGCCTTATCCAAGGCTGGCCACCAAACCAAACATGCGTAAGTCAGGATTGGCCTTATTATGGCTGTGTACATCCACTGAATGGTTTTAGGGCTTGGACCCCATCTTTTACCGAAGATTCTACTGCAAGTATAGAATGCTATTGATGCTTTCTTTTCTCTTTCTTTTATGTTTTCTTTCCAGTTGAGTTTACGATCAATAATCAGACCAAGATATTTTGCCGTTCCAGTTATATGGAGCGGTGTCCCATTTATAGTGGGGGGGTTTATATTCGGAATGTTGCGTTTTCTTGTAAACAAAACTAGTTCTGTCTTGAGTGGGTTGACATTAAGTCCACAGCTTTTGGCCCAGTGATTGAGCTTGTTAAGGGCTGTTTGTAGGAGCTCGCACAGTATGGGGACAAATTTCCCTGAGGCCATAATTACAATATCATCAGCATATGCCACGACTTTGACCCCGCTGAGATTGAGATTAACAAGGATCTGATTAACGACCAGAAGCCAGAGCAAGGTAGATACCCCCCCCCCCCTGTGGAGTGCCCCTACACGTCCTTACTTTAAGCTTGCTTTGACCCATTTGTGCATTTACAAGTCTCGTCTGAAGCATGGAGTCAATCCAATTTGAGAGCCTTGGATCGATACCCATCGAGTCTAGGGCTTGTCGAATTGCAATGTTTTCAACATTATTGAAGGCCCCTTCTATGTCAAGGAATGCTCCCAATGTAAATTCCTTGAATTTTATTGATTTCTCAATTGTGCTAACCACCTCGTGAAGTGCTGTCTCAACAGATTTGCCCTTCGTGTAAGCATGTTGGGCCTGCGAGAGAACATTGTCATTAAGCTTTAAGCGTATGTGAATTTCTATAAGTCTTTCTAAGGTTTTAAGAAGAAAAGAGGATAGGCTTATTGGCCTGAAATCTTTTGGTTCAGTGTGGGTGGGCTTGCCAGCTTTGGGAATGAATATGACATTGACTTCTCTACAACTAGAGGGAATATAGGTGATGTTAAGACAACCCCTAAATATTTCCAGTAGAATCGGAACAATTATGACTTTAGAGCTTTGGAGCATAACTGGAAGAATTCCATCAGGCCCTGCAGACTTGTATGCTGAGAAGGAGTCAATGGCCCAGGCCACCTTCTTACTATCTACTATTTGATTACCAATTTTATTAGAGATTTCACAAATGTTAGGGCCTCTGTCCACAGGAAGAGTATCGACGACACACCCTGGGAAGTGAGTGCTCATAAGTGATTCTAAGGTCTCAGAGCAGGAGTCTGTCCAGGTATTATCCGGTCTTCTGAGAAAGCCCGGAGGAGCATGAACTTTAGACATAACTTTCCTAAGCCTAGCAGCAATATTTGTAGACTCTATGTCTGTACAAAATTTTTGCCAGGCTGCTCTCTTTGCATAAGTTGTTCGGTTTTTATATTCTCTTTTACTGATCTTGAACAAGTCCCAGTCAGCAGGTTCGTTACTATATTTAGCTCTATTGAAAAGCCTCCTTGAGTTTTTCCGAAAGATGGATAGTTCCTTAGACCACCATACGGGGTTGAGCTTCCTCTTTCCTTTGGCTATGGGTGATTCTCTGCCAACTGTGATTCTTTTTTTTTTTATTTCAAAAATTAAAACTTATTGGAAACAATTTTTGTTTCGTTTTTTGGGGCTTCATTTAGTCAGAGTATTCATTTAGTCAGAGCTTCACTTTTTTTTATTTGTATTTTGTTTTCCCTCTTTTTGACCATATTTATGTTGGGATTCTAGATTAACTGTTATGTTTAGACCTCTTGACATTATTTCTACTTCCCTTATTTTCTTTAAATATGTATAACTTTTTCGTTTTTGTAGTATATTCTTCTGAATGGCAACCGTTTTCATTGTGCTGGGTGTTGCCGCCAGCAACAATAAAAGAAAGCATATCACCATCGGCAACAATAGAGTCTATGAAGATTCCCAAAGGAAGAGGGCACGATTCTTTTGATTAGAATTATTAGATATACTTTATATTTTGCAAGTTTTATTATTTTAATTTATATATCGTTATTACATTTTTTGTTTTTTAATTTTATTATTAACTAAGGCTAGGACCGCACTTGCGATTTTCAGTCGTTGCGATTCAAAAATCGGTCTCGCAACAAATAATTGCCATGCACTCACTTGCGACTATCTATCGCGCGATTTTTTAGTCGCAAGAAATAGAACATAAGGCTTTTAATATGAATGCACGCACATGCGTCTATTTAATTTTGCGACAGAAAAAAACGCTCAAAAAAATAGATCTGGTTCCATTTTTGTAATCGCTGCGATTTTAAAGCCGCGTATGTGTGCACTCACATTTAAAACCATGTGCCTCATTTCTTGCGGCTAAACAATCGTACGATTAAAAATCACAAGTGCGTGTATAATTTTTTCTACTTGCGACTACGATTTTTTAGTCGCGCTATTTTAAATCGCAAGTGTGAGCACAACCATCTAAGTCTGTTTGTTTCATTTTAACTTTCGACAATCGCATCGCCAGAAAAATGGAACAAATTTTCGACTTTTAATCGTCGCGATTTCTAGATCGCATGTGCGTTCATTCTTATTCAAATTCATGTGTTCTATTTCTGGCGACTAAACAGTCGCGCGATTGAAATCGCAAGTGCGGTCCTAGCCTAAAAACTATTGAACAAATAAATTATTTTCTGAAGGCAAATAAATAAAATAAAAATTCTATTAATTGAAACCCATTAAGGAAAGTAAGTATACAGTCCTAGAAGAGTAATCTTAGAAGAGCCTATCGAAACACTGGGTTATTATTTAGTTTTAATTGCACGGAATAATTTTTGATTGGTTCTTTCGAGGTATTGTTACCGTTTTAATAAAGAAAATTGGAAGAAAGTAGATATAATTGCAAGAAATAATTAAATTAAAGTTCACATGTGACCTAACTTCTCTATGCTAGTGAGCAAAATAATTTCCAGGACAATTTTAACATATTACGTTAAAAGGAAAACAAAATTTAGATAATCAACCAGAAACATGTTATAACATGCTTAGAAAATACTACCACGGTACTGACAAACTAATTTGTGACACAACACTTTCTTCGATTGAAAATATATCACTCTTAAAGTACAACAACGTTAAAAAAAAATAAAAAGACTGTTTTTATACATAAATAGTGCCTCTTTTAGAAAACCACCATACCACCATGGCGGTTCAGCGAGAAATCTTTTTTTGATTCAAAAATAAAAGTAAATTCTCGAACAACATTCATTCATGATTATTTTATTCAGCAATTAGTATTTTGACTTAATTTTTGCATAAATTTGTCAGCCAAGTATTGCACTCAAACTTTTCTAGGGACAACATTTCTATTCTATTCTATGAAGTATTTTACTATAAAAAAGTAGATTTTATCGGAAAAACAAGAAACGGACATGCCATGGTAGGTATTGAAATTTTGACTACACTTCTCCAAGCCATGTGGAAAAAGAAGCAAATTTGGTCATGATATCGAATGTATGTATATTGTAGTAAATAGGCATTTACACAATTCAAACCTAAAATATATACGAACATCTTACATTAAATATCAAAAAAAGCACTGGACATATAGGTTTATAAGGATAACAAAATTTAAAGGGCTTAAGGTAAAGCCGCGAGCAAAAAACAAAGAAAAGCTAATATGTACCATGTCCCACAAAACCGGGACAAAATTCGAATTACAAAAAACGAAATCTAACCTATCAGAATTGACACACAAATAATCAAAGTATTAAAAACCACTCTACTTTTTTTTCTGTATAATTGTCTGCAGATAACTTATCCACCTTTTCCTTGCTATCACCTCGAATATTTAAGCCTTCTGCTAATTCCTTCTCCGCATCAAATAACTAAATTTTCCTTTCTTCAAAATTTCTCAAAACCACAATTACTTTTTCCCACTTTTAACTTTCTTTAAAGATTGTCTCGACTTTTTCAAAAAATAACTTATCGCTTGTAAAGTTCTCCAAAGAATGAACTTTCCATGCTTTACGTATCGTCTACCTCGGCCATTCCAGTCTCTCACACATTCATACGGCCAGCCAATCGATTTTGAGATCTGCAGTCACGGGGTCACGGCTTCCTGGAAAGCTACGTTACGTGCTCTTCTCTAAAACCTCCGTTCCTCCGTTGTCGATTCTCATCGGAACTTTACTCTCACACACCCTTTCAACTAACTTTTTCGAGAAATACATTTTTTCTTTTAAATTTCGAGAAAATTTAAAAGAATCAAAATCGAGAAAAGTTTCTTCTAGGCATTCTCCTAGTAACTCTAAAATAATCGTGAGTGATTCGAAGCGTGAAGCAATCTCTCCAAAACTAATACCTCGAGGAAAGAGAGAGGAATTTATTTGACCAAATCCTGAGATCTACTCAACTCTTTTCGCGTGTCAATTCCGATAGATCTTTTACATTACTATAAAAGAAGTTAAGTTTTAAGAATTTAAGATTACGTTAACAGCCCATTTTTCTGGCAAAAGTATTAAGCTACGTTAATACGAAGTTAAGTTTAGTTAATGATGCTTTGATGATTTGTTTGTTTAGAATTTAGATATAAGTAGGTAAGAGTCCACCTGAATCACTTACTTCTCCAGCTCATCCGCTGGCAATTAGACAAGAGACCGCCCGTCTTCTTGATAATTATGGTTCGCGGAATTTTGGAACCAACTGTTCAACACAACTCGCAAATCGATCGAAACCTGTTTTTGTTACTTTTCTAAAATACTTTAAGAGTAGATCTCTGGCTAGCGTTCGAACCTTAGTCCAATCGGAGTAAATTTACTCCGATTTTGAGGAAGAAAACAAATTAACTCCTCCACTCCGCTTTTTACTTGCGATATACATAGGGCAAGTTTTGGATTCGTGCAAAAAAAAAATTTCGAGATAACAATCAAACACGACATTACGATGATAGAGAACACGAAAAAAGTGGGTGGCACAATTCTGTCTGTCTGTCTGTCCGTACCTCAACCTACAGCCTAAACCACTGAAGCGATTTTCTTCAAATTTTGAACTTAAGGTTTTTTTGTAACTCTCCAGAGGGGAAATTGAAATTTTTTTTTTAGCTCAAAAAATAACGGTACTTGCCATACAACCGTTAAGGAAAAGCTTATTTATCTCAAAAACGGCTCCAACGATTTTGATAAAAAACAATCAGTGTATTATTGTAAATATTATGTACCTTTTAGTAAGAAAAAAAAATCACCAAAAACATTTATTAACGGTACCTGCCATATTACGGTTTTTTTAATTTTTGGTTTTCTCATTAACCGCTCATCCGATTTCAATAAAATTTTTTGCACAAAAGCTTTGCTAGAATATTAATAATACTGCATACCAAAATTTTTGAAAAAATAAATTTTGGATTTTTAAAAAAAGATTCAAAATTTTTTTTTGAAAATTCAATATTTCAAAAACAGGTTGATGAATTATTTTGAAATTTCAGTTTTAAATGTATATTAATATATACTCAAAATTGGTATACCAAATTTTTTTTTTTAAATGTTACAAACATTTTATATATAAAAATTTAATTTTTAAGAAAACGGCTCAAACGATTTTAAATCTTTTTTTGCATAATATTCATATTTTCTTATGTAATCAAATGGCATACTTTTTTTTGAGCTCTAAGTTATTTATCAGGCTGTTTATACAATTAAAAGAACGATTTAAATGCTTTACTTCTTCTATAATTACTTGAATATTTTTAAAAGTTCTTAAGCCCCACACAACTTGAACATAAGAGCAAATACGTGCGATCCAGTCGTGCATTTTATTTAAGATGTACTCCTTTTTTCCACACAAAAAATTCTTCGGCCTAAACCACATGAAATTAAATGACAACTGAACGGAATCATTCCTTTTTCTTACTTTGTTCGTCGTTTCTCGTTCATATTATTCTCGCATTTATCTTGCACTATTATTTAAAAGTGCTGCCACACAATCGGCTCAGTTCGAACATCGGCTTATGCGTTTTTTTTCCTTTAAAAACTTTTTTTTTGTTAAATACACTTTTGTTTGAAAGTACCTACAGTTTTTGAAAATTTGAGTTTTCCCTTAGTTTTAAAATGTGCTCCGGAAATTTTTGATTTACTCGACTTTTTTTTACAAATCTGCTCCGAAAATTTGTTACCGAGGTTCGAACCCTGTCTCTGGCTGATGGACGCGAGTTATCTTCTAACTCTACAGGCATTTTGGAGCTGCTAAAAATGGTGACGGAAAGAGAATAGACATAGGTGTTTAATTTTACCGCAAGAAGTCCAAGAACACCATTTTTAATAATGTCCAAATAAGATTAAATAATATTGATAAAAAAAAATAAAAAAAAATATTTTGTGATGTGATGCTTTTTATTCGAGGCTGAGGTAAGCTCGTCGTAGTCCAGGGTTTTTCCGATGAAAAGCAGATAAAACTCGGGTTAAGAAGGAAAGAACTTGGTTTAAACACTAGCTTTATAACATTTTATCTTTATTAATAAGAAAAAGAGGTTTACAATATTACAATTTTGGTTCTTTCTGTCTTAAGATAACTAATACAGTATTTCATATAAATCAAAGCTGGGTTTTGTAGAGCTACAGGAGTAGACTCTGCCCACAAAATCCACTTAGAAGAAGCGAACCGAGGATTAAACGGTAGGAATCTGATTCCAGCCCAATGCCCAAGGCTAGTCCAAGGGAGAACAACGGGTATAGCCCTGAA
This sequence comes from Dasysyrphus tricinctus, assembly GCA_963921185.1. Lineage (NCBI taxonomy): Eukaryota > Metazoa > Arthropoda > Insecta > Diptera > Syrphidae > Dasysyrphus > Dasysyrphus tricinctus. The sequence goes on from OY992530.1 coordinate 110,343,664, forward strand.
CCAACTCCAAAGAGCAAGCAGGGAGAACAACGGTAGGCATCTGATTCCAGCCCAAGGATAGTCCAAGGGAGAACAACGGGTATAGCCCTGAACCAACTCCAAAGAGCAAGCAGGGAGAACAACGGTAGGAATCTGATTCCAGCCCAAGGATAGTCCAAGGGAAAACAACGGGTATAGCCCTGAACCAACTCCAAAGAGCAAGCAGGGAGAACAACGGTAGGCATCTGATTCCAGCCCAAGGATAGTCCAAGGGAGAACAACGGGTATAGCCCTGAACCAACTCCAAAGAGCAAGCAGGGAGAACAACGGTAGGAACCTGATTCCAGCCCAAGGATAGTCCAAGGGAGAACAGCGGGTATAGCCCTGAACCAACTCCAAAGAGCAGGCAGGGAGAACAACGGTAGCAATCTGATTCCAGCCCAAGGGAGAACAGCGGGTATAGCCCTGAACCAACTCCAAAGAGCAAGCAGGAAGAACAACGGTAGGAATCTGATTCCAGCCCAAGGATAGTCCAAGTGAGAACAACGGGTATAGCCCTGAACCAACTCCAAAGAGCAAGCAGGGAGAACAACGGTAGGAATCTGATTCCAGCCCAAGGATAGTCCAAGGGAGAACAACGGGTATAGCCCTGAACCAACTCCAAAGAGCAAGCAGGGAGAACAACGGTAGGCATCTGATTCCAGCCCAAGGATAGTCCAAGGTAGAACAACGGGTTTTTAACGGCGGATGCCAAAAATGTTTTCTTTAAATGATACACGAATGCACCAAATAAAGAACCTAAGCTTATCAAAGTTGCTAAAAACAATGAACCGCTGGAAACTTAACTCTTTTTAAAATTCGGAACTATTTATTAATAATTAGGGATTAATTCGAGGTGACAAGCTTCGGCTTTTCCGGATTTTTGTACCTCCTCATCATATTTTTTGTGCCACAAGACAGTGTGAATTGTAAGAAGGTCAAATGTAAAATCGTATGGCGTGCGTCGGCAGCACCGAATGCAGTGTGCAGTTGTTGTTGCTTATCAGAGTGTTTACAATGGTATTTTGTGTGCTGTGGCTGTTGATCATTCGATGGGTGGTGGCGGGCGTATGTTATGCTGATATAGGGTACTGGTAGTTGATGTAGGGTGCTGATAGCTGATGTTGCTGGCGGTGGATGTATTTATAAATGGCCGGCGACGGATTGTTGAACGCTTGGTATGGGGGGGAAGTGAAAAGTGTAACACTTCGTTACAGTGAATTTAAAAAAAATTGAAATATGTTTTTGGAAAATTCGCTATTTCAAAATCAGCTTGATCATTTTTTTTGAAAATTTTGATTTGCATATCACTAAAAAATTAAAATTAGGGTTCCAAAATTTGAAGAACGAATAATTTTGTCTCTCATTATATTCATGCTTTTTTATAAATTAAATAAGTACCTATCTTGAAGTAGATAATTTTGTTTTTATTATTAATATTTTTACTTGTCGTGTGTGGTTATATACACTCCAGATAATTTTTATAAAAAGCTAAATGCACAAATTACAGAATTTTTAATCTTTTAAGATAATTCAAAAAATTTTAGATTTATTCGAATATTTAAATTCAAATTTACTTTTAAAAAAGGCCATAAAAAAGAATCTATGTAACACCAAAACTTATAATGCCATGCATACAAGGAAACCACAGTATTTAAAAATGTCAATTACATGAATGTAGATTTCAGTCTCATCAAGTTGAGCCAGAAACACGAATGTGGCACATTCATGTTTCTGGCTCCCAACTGATGGGAATTATCAGCACAAAAACCATAAATGTGCCACATTCTTGGATTTGGCATAGCTGTAATTGCTAGAAAAGTTACTTCAGATGTAAGAAACTCACATTCGTGCTCATTGTTACTAAAGCGACCAATAGACACCACACTTGTGTGGTGTGTGCACACCTGTGTGCAAAAAATCAAAATTCTGAGATTTTTTGGTGTCGGTGCATCGATCGGTGTTATGTGTATGGCGAAGTGTCTCACACTAGTGATCAAAAAACAAAACTTTTGTCGCAATGTCTCTGCCAAAATCATCCCACGATCAAAACAAGTGATCACAAATATTTTGAAACTGGTGACATAGAGATGGAATGTGATTTCATTCATTCGAAATTTGGAAAAAAAATCTCAAAAAATGTTCCCGTGTACGTCCCTGAAGGATAGGCGCAAATTATAACAAGGGCCCCTAACTCTCCTGAGCCTTTTGAAGTTCACACACAGCAGTATTAGCCCATTGAGTTTACTAGAAACGTGCAAGGTTTTATATTAGGCGTGTTTTATTGGAAAAAACTATAGCTATCACAGTAAAATATCCCTCGGTAAACAACAACAACCCCAAAAGTGTCGATAAATAAGGCAGTATAAAAGTGAATATAAAAGTTGAGATAAAGTTTCGTAAAGTTGAAACTAAGGCGGCGCTGAACTAAGTTATAAACAAATATTCATTACTTGAAGGTTGGTAGCCTTTGCTTTTATGTAAAGATTTGTTCGAATTTTTAATGGCGAATAGTTTTGACATTAAGTGGCATGTCTGCCAACCTTCAGAAAAAATACAAAGTGAATATAAAAGTGAGTATAGCGTTTTATTGATGCTTGCATTGCTGCGCTAGCTATAAATACCAATAAAACGCACCTATTATTGAATATGTTTGTTTGGCCCATAAGCACTTTTCATTATTTTTGGTATAGCTCTCAAACCAAGCAAAATTAGATTTTCTATTGAAATGGATAGTTTCAAAAAATTTATAATACAATATAAGCAGGAAAAGTAATCAAAAACGTACCTACCAAAAATCAAAGATTTCTAACTTTTTTAATAAATTGTGCATGACTTTTTTTGAAGCCATACAAAGACTAAATAAAGAAGAGACTAAGGACTTTAATAAGACATGTTCAAAAAGTAATTTTGTTACAAATTTTGTTACAAATTGAGAGATATGCCCATTCAAACTTGACTATTTCTTATAATTGTTCACAATTTTGGCCCGAAAGCCCCTTTTTTGTATAATATGATGGCAAGTTTTGCATTCGTAAAAATTTTTCGAAATCAAGATTTTGATATAATATAACATTACGACTATAGAGAATATTAAAAAAGTACATATATAAGTTCGCAATTTTGTTTTTCGGCAGTTTTTAAATGCCTTCTGACATTCAGACTGAACGGCTGGTTCGATTAATATAAGATTTGGTTCTAGGTGCCAGGAATGTTTAATTTCTCATGTTGTACCAAAAATTAGGTTTTCGGGCAAAAAGTGCGAAAAATGATAAGAAATGGTAAAGTTTGAATGGCTATATCTCTGTCAGTTCTCAAATAATATGTCTTTTTTAACATGTAATTTGAAGGCCTTAAAACTCTACTTTACTTTGTTTATGTATGTTATGTTAAAGTTATGCGCTATTTAGAAAAATAATTACAAATCTTTGATTTTTCGATTCTGATTCTGAAAACGAGAACTAAGTGATTAGTAAATTAATTATGCTTATCATTTATCTTATATATAAAAATCAATCGTTGTGCGTTAGTCCTGCAAAAGCTCAGAAACGGCTGAACCGATATGGATGATTCTTTTCAGGAAATGTTTGGTATGAACCGGTGGGTGTTTAAATGAAGTTTGGTCTAAGCCGGTTTTGCGGTTTGCCAGCAACGTGCAAAAATGCAATTTGAGTGCCTGTTTTACATACAAAAAATAAATAAATCAATTTGCGTTTGAAAATATCAATCAATCAATTATTGTGAAATTTTTGCCTGACAAAATATGAACATATGTACATATGTACATATATACAATTAAAAAACTAATATTACAGTCGAGTCTCCATTATCCGGAATTCCATTAATCGAGGACCGGATTTTCGAAACGAGAATTTAAAGTGCGGCCAATACTATACTTAACCCATAAGAAAATGCCTTGGGATCGGTTTGGTAAAATGCGAAAATTGAATTTTGGGTACTGTAATTTAAGTGCATTTAGCAAAATTTCTAAAAGAAGTCAGAAATGGTATAGTTCATAACACTTTTGGTAGTTAGAGGTAAATATCAGTGGCGGTCGTGAATAACCCGGTTACTCAAACTCTTAAAAAGTTTATAAAGTCGAGGTTTCTGTTGAATATCATACACAAAACCATACTAATGTGGAAAAAAGTGTTCATAATATATTTTCAGATGCATCAGGAAAATATTACATAAGGGTAAAATTTCGTAAAATGTTATTAAGTATTGTTATTCCGAATAATAAATAAAATAATATTTCACTTCAGGTATCTCGACTAACCTGGTTCTTCACGACCGCGGATTGGTGATGGAATTAGTCTAAGTGGTGAGAATCAAGGAATGAAGGTATGCATAATTTGTTTCGTTTTTTTTTTTCCTTTTGAAAAGTAAAAATAAGAAGACAAATCTAGAAAAATAGCGGGATGAATACGTATGTACCTATATACCAACAAAAGTAAGCGAGATGCACACTGACAAGCGAAAGGATGGTTTAGCTTGAAGATAAGGCAAATCTTGATCGCAAGGGCCAGAATATCAACACGAGATTTTTAAGTGCGGTCTATTTCATTCACTTACCATATAAAATTGATGAGGATTAGGATCGGTTTGGGTATTACTAATGTAAATAAATTGTTAATACAGAATATTTTTATAGTTTAAGATGTTCGAAGGGACAAAAACTGCATTTTGAAATGTCAGCGCATTATGCAAAATTAGCAAAAACTAAAAAATGATAAGCCATTGAACTACAAAATATTGCAGACAATGCAAAATGAATAGCCTTTTTGATTGGAAATCTGGAAGACCTTGACTCGAAGAGGAACAAGATGCGTCATTCTGACTCCAATCGAAACGGCCATGTTTTCTTATTTCCATCAACAGCCTTATCCTTTTCAACAATTTCAGGTGACCTTCGGAATTTGTAAGAAATTGGTTTTGTGAACCAATCTTAGAGACTTCCGGTCAGATTGATATTTGTGTTTGAAGGGTTGAAATTACAAAATGGCCTTAAGAAATAGTATTTTTAAAGATCTACCTTTTTTTAAATGATATCAAACAAAAAAAAAATATTATCACTTCACCAAATTTCAACAAGGCATAGTGAAAGCTCTATTTACGGATAGCTAGGATAGGCGGAAAATTCCCTCAAAGGGACGGATTTTTGCGAACCAACTTTTTTCTTGAATTTCTCATACAAATTGCGTTCCTATACACGGACACTACTTTAAACGCACTCGGGCAATTATTTTTGCTCATTTCCAATAGAAAACGTCATAACAAACGGACACAATGAAAGAAGCAAAGGATCTGTTTTCTAAACAGTTTCGAATTTTTGTTTTTAATTCAAAAGCAAATCTCTATAACCAGACAGATCACTGTTACTTTGAGAGCTTAGTTCGATATTTCCCGGGTAACTAAGTTAACTTTAGTTGAGAGTGTATGATTCTTCATTGTTAATGTTTTACAGCTGTTATTTTCGAAGTCATTTCATTTTGCGATGCCAAAAAGACCAGGTTGCCATTGGGCAATCTTTCTCTTAACCGGACAGCTCTGATAACCAGACAAAAAAGAGGGGACGATGAGTGTTCACTTATTGTAGCTTTCACCACTGTACTAGGCTACCAAGTATTTCTAAGACTCAGAAGATCTATATAAGCCTATTTAAAAAAATATTCTATTACAAAGCGAGGTGACCACAATCTACTATACCTATTATATGAACAAGAAAACAAAAATGTTTGGTAGTGTGGCCAACGAGAGTGAAGTTGTTCAAAATTATATTCGGAGGTCGCCAACAACTGCATTTTCTAAGGCAATACAACGTTCGCTGGGCTAATTTATGCAGAGTTACACTCACATTTTTTTTAAATTAATTCATTGTGAAACGAAGTTCACCGGGTCATCTAGTTGTTAAATAAACATACATTTGTATATACATATGTAGGTATATTGAAATTATTATGCTTTTTTTAATTTTTCTTTATAGGAAAGTCATTCTTATTTAAAGATGAATGAGATAATTTTTTTATTTTTGTTTGTGCCAGAAAGATGAATGTGCCAAATGTCGGGGAAGGGAAGTGGTGTCAACATAAAAAATATATCAGCTTAACAAGATAAATGAGAAAGTAATTTACAAATAAATATTTTTTTCATAAACCAAACTTACTAATTTTACGAGAGCAATAAACATTCAAACACGATTTCCCAACATTTTCATTTTTGCACATTCATGTTTCTGGCATAAGGGGGACGATAATACATAAGAGCAAGTACGTGTGACCCAGTTTATTTCTTTAGAAAGCACCACCCTTATAATTAATGTTGAATTATTTTCCAAACGACTTTTTTTCACGTGTGTGAAGTTGGCATAACATTTTTGAGCTAGACCAATGGGACCATGGCAGGAATTTGCAGCTTTTTTGCATTTCTTATGCATTTCTATTCCGGATTTTGCAGTTCACCAAATAGTGGGTGTAATCGAATGTACTGCTAACTTCACTGTGAAGTTAGCAGTGCCTATGCTTCAGCAACCGGGCTAGCTAGGAATCTGAAATAAGGCTCTGAATTTGCAGTTTAATAAAGGAAAAAACCAATTTTCTAAATCCTTACATAAAAAAATTTCATACTGTACTGCTAACTTGTGAAGTTAGCATAAAAGTCATTTTTTCAGCAACGGTGATTCTTAGGAATTTGGAGTTAGGCTCCAAATTTGCAGTTTAATTTGCAGTTCAAGAAAAATGAATGTCCAAATTTTTAAGTCCAAATTTGAAAAAAAAATCGAATAAATTCATTTTTCACTGTTAACGTCAGTGTGAAGTTAGCAGTACATACCCTTTTCTCAGCAACTGAGTCACCTAGAAAATTGCAGTAAAGGTCCAAATTTGCAGTTTTTCATGCACTTCAAGAAAAAACTAAGTTCAAATTTTTACGTCCAAATTTGACAAAAAAAATCGAAAATTTTACTTTGCACTGTTAACAACAGTGTGAAGTTAGCAGTACATACCCTTTTCTCAGCAACTATGCTAGGTATAAAATTGCTTGTAGGGTTCAAATTTGCAGTTTTTCATTTACTTCACGAAAAAATGCTGTTCAAATTTTTTAGTCCAAATTTGACAAAAAAATCGAAAAATTCACTTTGCACTCTGTTAACGTCACTGTGAAGTTAGCAGCACATATCCTTTTCTCAGGAACTGAGCAAGCTAGAAAATTGCAATTAGAGTCCAAATTTGCAGTTTCATTTGTAGCTCAAGAAAAATTAATGTCCAAATTTTGAAGTCCAAATTTGAAAAAAAAATCGAATAAATTAATTAAAAATCAAATAAATTAATTAAAAATCGAATAAGTTAACAGTGAAAAATGAATTTAATCGATTTTTTTTTCAAATTTGGACTTCCAAAGTTGGACATAAATTTTTCTTGAACTGCAAATTAAACTGCAAATTTGGACTCTAATTGCAATTTTCTAGCTTGCTCAGTTCCTGAGAAAAGGGTATGTACTGCTAACTTCACAGTGATGTTAACAGTGAAAAAATGCATTTAATCGATTTTTTGTCAAATTTGGACTTAAAAATTTGGACATTAATTTTTCTTGAACTGCAAATTAAACTGCAAATTTGGAGCCTAACTGCAAATTTCTAAGTATCACCGTTGCTGAGAAAAGGACTTTTATGCTAACTTTACAGTGAAGTTAGCAGTACAGTATGAAATTTTTTGTATGTAAGGATTTAGAAATTTGGTTTTTTCCTTTTCTGGAACTGCAAATTAAACTGCAAATTCAGAGCCTTATTTCAGATTCCTAGCTAGCCCGGTTGCTGAGAAAAGCATAGGCACTGCTAACTTTCCAGTAAAGTTAGCAGTACAGTCGATTACACCCACTATTTGGTGAACTGCAAAATCCGGAATAGAAATGCATAATAAATGCAAAAAAACTGCAAAATCCCGCCAATGTTATGCTAACTTCACACACGTCTTTTTCACTTTTAGTCCTTAATCCGTTCAAATTGCAAGTTGTAGATTTTTTTAGCAATAAGAAGAAGAAGAAGAAGAAGAAGAAGAAGAAGAAGAAGAAGAAGAAGAAGAAGAAGAAGAAGAAAAAGGCATATAATAAAAAATAAAGGTTTTATTTTTGTTTTTACTTTCGTCGACTATTGAATGAATTTCAAATTTAGGTTTTGTGTGTCCTTGACATTTTGAGTAATACTTAAGAATATAATCGACTTTAAAAAAATTCTTTATCGATTTCCATTTAAAAAATATATTATCGATTTTTCTCTTTGTGAACAAGGACTATACCATGCTGAAATTTCGAATTTCAAAAAATCCCTTATTTGTGATAGTGTAAGACAAAATTTCCTTCTTCATGATATTTCCCTACATCTTTATGATATACGAAACGATTTAAGTTTATTTATTTATTTATGTATTAAAGTTTGAGCTAGATTCAAAATTTGGATTTGAATATCTTTGTTACTTTCCGAGACATCCTTAGGTAGATTTTAGTCGTCACTGTTTTTATTTGCGATATAGGTACTATAGCTATAGGACAAGTTTTGGATTCCTGCAAAAAAAAAAATTTGAGATAACAATTAAACATGATATTACGATGATAGAGCACACCAAAAAAGTGGGTGGCACAATTCTGTCTGCCTGTTCGTCTACTTCTACAGCCTAAACGGCTCAATCGATTCTCTTCAAACTTGGTACATAGTAGTGGTATTTGGTGATTATACCCTACCCACACGTTTTTTTCATTTTTTTTAAACCAAAAATAACGGTACCTGCCATACAATTTTTCTTTGCAATTTTACATAATCGTATTTTTCTCAAAAACGGCTCCACAACTTTTCAAAAAAAAAAAATTCAATAGATTTATTTTAGTAAACGCTTTCTTTGGGTGGAAAACCATTTTTCAAAATATGGTTATTATTTCAATAATTTGTTTATACAGAAGCTTCCAAAAAATATATAAATAGTTCTGTGTGCCAAATTAAAAAAAAAAAATATTTTTTGGATTAAAAAAGAAATAAGAAATTGATTTTGGAAAATCAAATATTTCGAAAACGATATGATCGATTTTTTTGAAACTCGATATTCTCTAAAATATTTTAAGAAAAAAATTTACATTTATGGAAAAATAACGGTACCTTCCATACAAAAAAAATCCGCAAAGGAAAATATTTTGTTCTCAAAAACGACTCTTGTGGTTTTGATTAAACTTTTTCCATCTACTAATATTAGTACGATCTACCACAAAAAATTATAAAATTTTATATTTAGCAACTACATATTAATACTAACCTGTCATAGAATGTTTTTTTTTATTCTGAGTTTTTTCATTATCGGCTTAACGGATTTAAATAAATTTTGTGTATACCAATTTCAGGTAAGATTAAATAATATTGCATATCTATCAAAATTTTCCAAAAAAAGTTTCAATGGTTTTTTTTTGAAAATTCGATATCTCAAAGAGGGGTAGACAATAGTTTTTTTTTTTAATTTTATTTTATCTGCACATAAATATATATCGTCAGCTTTCTGCCAAAACCTCTTAAGTCTGTTTGAAAAATTGTTTAGAATACACAAAAAACTGATTTAAAATGTAATAAAATGGAATTCTTAGATCGTAAAAGGTTTTAAAACTGGTTGATAGAACCCAAAGGAACCATAACACAGTTTCATTGATATTTGAATGGAGTGATTTATTTTAAATTGCATTTAAAGAGATACGAATTTTTTTGACAGAAGGCTAAACGATATTGTCTCTTACTTAATGTTGAAATCTACGCAAGGAAGCTCCATTAAACCTACATTAGAGATTCAAATTTCTTTTAAGAGTTTTTCTTTGAAGTTTCAGTAAAGAACATTTTGACACTTATTTTTTGTTTTAATATATCTGCCTATAGGTTAGGTAGGTAGGTGTGCACATTTTCTATTTTCAATTGCGACTTTAAATTACATAAATGCAGTATTTTACTTACTAAAATATATCCTTTGAATCGTTTAGAGATTATAATTAAAAAGCATAATAAATTACAATTTTATCCCTTTCTCATTTCTTAAATTAAGTGTCAAAATATAAATAAACTTGTTTCTCTAAATACTTAATTTATAAAGTAGGTATATACACACCCACTCCCAAGATTATATCCCAAGTGATTTAAGCTCTTGGCCTCACATTAACCTTCTTTTTTTTCCAAGAAATCTCTGATTTCTTCAACACTATTACAGAAAATGTAAGCCAAAGCTGTAATCTCACTCCAATAAATTGAATATGAAATGAAAATCCATTAGGTCCACACCAACGGGGGTAAACTGTTACGATCTTTGTTAATTGGCTCTAGGTTATATAGGACTAAATGGTACAAGTGCTTATGGACTAAACTTTGGTTTGTGTTTGTATTTACAAAATATTTCTATAGATACAGCAATATTGAGCTATACCTACATTTTACGTAGACCTTAAGACATGAAGTTTAGTTTGTGTAATTGAGTTTTGAATTGGTTTGATGCTTTTAGATTTATAAAAAGATTAGTTTTATTGATTTTAGTTATGTGTCTGGTTCTCAATGGAATTTAAATTTTTAATTAAAGAAAGTGGTGTAACTTTTAAGTTGGATATACATAATCTTTATCAAATAATTTTGGAAGAAAATTTTGAATGAAAAGACTTCAGTGAGCTTAGTTTACACATCAATGCGAAATATGAAATAAGAAAAACGAAATGATTGTTGTATTTTCAACGAATAACTAAATATTCTTTCGAAAAAAAGATAGGCTCAGGGCATGCTCAAACAAAATACAGAAAAGACTCAAGGTTTTAATATGACATGCTCAAAAAACCATTTCAGTCCAAAACTGACAGTGATGTAGCCATTCAAAACTTAACCATTTCGTATCATTTTTTTCTACTCTTTGCCTTTGAAATTAGATATTATACTGTCATGAATTTCAATTTTCAAAGTTAATCTTTAACACTTCTTATAATCAAGGACATACAACCACAATGGAAGTTAACACGAAACCTCAAGAAAATTGTTTCTTGAAATATCTTCTTAAAGTTGTGTTGCTGATGGAATAACAAAAACTTTTCCCCCAAATAATTACATCTATTATTCTGAAAAGAACTAATGAAGTGCTACAAATTATATACCATCGCATCAAACATAATATATTTTTCCAACATTATGTACCTTATACAAATAATGTATACTTACATACATACATATGTAATTAATCTATATTTAAGCATATCTCAATGTCCGGTTCCAGTTATTGATTAACAATGAATATTCTCCTGTTTATTATTAAGAACCAGAAACTTATCCCATGCTCCACTGACAGCTTGTTTATGCTCTCACGTTTGTTTTAACATGTAATAAATATTCTTGAGGAAACGTGTGTTGTGTATGTGTACAACAAGTTGATTGCCAATTAATCACAACATGTTGCGCAATAGTGGAAAAAAACCTATAGTGTGGACTGTTAAGTTGGTTCTTTATTTGGAATCGATCTCAACTAGGGCATGAGTGGGTACAATAACTTTGGCGCACAAAATTTTAAAACGGTTTTTTGTAGAGGTCAAAAAAAAAGCATTTTGTTTACTATAGAAGGGGGCGCCTATCTCGCCCTGCTTAGGACTTAAAGGCAATTTTAGAAAAAAAATTACTTCAAATGAAAAAAAAAAAATTATTAAAAACAACGGCAACACTTACAATGAAGTGTTATACCATTTTTGAAATCCAGAAATAGTCCAGTCAACGAAGGAAAAATAAATGCAATAAATTAATGTGGTAGGGGTGACCCCCAGGTATAACATACTTAAAGTCCCCAGCCCAGGGCCGCGAGCTATAGCCAGGAGGGGGGGTTAAAGTAGTAACTCTGTCCCTCTTTGCTGATAATGTGGATCTAGAAACTAAGGCAAAAATGGTTGCAAATTTTACAAAGGAAACGTTTCGACTTATGAGAAACGATACGTTCCATCAAAGGAGGAACTAGCTGGTACATTTTATGGTAAATGTGTTATATACTAACTATTTTTGTTTATACTATCACCTCTATGTAATAAAACTTTTCAAATGAAACTATATAGTATACTTTTTCCGATTTTTTGGTATTCCAACTAAAATACACTTATTATTTTTAAATCGTTTCAGAAAAGAAATTAGAAGATTTCATATCCATCAAAAGCAAGTTTTTCTTCACCCGTCTTAAAATTGATGACAGCTTTCTTCAAGAAAATCCATCTTCATGGAATGCTTCAACTTCATTTTTAGAAGCTAAAAACGCTGTTTCAATGCTAAAAACCGTAAATGACACAGCTGAAAGAGCTGTGAAGCTAATGCAAGACTTTCATGGGCTAATAACGGTTGAAGAGGAACAAAAGCAATTTCTGTTGCGTTGTGTCCAAGACCATAGAAAGATATATCCGGATTGTAAGAAGGAAACACTGAAAAGAAGATATGGGGAATAAAAATAATTTAATGAAAGAATAATTGAGATTTGCTGTTTTCGGTAAATAAATGAATTTAAAAATAATTTGATTTGTTAGAATTTTATTTAAAACGAACTCTATATTCCTTGAAAATTGATTCGAAACAAATTGTTAGGTTCTAAGTTTGACATCAAATCGGCACGGGTTCCTGTTATCCAACAGCTATAAAATTTTATATTCAAGTACTTAGACCGTAATCGAAAAAAAATAGAGGGTATGCGTGTCTAAATTCGCAAAAAAAAAATCTCCCTTATGTCTTGGGACACCCTAACACATATATATACTTTAGATTTGCATACCAAAATTTGCTCTTAAAAATGTTTTAAAAATTTTGTATATATAAAAATTAATTTTTAAAAAAACTGCTCCAACGATCTTAGATTTTTACTTGCGATTAAAGGTACTTTAAGGCAAGTTTTGGATTCGTGCAGAAAAAATAAAATGCACGACTGGGTCGCACGTACTTGCTCTTATGTTCAAGACACTGCGAGTTTAAGAAAATTGTATATACAAACATGGAAATTATGAGAGAAAAATGTAGAGAAGCATGAAATACGACACTTAAATTAGCTAAAACAACTCTTTTGACAGTTTCAGGTGAAAAAAAAGTATGCCATCTTAATTCATGATGGAATATGATTGTATGGGAAAAAAAATTTTAAAATCGTTAGAGCGGTTTTTTTTTAAATTAATTTTTTATTTATAAAATTCTTAAAACATTTTTAAGAACAAATTTTGGTATGCAGATTTAAACTATATATTTATGTGTATATAAAAACAAAATTTGAAAAAAAATTGTCAATTGTTTTTGAGATATCGAATTTTCAAAAAAAAAAATTTGAAACTTTTTTTAAAAATCCAAAAACTTTTTTTTTGAAAATTTTGATATGCAATTATATTTAATCTTATCTGAAATTTGTATATAATAAAATTCATTTAAATCCGTTAAGCTGATAACGAGAAAACTCAAAATAAAAAAATACGTTCTATGACAGGTACTACTAATAGTTGCTATGTGTAAAATTTTATAATTGTTGATGGTAGATCGTCCTAATTTTAGTATATGAAAAAAGTTTAATCAAAATCGTAGGAGTCGTTTTCAAGCAAACAAATATTTTCCTTTGCGGTTTTTTCACTTTTGTATGGAAGGTACCGTTATTTTTTCATAAATGTAAAATTTTTTCTAAAAATATTTTGGGGAGTAGTAAAAAAAGTCTTAAATATCGAGTTTCAAGAAAATCTATTATGCCGTTTTCGAAATATTTGATTTTCCAAAAAAAAATTTGAAATATTTTTTAAAAATCCAAAAAATATTTTTTCAAAAATGATGGTACACAAAACTATTAACATTTCTGGGAAGCTTCTGTATAAAAAAAATAATTGAAATCGGTCGTACCATTTTGAAGAAAATCAAAAATTAAAAAAATGGTTCCTTGGGAGGTACCATTAATAACCATTTTTGAAAAATGGTTTTCCACCCAAAGAAAGCCTTTACTAAAATAAATTTATTGAATTTTTTTTAAGTAAAGTTGTTGAGCCGTTTTTGAGAAAAATACGATTATGTAAATTTCCAAAAAAAAATGTATGACAGGTACCGTTATTTTTGGTTCTAAAAAAAAAATGAAAAAATCGTGTCGGCAGAATCACCAAAAACCACTAAGTACCAAGTTTGAAGAAAATCGATCGAGCCGTTTAGGCTGTAGACGAACAGACAGACAGACAGACAGAATTCTGCCACCCACTTTTTTGGTGTTCTCTATCATCGTAATATCATGTTTGATTGTTATCTCAAATTTTTTTTTTGCACGAATCCAAAACTTGCCTTATAGTACCTATAATCGCAAGTAAAAATGCATGCAAAAATGTGGTAATGCCAGGGTGGGGCAAACCATGAACTGAATAAGGGAGCTTTAAAAAAAATATCCATATTTTCCAACAATATCGGAACTAAAGATATTTTCAGGTATGACCTAGAGCCAGGGGGGGGGGGGGCAAATCATGGAGAGAAGGCAAAGTATTTGTTAAAATTCAAAGAAAAAAAAATGAAAAATGTCTTAGTTGTGTGGTTTTGTCCAGAGCCAGGGGGGGCAACTGCCCCTCTTGCTCCCCCTTCCGGGCGCCTATGGCAACTTTTAAAAATCGGGTATCGAATGAAAGCTAGAACTGTCTTCTACTTTCTACATGAAACCAATAGTCGGACAGACTTTTTTCGGCCTTTGCGACGAGTCAATAATTGTTCTTGGATTTAAAAAAGGATAGTCTTCGATTTAATAGTGAAAAACTGCAAGACAAAAATGCATTTTTGTACCAATTTTGGCAAATTTTTGCGTGTTGCGTCACAAAATTTTAGGCGCATACCTCAGATTCGGATTCAGCACCCCTGAAAACATAAAGCAGGGATAAATTTAAACTACCCCACACCCTTTTGAGCACAAAAATTGACTGGATTATTTGCATATTTTCGAATAACTTAGTTTGAGACGAAAGCTAAGAACTAAATAAGAATTGCTCGAAAATCTTTTAAAGAGATTTGTTGGAAATTGTTTATGCTTTTAATTATACTTTGATGAAATTTACGACTAGTTTATAGTTTTCGAGCCATAAGTGAAAAACTCCCAAAAAAATCATTTCTGCATTTGTTTCCATGTTGCGTCATGAGATTTCGGTCGCAAGCCCCAGATTCGATTGAGAGCCCCCGAAAATATACAGCAGGAGTACAATCAAAACTACCCCACAATTTGCTTGCTAAGAGCCTTCTTGAGCATAAATTGACTGGACTGTAGTCAGAACTTTGTTTTTGAACCTTGGAATTTTTTTGTCTAATTTTCTTAAGCTAGCTAGAAGTAGTCCTCAAAAGGATATTTTCTATTAAGCTAAGCTAAGGACTTATCCTGAAAAGCCCCTTACAGCTTAGTGAAAAATAAAAACCAAACCAAATTGATCTCTTGGGCACGTACTCAGATCTACGTATCTATCTGAAAAAAAGGCTGTTCAAACAATTTAAAAATTTTAATCGTTTTAAAGTCACATCTCAATTCATTTATTTGAATTTAAATATTTGCGCCATTTATAAGCGTATATAATAAATGTATCTATGTGTGTATCTTTATTTATTTTATACATTCATAGGTATGTATATCAGGATGTTCAATTTGGGAATTGTTGTCAGTGGTATAATACGTAAAATAAAAAAAACGCATGCCTACCTAATTGTTTCACAGTCACGATTTTCAATGGTCTGTCAGTTCAGCTAAGGTTAAATTGGTGACATGAATGCTGAATACGTGATATTCAACCAAATCATCACCATTTTTTGCAGATGTTTTAATAGAGTTTAACTTTTAATTTTTGTCTTTATTTTTTGTTTTTAAGGTGTGTACATTGGAGGCGCAATGGCGTTGGATTTACAAATGGATTAATTAAGCTATTATTTGAGCTGCAAGATGAGAGCAAGATGTTAAGGAAATCATTTCCTCGTCTCATTAAAGAAAAATAAACATCCTGTAATGGATGTGGAAGGCACACTTTTGGTATCAATTGAGGATCAGCTTCGTAGATGGCAGGACATTTTTGTGCCCTGCTAAATGAGGATTCAGTTGAGCAGAGTGCTGAAGTGCCCCAACTAAACGAGATGCGCAGGTCCTATAGGGGTATTGACATCGAACCCCCGTCAGAATCGGAAATCCAGACATCAATAAATCTCCTCAAAAACAACAAGGCAGCTGGACTGGACGGAATACCAGCTGAATTCCTGAAAGCCGATCCCGTAACAGTGGCTAGTATTTTACATCCGTTGATACAAAGCATTTGGGAAAACGAAAGCTATCCCAGGGATTGGAAGGATGGTGTGATTGTTAAGTTGCCAAAGAAAGGTGACTTAAAGAATTGCAACAATTGGCGTGGTATCACCGTTTTGTCCGTTTTCCCAAAACTAATGGCAACCATCATTCTCGAGCGAATAAAGGATAGAATCGAGTCTACACTCAAGAGGCATCAAGCTGGCTTCCACAGTGGTCGATCGTGTGTCGACCATATCAACACCCTGCGTATCGTCCTCGAGCAGTCGATGGAATTTCAATCACTGCTTTACCTCATGTTCGTGGATTTTGAGAAAGCCTTTGATCGAGCTTGGTAGAGGAATTCCACCAAAAATAGTTGCCATTATAAAAGAGTCCTACAACAACGCAAGGTGTTTTGTTTTGCACAATGGGCAGCTATCCGACTCCTTCGTAGTGCAACAGGGTGTGAGACAAGGGGATGTTCTATCGCCAATTCTCTTCCTGCTGGCGATGGACGACGTATTGACGGCCAGTGTTGGTACAGCTGAGCGACAGGGCATTCAGTGGAGACCGTTCGAAAGGCTCAGTCATTTAGACTATGCCGATGACATATGTCTACTGGCAAATAACATCAGTGGGCTGAACGGGATGTGCCAAACACTGCAAGTGAAGGGAGAGACGAGTGGTCTAAGAATTAACAGCAAAAAGACAAAAATAATGCTCACAGGCCGCTCCACACAGCAGCGTATTATTTTACAGGAGACGCCAGTTGAAGTAGTGGAACAATTTAACTACCTTGGCAGTATTGTTTCTGCAAACGGTGGTACGGATCTGGACGTTAAAAGCAGAATAAATAAAGCTCGTGCTGCCTTCGGTACTCTGTCCCCAATTTGGAAATCCAGTCAAATCTCCTTGCGCACTAAGTTGAGATTCTTCGAATCCAATGTCAAATCCGTGCTGTTATATGCTTGTGAAACCTGGAAAGTCACGTCTACCATTTCGAAGAAATTGCAGGCTTTTGTAAATCGCTGTCTTCGCCACATCCTAAAGATTCGCTGGCCACAAATAATATCAAATGAGGAATTGTGGCGCAGGACAAGTCAAGAGCGGCTGGACGTCGACATAAGAAAGCGTAAATGGCGTTGGATTGGTCACACACTGAGGAAACCAAACGATGAAATTGCAAAGCAGTCCTTTGAATGGAATCATCAGGGTGCACGGCGGGTTGGAAGACCAAGAACAACATGGAAATCAACTGTCTTAGCGGAAGCAGAATCCCAGAGAAAGACGTGGCCACAGCTTAAGTACCTTGCAGCAGACCGTGAAGGATGGAGACGTTTTGTTGACGCCCTATGCCCCAGCTTGGGCTTTTATAGAATTATTTTTGAAAGTCTTTTACTATCCTCAAACTTTTTTCGAGAAGAGGAGAACCTAACCTCCATATGCGTATAAAAATGTTATGAAATTGGCGTTAAAAGTAGATTGCTATTAAATTAAGTTTTGCCCCAATTATAAGCACACAGAAAATGTCCCATGCCAACCTTGAAACTTGTTAAATTTCTTGTCAATAAATTTTGATAAAATACTCAAATTTCATAACCAGATTATTAAAAATAAGAAATATAATCCAATCCCTGCGACACCCAGCTGTACTTTTTTTTCGCAGCGAGTATTGAAAAATAGCAATAAAGTTTCCTTTTATTTATTTTGTATATATTTACGGAAAAGTTTGGCCATGATTATTTAAATTGTACCTATACCTGCTCTATTGTCTTTCCGTTTTTTATTGTGACGATTAAATTGAACGTTAAACATTTTATTTGGCATAGAATTTCATTTATAATACATAGAAATGGAAATGGAATTAGTTCTTAAAACTCGTATATTGAAATAGAATAAACTTATTTGCATATTCAATATTTTCATTTGCTCCAAATGAATGCATCCAATCATCCAGTGAATGAATGTATTAACTTGTTTTGTTTTATTTCAGCTCATATGATATATAAGTAAATAGGCGGATTTAAGGATGGAGCATTGATAAATGCAAAATGAGTTTTTGAATTTGTATCATTTATGTATGTTTTATTCTATGAGTATGAATAATTTAAATGAATGATTTATTTTATGATTTAGTTACATACGTTTTTGAAATCAGCGAAATGTTGTTTATACATTTATAATTCAAATGAGATAATTCAAGTAATCCACTCAACAAAAGGAAAATTAAATGCAATAAATCATGCAATCTGGGTTATTGTTTTATGAAGTAAGGTATATAGGACATTGAATGTACAGGGAAATAAAGGAAAAATATGACGTTCAAGGCATTTATATTATTGAATATTTTTGGTTGGAGTTACCAAACAAAAATTATTTTCTATTAAAAAAGTATTTTTCATAATTTATATACATTTTTCTCCAAAACTTAAAAATTAATAACAATATTAAAAATACTTAATAAAATTTTCCACTTTTTAACAGGCAATTTTAGGGGTCAATTAAAATTTTGTTCAATAATTGTTGACTGAAATAAGATGATTCGGCTATTAAATAAAAGAATACGTTTAAAGTATTGTATGTATTTCCGTTGTTTCTAAATAACTGTTTATTCATTTTCTGTTCATGGTTCAGAAAAGGATCCAACCCGTATGAAGGGGAAGGGGAAATACACCACCCCACCCTATAAATCATGCATTAAAATCATTTCTCAAAGTATAGGAAATATCCTGTGTACTTCTTAAACCTTTGAAGAAAGAGTGTTTTTCAAATGAAAATAAACACCGTATCAAATAAATGAAATAAGGACATAACCTAACCGCACCGTTTTTAAAACCTTCTCTCTCTCAACACGTCACTGAACAGATTATGAATCAAGATATATGCTATGTATATCCAGTAGCGTAGCTACCGTGGTATCAGCCGGATCAATGATACGGGGCCCCGGGGATAAAGGGGCCCCCAAAATACAGAGGACTCGATGTGCAGGACAAAGTTCTTATAAAACTGAATTTAGATGTGTCGTTTAAACGTCTTAAGCATTTAATAAAAAGTTCCTACTCTTGATTTGAGCTGGGGCTAATATTGTTAGGGGTAAGCAAATGTTAATATGCGCACTAGAAAAATAGCTTACATACTTTCAATCACACAATCAATAATTTAGAGAAAAACCTGCAAGAACTTCATGACCAGTTTAGTCGAAATTTATGAAAATTTCATAAGAGCAACAGATTTTGAGAGAAACGTGCCACACTAAGACTGCGGGGCACTGGGGTAAATGTAAATACTGAGCACACTGAGCGTTTTACCGTGATTTTCTCATAATCTGTTGCTCTGCCAAAAAAAGTGTTATAATCTTTTTTGTGTACATTTTTATGAGCTAAAATTTAAACCAAGTTTAAATTTCAAGTGAGCTCAACTCCACTTAATCAGTAGAATTTCATTTCAAATTTTCTTCTTTGAAAAAATCAACAGTTTTTAAGATAATTATAAAAAAACTGTATTTTATCCCTTTAACCGTACAAAAATAAAGGAAATCTCTTAACCGCCATAACTTTAAGACTAAAGCTAAGATAAGATGGTCAACATTATTGGTCAACGCATTACCTCCTTGACTTCACCAGAAACATCGCCAATATACTGTCAACGTAGACCGCGTCAGCACATGAAACGTTGACGATTACACGAATGGCGCCAATCGGTCAATGTTGTCCCAAAATGCGTTGACGTGTTATATGCCTTAACGCGATTGGTGATCTTTGGTGTCAACGAATTGACCCATGAAACCATGACGATTATACACTACTTGACCACATCCAAACATATGAACGTTCTTGCGGAGTGGACAGGAAGAAAATTCAATCATTTTTAACGTTGACGATCACACGACATTGGCAATGACATTTGAAGTTTCCTTACTGCTTCGGGAAAAATTGATTTTATGGCAATCGGGTGACATTTGGATCGAAATATGCTTTTGATGTCAAAATATAGTTCGTCCCCCATCTGCCAAGCTATTTTAACTGTCGATATATCAAAAATCCTCAAAAAAAAAAGCAAAACCTTCAAGATTGAAATGAAGGTAATCGCAAGCTACAATGAAATGGCAGAAAATTCTCATGTATAAGAATACACTCAACGCGTTGGTGAGCGTGTTCTAACTTTGTGTGTGTGTGAGTGATTACACGGCCAATGAAAATAATCATCGCATTGACCCTTAAATTTGTGTCAACGAGCATGTCAACGCAGCCGTAAGCACTTCGAAAGTATTCTGCATTGACGATCACACGGCAAGACAACTTTGGGACAGAATTTGACGTCAATTTGATGACAGAGAGCCAACGCGTTAACCGTCTAATCGTAGCTTAACTTATGTTAAGTTCCTAGATTGTTATTCTTTTAAAATAAGTTGATGAAAGTTTATTTTGCAGGAAACAAAAAAGATAGTGACATTGTCATCAAAGTGGGTGCCCTTGAAATTTTTTTGATATGGGGCCCCTGAAGTGCTCGCTACGGCACTGTGTATATCACAACAAAAACATAAATTGTCGGCTGAGAATTGGTTTGACTTATATACGCCAAAATGCACTTTTTGGACTATGAATGCAGTCTTATATTTCCGACTATGCTCTTTCAACTATGTTATCTATTTGGTCCTATCTATTACCAATCCTGAGATATCAAGTATTGTTTTGGCGTATATCCACCCAAATTAATAAGTTAGAATATTGGTTTGACGTAAACGCCATTTTGTTTTTGAATATACGTCAAATATTCGATACAATTCCGTTTTTTTTTTTTTTTTTTTCTTTGCCGGATGTCCACATATTTATATGATACGACAAGAAAACTAAAAAGTATATTCAGAGTTGCTTTGACGTACGTGCATGTTAGTAAGCAAATGCGTGTGTCATGTCATTGCTAACACATACGCGTCGACAAAAACAAAAAGTTTAGTTTCGGTTTGCCGTATGTGCATATGATTTTAAGGGACGAAAGAGACTGGGCTTTAAGGTTATTATAATTAGAAAGAAGATATTCTAAATAATACTTTATGAAAAAATGAGAAACTTCTATCGACCCATTTAATTTTAATTGAACTCTAAACTTTAAATGCGATCTTCCAAAAAAGTGGAAATGGCGTATACGTCAAACCAATTCTCAGCCGACGAAATGTTAGAAAAAGATCCAAGTTCTTATATGTACAAGAAACTTGTGCGTAAAATGTCAGCCAAAAAAAGTAATGAGCTCTAAAATATTTATATGCCAAGTTTTAAGTTCATGAAATTTAATATAAAATAATTTAAGAAGAGTAATATCGAAACAATTCCAAATTCTGACAGAAATTTGGTATTTAATGATTACTGATTAAAATTTGGTTGGTTCGCTGGTCAAGTTTTCATACATTTTAAACTTGTGATTAAGTAAGTAATTAAGAGAAAACTTGCCAAGTAAATCTACTCTGGACCTTTCGCACCTCATATGAGGGAAATATGATACAAAAACGATGCCATCTAATTGGCCAGTAATTGGTCAGAAAAGGTCAAGTGGTCCCAGAAATTGGTCAGCCCTAGATAACCTGTAAACAAGGCTTAAACTTTCTCAAAGTCACGCGCGATTTTTGACACCTCATGTATGGGAAATTTGCTAAGAATGTATACCATCCGAAAGATTTCTAGATCATGTTAAAAGGTCAACTATTTTCAGTAATTGGTCAGCCATAGATTTTTTTAATGAATTTAAAAACAAATCTCAAGGTCAAAACGATTTTTGGCACCTCATTTATGGGAAATTTTCAAACATAATTAATACGACCCGAAAGGCCCTCAGATCAATATAAAACGTCAGCTAGTTTCAGTAGTTGGTCAGCTATAGATTCTTTTATACGATTTTTTAAAGTAATTTTTTTCAAGGTCACGAAATCGTTCATGATGACCTTGAAAAAAAAACTCTAAGAAATCGTATAAAAGAATCTATAGCTGACCAATTACTGAAACTAGCTGACGTTTTATATTGATCTGAGGGCCTTTCGGGTCGTATTAATTATGTTTGAAAATTTCCCATAAATGAGGTGCCAAAAATCGTTTTGACCTTGAAATTTGCTTTTAAATTCATTAAAAAAATCTATGGCTGACCAATTACTGAAAATAATTGACCTTTTAACATGATCTAGAAATCTTTCGGATGGTATACATTTTTTGCAAATTTCCCATAAATGAGGTGTCAAAAATCGTGCGTGACCTTGAGCGACCTTGAGAAAGCTTAAACCTTGATTAAAAGTTATCTAGGGCTGACGAATTTCTGGGACCAGTTGACCTTTTCTGACCAATTAGATGGCATTTTTTTGTATCAAATTTCTCTCATATGAGGTGCCAAAGTTCCAGAGCCGTGAAATAAGGTTGTTAAGTGCAGGTGATTCATTTTTTTTTTTTTTCGTTTTCCCTTTTCAAATTATTCACGCCGCGCCATGCCACTCTCTGGTAGGTACTTAAATTTAATTGACTGTCAAAAATTTGGATGTAAGGCTCTAAAATTTACCCCAACAAAAACGAACAAAAAATCCTATTATATCGTATAACTTGTATATTCTAGGAAAGTGCAACTCTGCTTCTTTTTTCTGAGGGAAAATCATTTGTTTTGGATGCCCTTGACTGAATCACTAATTACGTATTGATTGTCCTATTCCTGAAATATCCTAACTAAACTTTGTTGCACAAAAGTAACGAAGTTTGGACAAAGTGCATCTGCAAGCTGTTACATAAACTTTATCCCTTTGCGTGTGCTTGAAGGACACGAAAATTGAAAAAGGGTTTTCTTTAGAAAATCCTCTAATTAGAAAAGTTCTGCACAAGTACAAGTCTGTCTATAGCTTTCATTTCATACAACCAACTATATTTTTTTTTCTTTCTTGTAAGTACTCCCTTGGCTGGATTTAGTTTTAAATTGTTCCACATCTACATAAACTGCTCCTTTCGGGATAAAATTGCGCATACATTGTCTTGTTTTTAAATAATCCTTAGTCCGGTGCAGTCAGTCATCTCGCAACCACACTACGGTAGGCGTTATTAATGGTGACTTAAGTACAATTAAGCTCATCTCCATGGCTACTTGTATGGGGTGGATTGTTTTAATTAAAACATTTTATAATTTCATTGTTCAACTTCCAGTGAAATGATGTCACGCCCGCTGGCTATCGTGTCACCTGTGACGAGGGTGAGGGTCCATTTCCATTCAATTTTATACAACAGAAGAAGCGTTCGTGCGTGCAATTGAGCGTGCTCCAGGATAAACGTAGAAAATAATATTATAATTGAAATACCATTAAGATTAAGTACATTGTTTTTTGCTCTCGTTGTATTCTGATACTACGATTAAACTTTGCCTTTTAATCCCCAAAACGAGATACTCAATTTATTATAATTGCGTCTGTTGGTAAGCCTTTAATAGATGATTCGCTTCCATTCCCCCTGGAGAAATAACTAATTTGGCAGAAGTGATCTTATTTGTCAGATCTCAGTTATTTAACCAACCTGAAAATGTTTAAAACTCTTTTTATATTATGTGGTTTGCAGTTGCTATTATTATTAAAGTACCAATAATGTTGTTGGTTCGTGCTATCTGAGTGCTATTGTTTGAAAAGGACTACAGACAGACACAAAGTATCCTTTGTGTACTTGTGATTTTTTGACTTTGTGCGTAATGTTTATTTAGCAAAGAAGATTTACTTTGAAAACATTTTGACAAAAATCTGAAATTCAGAATATTGAAATTCATTGTCATTCCTTTCTCAACCATGAACTTAACTTTTGTAAATTTGCGATACAAATATTTGAATGTGTTTTATATTATTTGAATGAATGACGTGATATGAAATACAAAAATATTCTTCCAAGAATATTGGTGGATTTATTTGATGAGTCATGTCCTTAAAAATAATAAGGATTTTGTACAAACTTGCGTTTTTTGAATATCTTAACCCAAAAGTGATATAATAGCTATGCATATATGTATTATTTAAAAACGGGGTTTTACTATTTCTTTGATACACATTACCCATGCATATGTGTATTAAGGGTACTGACATATATCTATATAAATATTATTAGATACGGGCTTACCTACAAATATACTTATAAGTTAACTTTTTGACACGAGTAGACAAAATTTTTGTTAAGAATAGGTACTTTTGAACACCGAATTCATATCCGCACTATCAGTGTTGCGATATCCGATATACGGACGAATGTAAGTACAAACACAGACATCCTTCAAAATATTATGAACTTCGATTCAAGCTCCCTTGAAACTTGGATAAATATGTCAATTAGGGTGGTTGTTATAATGGGTTTTTTTTTTTAGTTTTATTATATGGATGGGCCTTAATCAGCTCTAAATGAAGAAAAAAAATCCCTAATTTTTTCAGATTTTTATATTAATTCCCTTAAGTCGCTGTAGGGGTAAATTAAATTTCCCCTTATTTTGGGAAATTCGCGTAAAATCTGCCGAAAAATTCAGAGCATGTAGGTGAGAAGTAGACAAGAATAAAATCCTACAGGAGGGGGGTAATATCTCCCGGGAGGGGCAATTTAATAAAATAATTGCATTAAATGGTAAAAAAATTATTAAAAAACAATGGCAACACTTGCAGGAATGTTTTGTAGCTTTTTGGAAAGCCAGAATTGGTATTGGAGTGATGATGATGATAATTCTCAAGTGTATGTTGAGACACCGTTACATCGACAAAAACTGAATGTTTGGTGTGCTTTATGGGTTGGTGGAATAATTGGTACCTACGTACTTCTTTAAAAACGATGCTTGCCAGAACGTTTCAGTCAATGGTGACCGCTGAAGAGCCCCATGAATACTGACTTTTTCTATCATCACTTGAACAACCATGATGTGCAGGAGCTGTGGTTTCAACAACACAGCTCGTGCCACAATAATTGATTTATTGAAGGAAACGTTTGGTAACCGTATAGTTTTGGGCCCGTGAATTGGCCTCCAAGATCGTGCGATTTAACGCCGCTTGACTATTTTCTGTGGGGATATTTGAAGTTGCAAGTCTACGCCGATAAGCCAGAAGCGATTGATCACTTCGATCACATTCGCTGCGTTATTGTCAATATACGGCCACAAATGTTGGAAAAAATTATCGAAAATTAGACCTCCAGATTAGTCTACGTCCGAGCCTCATTTGTTGTATATTCGAGAAAAACGTTCTTGATAAAAATATAAGAAAAAAAATGTGTGAGTACCGGGACTCGCGTTGAAGATGTGTAAACATCTGTTTTCACCTAAGGGTAAGGGATCAGGTCACTAGCACGTATGGCAAAAATTGGGAATCTGTAATACAAGCACTCAAACAAAATGGTCGCAGGACACAAATCAAGGGGCACGGTAGTGCCCAGCCAAGTTCGCGGCACTACACCCTTTTTACAGGAACAAACTCAGGCGATTTTCAACCCCCCTCTCACTTCAGTACCAATAAAGTCAGAAACTTCAAATTCGGAGTATTTGCTGAACTGATCAAACACAGGTGGCTCACCAAATTTCAACTCTTTAGCATAAGTAGTTCTCAAGATATAGGACTTAAAAAATCGCAAAAACCGTAACTGACTGACTCACTGACTCACTGACAGATCATCAAAATTATGGAGCACTTCCCGACATCGTAGAAACTTGAAATTTCGCACAACGGTAGGCCTTGTGGTAAATACAAAGGAAAAAATCGAAAATCTGCAATTTTCTATTCAGGGGGCGTGGCATCCACCCACTTTCTTAAATAATCTATAAATTATATGGAGCCTTTCCGATTGTTGTAGAACAATGAAAATTGGTAAGTTGGTAGGGTTTGGGGTACTTAGAAAGAAAAAAATTGAAAAATTGGAATTTTCCATACAGGGGGCGTGGCATCCACCCACATTCTTAAAAATTCTTATAAATTATATAGAGCACTTCCGATAGTTGTAGAACGATGAAAATTGGTAGGTCGGTAGGCCTTGAAGTACTTAGAAGAAAAAAAAATCCAAAAATTGGAAATGTCCATTCAGGGGGGGGGGAGGCTTGCCATCCACCCACTTTATCAGAATTGCTATTATTTGTATGGAGCACTTTCGGTTGTCGTAGAATTATGAAACTTTGTAGAGCGGTAGGGCTTGATTTTCACCTGGCAAAATAAATCTTTGCAAAAAGGAGTGAAATCACAACAAAAACATAAATGTTAAAAAAGAAGCCAAGCTCTTATGTGTACAAGAAACATGTGCGTAAAAAGTCAGCCAAAAAAAGTAATGAGATCTAAAATATATGCCAAGTTTTAAGTTCATGAAGTTTAATATCAAATATCTTAAGTGGAGTAACATAAAAACAACTCCAAATTATGACCGAAAATTGGTAATAAATGATTACTGATTAAAATTTGGTGGATTTACTTGGCAAGTTTTCTCTTAAATACTTACTTAATCACAAACTTAAAATGTATGAAAACTTAACCAGTGAATCCACCAAATTTTAATCAGTAATCATTAATTACCAATTTTCGGTCATAATTTGGAGTTGTTTTTATGTTACTCCACTTAAGATATTTGATATTAAACTTCATGAACTTAAAACTTGGCATATATTTTAGATCTCATTACTTTTTTTGGATGGCTTTTTACGCACAGGTTTCTTGTACACATAAGAACCTGGCTCCTTTTTTAACATTTATGTTTTTGTTGTGATATTATTTATGGTTTCAATCAAATTTTTGTGTCCCTTTTTTCTTTATTTGCCATTTTCAGATATGAAAATTGATTTTGCAGCTATAAAAGAAAAGAAAAGGGGTAGGGGTATGTTGGAAGACTATGGTCAAAGTAAAAAGTCATGATTTAGTCTGCATTACACGAAGACTTTTAGTTGACTTTTTTCGAAATTAAATATTGTGAAATACATTTTTTTTTCTCATTTGCACTAATTTAATTTTGAAAAAAGTCATGACTCAAAAGTCGTCGTATAATAGCAACCTCAATACACATGTAGTAGATGACTTTACTAGCAATAATTTTATAATAATTACAATAAGGACATGATTTTATGGCAAATTTTAATGCATTTACCTAGTTTTCCATTGGACATTTTTTAACTCACCAATTTTACCGGATTAACTGAGGTTCAACGATAGTTCAAGTACGTTAGCAGCCAAATATGCTTGAACCCTCCTTGAACTTCAGTTAGTTTCAGCTGTACTACTGGTTCAGCATTTATGATCATCGATTTAATCGGATCTACTGGAGTGCAACGATGATTCCAAGGTTCAAGTATGTTGTAATAACAATTTCAAGCTTGACCATTGTTGAATCTCAGTTAAACTGTCAAAATCAGTGAGCTAAAACAATTGAACCACGCATCAAAGCTTGAACCAAGTAGCCTTTCCACCAAAAGCAGTGACTTAAAATTGCTGAGCATTGGATCAAAATTTGAACCATGTCTATACAAACTGGTCCCTATAGACCAAAGGTTTACAAAAAGAGCTTTTCATATGAGCTTCGAATAGTGAATTTTGAAATGGGAATGATCGTGAATTTTGACCTTCCATTCCCCTGAGTAATTTGTTTGCTTGCCTATAGAAGAAAATGTGAAGAAAAATGGTTTGTGGAATGCGTCTTGATGTTGTGGTTTGCGAATTATCGTTTGACAGTCGGCAGAATATATCTTGTTTCTCACAAATGCTAAATTTTGCACTTTAAACTAATTTGAGGCAGCGTTTTTTTTAGCATAGCATAGGATAGGATCATTTTTTCATTTTGTCGAAAAGGTAAAACAAAACAACCATGCACTTACAAACGACCCTGTTTAGACTGTAATTGCTCACTACGCCACCATGACGTAAATTTATGGGTGAAATTTTCTCTTCACCGATTTCTTCTGCAAAAACATGGTCTTGACGAAGTGAAAAGTTACAGTCTAAACAGGGCCATTCATTCAACATAATTCTACTCTACGAACATAGCCATCGAGAATTCGAGACACATACAAGTACCAGTCGTACCAATGACGACACACAAAAATCCTATTCAATTGAGTTCGATACTCGAACAAACGTCAAAAGTTTATCGGCAGCGGGATTCTACTTTAACTTTTATCGGCAGCGATTTTGTTGCCGATGCTGTTTTTGTAATTCATATAAAATTTCACTGTGCTGCGGATAGCTTTTCCAATAAAACACACCTATTGTCTTTTTACTGAAAGGCATATTAACGATTTTAAATGCGTTTAAAAGAGAAGGGTAGACTCCCTATCTCTTTTGTATGCATATAATATTGAAAATTTGTCTTTCAGTAAAAAGACAATGTAGACACCGTCATATGGAGCACTTTCGGTTGTCGTAGAACTATGAATCTTTGTAGAGCGGTAGTGCTTGATTTTCACCTATCAAAATAAATCTCTGCCAAAAGGATTGAAATCACAACAAAAACATAAATATTAAAAAAGAGCCAAGTTCTTATAGGAACAAGAAACCTGTGCGTCAGCCAAAAAAGGTAATGAGATCTATTATATGCCAAGTTTTAAGTTAATGAAGTTTAATACTTAAGATATAGTAGAGTAATATCGAAACAATTCCAGACAGAAATTTGGTATTTATTGTTTACTGATTAAAATTTGGTGGATTTACTTGGCAAGTTTTTCCTTAAATACTTACTTAATCACAAATTCAAAATGTATGAAAACTTGATCAGTGAACCCACCAAATTTTAATCAGTAGGTAATCATTAAATACAAAATTTCTTTCATAATTTGGAATTGTTTCGATATAACTCTACTTGAGATATTTGATATTAAACTTCATTAACTTATAACTTGGAATATATTTTAGATCTCATTACTTTTTTTGGCTGACTTTTTACGCACAGGTTTCTTGTACCTATAAGAACTTGGCTCTTTTTTTAACATTTGTGTTTTTGTTGTGATTTAATTCTACGCAGCGACTTTAGGGGATGAAAATAAAAATCTTAAAATTATGCAATGTGTTTCTCAGCGATAGAAAATTTTTAGTCAATCGTTAAAGTTTTTTGAGGTTCGCAAAAGATGAAGCATGTAGGTATACCATCTGAAAGGCTATAAGGTCAACTATTTTTACTTATTAGTCTGCCATATACCTTTTTTTATAATTAAAATTTTATTTTACAAACGATTTTTGGCAACTCACATATAAAAAATAGTTTTCTGATAAGCAGGGGTTATTAGATTTTCATTAAAGGTCAACTTTTAATTTTCACTTGCGATATAGGTACTATAAGGTAAGTTTTGGATTCGTGCAAAAAAAAAAATTTGAGATAACAATCAAACATGATATTGCGATGATAGAGAACACCAAAAAAGTTGGTGGCACAATTCTGTCTGTCTGTCTGTCTCTCTGTTCGTCTACAGCCTAAACGGCTCGATCGATTTTCTTCAAACTTGGTACATAGTGGTTTTTGGGAATTATTCCCACACGTTGTTTTAATTTTTTTTAGCACCAAAAATAACGGTACCTGCCATACTTTTTTTTAGCAATTTTACATAATTTTATTTTTGTCAAAAACGGTTTAAAAGTGTATAAAAACATATAAATTATGAGAGAGTAAAATGCACGACTGGATCGCACGTACTTGCTCTTATGTTCAACTTGTGTGGGACTTCAGAACCTTAAGAAACATTCAAGTAATTATAGAAAAAGTATAAAAAAACATTTTTAAATCGTTCTTTTAATTATATAAAAGTTTGATAAATAACTAAGAGCTCAAAAAATAGTATGCCATTTGATTACTTGAAAAAATATGAGTATATGTAAACAAACAATTTTAAATCGTTGTAGCCGTTGTCTTAAAAATTAACTTTTTATATATAAAATGTTTGTAACATTTTTCAAAAAAAAATTTTGTGTGCCAATTTTGAGTATATACATTTAAAACTGAAATTTCAAAGCAATTTATCAACCCGTTTTTGATATATTGAATTAAAAAAAAAAAAAAAGGTTTGAATCTTTTTTTAAAAATCAAAAATTTTGGTATGCAGTATTATTTATATTCAAACAAAGCTTTTGTGCAAAAAATTTTTTTGAAATTGGATGAGCGGTTAAAGAGAAAATCAAAAATAAAAAAACCATTATATCACAGGTACCGTTAATAAATGTTTTTGGTGATTATTTTTCTTACTAAAAGGTACATCATATCTACAGTAATGATTTTTTTTTTATCAAAATCGTTGGAGCCGTTTTTGAGATAAAAAAAGCTTTTCCTTAACGGTTGTATGGCAAGTACCGTTATTTTTTGAGCTAAAAAAAATTCAATTTCCCCTCTGGAGAGTTACAAAAAACCTTAAGTTCAAAATTTGAAGAAAATCGTTTCAGTGGCTTAGGCTGTAGGTTCAGGTACGGACAGACAGACAGAAAGACAGAATTATATCATCGTAATATCATGTTTGATTGTTATCTCGAAACCCAAAACTTGCCCTATAGTACATATATCGCAAGTAAAAATGTAGAGAAGCATGAAATACGACATTTAAATTGGCTAAAACAACTCTTTTGACAGTTTGAGGTGAAAAAAGAATGCCATCTTAGTTCTTGATTGAATATGATTGTATGGGAAAAAAATTTAAAATCGTTGGAGTGGTTTTTTTAAAACTTAATTTTTTATATATAAAATTCTTAAAATATTTTTAAGAACAAATTTTGGTATGCAAATCTAAAGCATGTATTTATGTGTATATTATAACAAAATTTAAAAAAAATCGTCAACCTTTTTTTGACCCCCTGCGGGTAAGGGGCAAGAATATACCCGAGGTAGGCATGCCTGTCGTAAGAGGCGACTAAAATCCAAACTCCGTATACTGAGATTGATGTATACATAACTATGCAATGAGCAAAACAATAAGATATAGTACCCCAAGTGGCAGTCCAGGTTCACTGGAAAATCCACCCTCTTCGGAGGTCGGCTCTATGGATTCTGGGGAGAGCCAATTATTGCATTTAATAAATCCCTTCCTAAAAAGTGCAAGGGTATCTCGATCACCACCATCTAAATCGAGTATAAAACCATCCAAATTCGGGCAAAAGAGTCCACCCGTCACGCCAGCGCGCGCCAAAAAAGACTCAGATAAAACAGAAAATCTTGAAAAAGATAATAACGAACTTCGACGAAGACTTGATGAAGTAATGGAACTTTATCAAGAGCTAAAGAAAGAAGTCGATCTTCTTCGAAAAGAAAATGAGAAAGCTAGCTTGCCAGAAGTCAATAATTCTAGATATGAAACAGACGAAGAAGAGCTAGCACGTGAAACGGAAAAGTCCTCAAAGAAAAGATTAAGTAAAAAGCGTAAAGCTGGCTCTTCACCTGAGGCAGCCTCGTCTTTTGAAATAATAGTTTCACCAAAACATGCGACAGTAAAAGAAAAGCCTGTTAAGGAACGGCCCCCGCCACCGATAAATGTTATCGGTATTGAGGAGTATAACAAGTTGCAAACCATATTAAAGGCATTACTACCATCGGCTTTTAAAGTTATTTCGCTCAATAACAACAAATGGAAAGTATGTGTGAAAGACCCCGAAAGTTATCGCCTTCTGTCGCGAAAACTAAACGAAGAAAAAGTAGAGTGGTATACCTATGAAAATAAGTCGGAAAGACCCTTACGTGTTGTGGCGAGAGGCTTACACGCATCATGTTCAAAAGACGATATCATTAGTGATCTAAAAGAGCGCAAATTCAAAATTTTAGATGCAATTAACATCGTCAAAAGAGAGAAACAGACAAAAGAGGGTGAAACAAAAGTGGTACAGCGTGG
Organism: Dasysyrphus tricinctus; assembly: GCA_963921185.1. NCBI lineage: Eukaryota > Metazoa > Arthropoda > Insecta > Diptera > Syrphidae > Dasysyrphus > Dasysyrphus tricinctus. Next base: position 110,375,748 of record OY992530.1, read on the forward strand.
TCTTCCACTATTTATACTTTCGTTCGATAAGACTGAAAAACTAGATGAAATTTATAAAATCAAAACAATTCTAAACATCGTAGTTAAGATCGAACCTCTAAGAAAGAGCACAAGGTTAGTCCCTCAGTGTAAACGCTGTCAAGAATTCAATCACACCCAAACTTATTGCAAAAAAGAGCCAAGGTGTGTAAAATGCGCCGGAAAGCATTTAACCGTTGACTGCATCGGAAAAAGTGAAAGTCCACCGACGTGCATTAATTGTAATGGAAATCACCCGGCAAACTATAGAGGCTGCGAAGTAGCTAAAGAATTACAAAAGCGGCGATCGAAATCTGCCAAAACACAAAGAAACCCACAAAGGCAAATAGAAACCGTAATTCCCAAGACTTCCAAATCTAGTAAAGCTCCAAAACCTAGTATCCGTAAGGAAAAGAAAACAGTGTCAATACCTTCGGAGAATATATCAAAGCAAGGAAATGCAGAAACATATGCCCAAATAGCGGCCAAAAATATACCCGCAAACAACGACACTGAAACAGACCCGGTTTCAAAAGTCTTTTCAATAATTCTGTCGAAACTTGAGGAACAATGTGACACGAATAAACTTATCTTTGATAGGTTAAGTAAGCTCGAAAATTGTTTTCGACCCAAATCTCTCTCAAAAAAATTATGATGGAAAAGTTTAAAATTCTTACCTGGAATGCCAACGGATTATGGCAAAAACTTGGAGAATTAGAGATGTATATGCAGGAAAATGATATCGACATATGCTTGATATCAGAAACGCATGCCAAAAATGAATCAAATCTTAAAATCCACGGGTTTCTTGACTACCACGCTGTTCATCCTTCAAATAAAGCAAGGGGTGGATCATCGTTATATATAAAAGAGTGCATTGAACACTCAATAGGCCTGAAAATAGAGGTAGAATCGATGCAATTGAGTAGTGTTCAAGTTAGAACTAAAAACATTCTTCTCAATGTCTCCTCGATATATTGCCCTCCGCGTTGCAAAATCGATAAGAGTGAATTTACGACATTGATAAAGTCGCTAAGCCCAAACTTAATTGTTGGTGGCGACTTTAATGCGAAGCACACCTTTTGGGCTTCAAGATGCATATCTCAAAAGGGTCGAATGCTCTATGAGGCAGGAATGGAAAATAATTGCGATTTTCATTCGACTGGAAAGCCAACTTACTGGCCAACTGATTCGTCAAAAATACCTGATTTAATCGATTTGTTTATGGTAAGAGGAATACCCTCCAACCGTATTGAAATTTCAGAAGGCCATGATCTGTTCTCTGATCATTCTGCAGTCATACTCACTATGAGCGAAAGCCTTGTCAAAATTGAAAAACCACCCAGGTTAACAAACGGTAAAACCAACTGGGAAGGATTTAAGAAAGATATCGAGGACAACGTTGAATTGAGGGTATCATTACAAACGCCTCTTGAGCTTGAATACGCAGTAGATACCTTTGTTGATATAATACAAAAGGCAGCGTGGAATAACACACCTTATCAAAGGGTTACGCCGCGCTATAAAGATATAAAATATCCGCAGGAAATAAAAGACTTAATAAAAGATAAACGAAAAGCACGTAAGAAATGGCAGCGAACCCGTGCTCCTCAACACAAAGCTCATTTAAATCGCTTGTGTAATATGCTAAAAACAGCGATATCAGATTTCAAAAACCGTGAAGTTGAAAATTACCTTGAAAGCTTGTCAGCTGGGAAAGAATCCAACTACTCACTTTGGAAAGCTATAAAAACAACGAAAAAACCAAAGCTTCCAGTACCCCCGATTAAGAAAAGCCAAAACGAATGGGCTAAAAGTGACAAAGAGAAAGCGGCGGTATTCGCCGATTACCTGGAAGAAACATTTAAACCTTCCGATGGGCAAGCACTCAATGAAAATATTAATATGAGTTTTAGCTCAAGTGAAAATTACAGAACCAGAAATGCTACGCTTGCTGAATTGAACAGAGAAATAAAGAAGCTAAAGTCTAATAAAGCTCCGGGGTATGACTTAATAACAGCGGAAATATTAAAAATGCTTCCTAATAAAGGATTAATTAACCTCCTTTATATAATAAATGCCGCTCTAAGGCTAGAATATGTTCCAAGCCAATGGAAAGTTGCGGAAGTCATAATGGTTTTGAAACCTGGCAAACCATCTCACGAAAAGAATTCTTACAGACCGATTTCGCTTCTTCCAATAATATCGAAAGTTTTTGAAAGAATACTACTCCTGCGCCTGCAGCCTATAATAGAAGAGAAACGATTAATACCTGAACATCAGTTCGGATTTAGAAGCAAGCATTCAACAATTGTTCAAGTGCATAGAATAACTGACGTAATTGAGAGAGCTCTTGAAGAAAAGAAAATCTGTTCGACGGTCTTTTTGGATGTGTCGCAAGCGTTTGACAAGGTGTGGCACGAAGGCCTCAAATTCAAATTACGACAAGTTCTGCCTGAAGGACTTTATAAAATTCTTAACGAATATCTAGAAAACAGACTTTTTCGTGTAAGACACGGAAATGAATATTCTAATTTCAAAGAAATAGTGGCTGGGGTACCACAAGGTAGTGTTTTAGGTCCAGTTCTGTACCTTCTATTTACACGTGATATACCTCAAACAGAAGACACTTTCGTAGCAACGTTTGCTGATGATACTGCAATACTAGCAGTAGGCAAAACGATTAACGAAGCTACGATTAAATTACAAAATGCTCTTAATAATGTTAATGAGTGGACAAAAACATGGCGAATAGCGCTAAATGAACAAAAGTCAGTCCACGTGGACTTTACGTATACAAAAATAAATAGATTGCCCGTCTTTCTTAATACCGGTCGTGTACCATTTGCGAATGAAGCAAAATATCTGGGAATGACTCTAGACGCGAAATTAAAATGGAAGCCGCACGTAAAAAAGAAATGCGAAGAATTAAAAAGTAAATTAAGAGATATGAACTGGCTACTCGGTAAATATTCCAAGCTTAGTATTGATAATAAGTTGATTTTATACAGGCAGGTACTTAAACCTGTCTGGACTTACGGTATACAACTCTGGGGTTGTACCTGCGATACAAATTTAAATAAATTACAAACGTTTGAAAATAAATTGCTTAGGTCATTTGTAAATGCACCATGGTATATAAGAAACGAAGATCTTCACAGGGATCTCGGGATTCCTACGGTTCGAGACGAAATTAAGAGTTTCGCGCGAAAACATAGAAATCGGCTATTAGATCACGCTAATCCAACGATTATTGACATTCTTGACGAGTCGAATTTAGTACGCCGTCTGCAAAGAACAAAACACAACACAAAACCGCTTTAAAATCGCGGAATAAGCAGAAACTTTCACCGGAAAGTTACCTGCAACACGTTACTTAACTTCGTTAAAAATAAATTGCTAGATAAGTTTCAACTTAGTTGCAATCGGGAAGTGGAGGTGGTTTTAGTGCAGTAAGAATCTCACACTTCTATGAGAGCACGCGTTTTCCGGTCCTCATAGAGCCTGATGCAGGTTTTGCGCCTACCCACGGTCAAAAAAAAAAAAAAAAAAAAAAAAAAAAAAAAAAAACCTTTTTTTGAGATATCGAATTTTCAAAAAAAAAAATTGAAACTTTTTTTAAAAATCCAAAAACTATTTTTTTGAAAAATTTGATATGCAATATTATTCAATCTTATCTGAAATTTGTATATAAAAAAATTCATCTTAATCCGTTAAGCCGATAACGAGAAAATTCAAAGTAAAAAAATACGTTCTGACAGGCACTATTAATAGTTGCAAAGATTAAAATTTTATAATTTTTGGTAGTAGATCGCACTAATTTTAGTATATGAAAAAAGCTTAGTCAAAATAATAGGAGTCAAATATTTTCCTTTGCGGTTTTTTAACTTTTGTATGGAAGGTACCGTTAAAATGAAATTTTTTTTCCAAAAATATTTTAGAAAGTACTAAAAAACTTTTAAGTATCGAGTTTCAAAAAAATCGATTTTGTCATTTTCGAAAAACATATTTGATTTTCCAAAAAAAAAATTTGAAAATATTTTTTTTTTAAATTTAGGTACACAAAACTATTTATATTTCTTTGAAACTTTTATATAAGAAAAATAATTGAAATCGGTTATACCGTTTTGAATAAATCAAAAATTAAAAAAATGGCTCTTTGGGAGGTTCCATTAATAACCATTTTTAAAAAATTCAATAAATTTATTTTACTTAAGACTTCCTTTAGTAAAATAAATTCAGTGAATTTTTTTTAGTAAAAGTTTTTAAGCCGTTTTTGAGAAAAATACGATTATGTTAAATTGCAAGAAAAAATTGGTATGGCAGGTAGGTTATTTTTGGTTCAAAAAAAAAAAATGAAAAAAAACATGTGGGCATAATCACCAAAAACACTAGGTATGTACCAAGTTTGAAGAAAATCGATGGAGCCGTTTAGGCTGTAGACGAACAGAGACACAGACAGACAGACAGAATCGTGCCACCCACTTTTTTGGTGTTCTCTATCGCATCGTAATATCATGTTTGATTGTTATCTCAATTTTTTTTTTGCACGAACCCAAAACTTGAATTATAGTACCTATATCGCAAGTAAAAAATCTTTTCCCTACCAATTTCAGATGGTGTAAAGTTTTTGCAAATATCGAACATATTTACGTTACCTTGAAAACCTTAAATTTTAAAACCTTATTGTTGACCTTTTTGACCAACTTTAAAAAATATTTGGAATCCTTTATTTGTGAGTATCCCACATCTGGGGTTTCAGAGGCCAAAAAACCTCTTTAGATTTTAGAAAAAAAAAATTATATTTTAATACACATCTTCTTTATCATACGATAAGATTCCAAACTGTGCTTTCTTTTGTCTAAGAGAACCATTTTCAAACGAAAATAACACACAAATCAATATATTTATTTTATAAGACTCAGTGATTGTTAAAAGTAGAATAATTTTTTCTCATTTCTTCAAGATCACTTATATTGACACAATTTGCTCGTTGTGTTGCCATAAACTGATAGTAACGAAAAACATCATACCTATAGATATTTTCCTTAAGAACAGAATATTTCAAAATATCTTTTTCCTAATCTCCACTTTCTATACAAAAATGTTCCTCACTTGATGTGATTCATATGAATCTGGCTGAATATCAAATACAAGTCACACCTGCAACCACCTCATCCTATTTACAATAAATTCGCTTATAGGCATAACATTTTGAGTAAAACAAATTGAAAGCAATAATAACCCTCTATGGATGACGCACGCCGACAAGGAAATAGAAAATACAGAGCTGTCGGTTTAAAATTCTAAATTAGAATGTTTATATTTTACGTGCCTAAAGAAGGATATCGAGTGAATCTGATTTGATTTTTTTTTTTTTTTTTTTCAAAAACAGATTCTCACTTTATTTAAAGTCGGCAAGACGACATTTTTGTTAGTCGAAAATTAGTACATTCCAGCCTGAAATACTTTTACAGAATTATTAAATATCTCTTACAATATGGAGGAGAATTGTTAAACATCCTTGTTTTATCAGGAAGGTGACTTTAAGAAATAGAATACATATGTCGTGCACTCAGGCGTATACGTGCTGTTTTTTTTATTTGTATTGAACTTTTAGATTTTCTTCAAACCCGTGGTGAAGGTGATAGTAAAATGCAGCTTAATACAACTTTTAGGTAATTTTATTGCCCTTAAATTAAGTATTGAACTTTCTTTAAAAAAAAGCATATAACTCACCCAAAAGAATAAATACTTTTCACTTCGAGTAACTATCATAAAATAAATAATACTTTTAACTTCTGATCCCGATAGCTCTGAAATGTTGCCGAAAATGCTAAAGATTGTTGGGTGATATTTTTATATAGAAATAGAAATAAATCAACATTTTCCTACCCTCCCAGAAAATCTTAACTAAATCAAAAAAAAAAATACAAAAGCCAATTCGTTGCCGAAGACACACATCAGTTTACAAGAAAAAAAGGAAAATAGCTACTTTATGAACCATATAGTTGTTAATTTAATCCCAAACAAAAAACAGGAATGATTGAAAGAAAAAGAAAACACATGAAAACGGAAATGAAAAAAAAGAAAACAAAAAAAACGAAAAGACAGCTTGAAATTTCCCCGAAAATAAAAGAGAATTCAACAAGAAGAAGTTGCTTGAGTGTGTCAATCAAAAGGATTATTCCCTGAAGATGCCTCTTTCTATGGCACGTCGTCGTGCGTTGTCATTTACACATTCGATTCGAAGATTTTTTTGGTAATTGGATAGGTGGATATTATATTTGTAAGGGGGGTAGACTTAACAAAAAAAAGGATTTCAAAGTTTCCATGGCAGTAAAATTGAAAATCTTTTCATATTGTCACGTTCGCAGTGAATGGAATCACACAACCATATTTTCAGCAAATTGTCAAAATATTTTCCTTACGACGACGAAAGGAAGAAGCATAAGGATATATAGCTTTAATATAAGGAAATATTTTATTTTCCAATGTGAAAGGTCAAGTCAACTTTACTTTAAACTTTCCTTCTTTTCATGCTCTTTAAAAGTTTAAACTTTGAACTTCTTTCGAAACTAAACAATTTACCATCGCACTTCAAAGTTTCTATACGTCTTAACTTCTTCGTTTCCTTTTTTTTCGAGCCATAGGTAGGTAGGTATACGTATTTTTGATTTGGATTTGTGAATTGTGAAAGGAAAACTTCTTGATTTGAATGCTGAAATAAGTTATCATTTGTGTTAATTAAATTATGCAATTAGCACAATCTGTTGTATAGGTTACCATTGAGATCATGAAGTTATTTTAGATAATGATTGAAAAACAAAATAAGTTTAGAGCCATCAAATGAGAGGAATCGATATACTTTATTTGTATTAAGGACTCAATAATAGTATGATACTATATTTGATGGTATATCAACTAACAATGAAAATGAAGAACATTGTAGCAATTATAATTGAAATTAATAACCCAACTTAATTAGTCACTTCTTGTGGCATTTGGTTTCTATAGCATCGCGTGTGTAGGGTAACATCTCCTTCAATGGATACATTTTATTTTCGATAAATGGCAAGTTATAAATTTTTTAGGAAATCGATACCAATATATATTTTATAGAATGAGGTATAACCATGAGTTGAGAGAAGAGGATAAAATGGGTCCTAAAATTCTGTCTGTATTCTTCGGCTGCAGTCTTAGGCCTTGTGCACACATGCGTTCTTTTAACGTATGGTGCAACTGTGGAATCGCTGCGGTGCCGCAATAGTTCAATGCACATATGGGGGTTTTTGTCGCAGGACTCAATCTGCAGTTCACGTTTGGCGTGCAGCAATAGAGGTTTATAAAATGAAACGTGTAATTTTTGCATTCCTAGTGCAAAAAACCATGCTCTTTCTGTTCTTAAAAGGAAACAATGCTATTGGGTAAAACCTATTGTTGATCATCGGCTAACAAGGGAATATTTTATACAAAATACTCAAAACCAAAAAACTCGGAAAACACTTGTCCATGACACTCATTTCTTTTTCCGGTCATGGTATGACTCGGAAGATGTCCAAAGGGTAGACACGATGCATTCAAGAGGACACAAGCGTCCACAAGCTTTTTTTTTAAAGCGAACCTCTGTCTATCAACTCCTACACTCACCTCCAAGTGGTGAACATCGGGTGCCTAGTACCTTTAACTGAAGAGCGGGTGTCAATCACTGTGGACGGTTTAAGGGGGCAGCAAACGAGAGAGGGGGGAGGAGAGTTCACTTCTCCTTTATCCAGGCGGCAGCGGAAGAATTCTCAAGATGGAATCAACGGTGGCGTCTACAGTTCCAGTTAGGTTGAACTACTTAGTGAACACCATACGGGCTACAACGACATTTTCGGAGCTCAGGCCTAAGGAGCGGTTAGCCCGGCTCCCCACCCTTGGCGTTATATTGTAAGGTTCTGGTCTTCCAGGTTGGGGGTCGTGCCGTCGGGGTGACTTCCCAGCCACGTAAAGCTATTTTAGTTGCAAACGAACTTCGGATCTGCACGTGGAATGTTCTATCTCTCTTTAGACCACGTGCGGTGATGTCCTAAAATAAATGACCTAGACTGCTACAAAGCAGACATCACCGCCATCTAAGAAGTGCGATGGGATGGGCCGGGAAAAAGAAAACTGAAATACTGCGATATCTACTACGGTGACTGTTATCGACCACAAGGGCAGCGTCTTTTTGGATGTAGATTTTTGTTAGAGGCAGACTTAGGCAAGAAGTCTTGAGTTTCAACTATGTGAACGAGCGCCTCACGACAATTCGCATCAAGGCTAAATTCGCCAATATCAGCCTGATATGTGCGCATGCCCCCACAGAGGAGAAAGATGACGACACCAGGGGCGGACTGGGCCACCGGGCAACCGGGATTTTGCCCGGTGGGCCCCCAAGAAAGCAAAAAGTTCATAAAAGTTCCTGCGTTCCTTTTCTGTATTTTTTAAGTAAAACTTTCTAAGAAAATTGGACTCACACTAGATTAAAAGTTTTGTTGATCAATATACATAAGTATTTAGAAGCCTTCAAAACTCGGCTAATGGCCTCTACAGATATTTGGAGGCCCCCAGATCTTGGTTAGTAGCCTCTACGGATCTCTGGAGGCCTCCAGAGCTCTGTTGGTGGCCTCTACAGATCATTGGAGACCCCCACAACTCCGTTGGTGGCTTCTACCAATCATTGGAGGCCCCCAGAACTCCATTGGTGGCCTCGACGGATCTTTAAAGGCCTCCAGAACTATATAGGTGGCCTCTGCGGATCTTGGTTCATAGCCTCAATGGATCTCTGAAGGCCTCCAGAACTCTGTTGGTGGCCTCTACGGATCTCTGGAGGCCCCCAAAACTTAGTTGGTGGCCTTTACGGATTTTTGGAGGCCCCCAGAACTCAGTTGGTGGCCTCTACGGATCTTTGGAGGCCTCCAGAACTCGGTTGGTGACCTCTATGGATCCTTGGAACTCGGCTAATGGCCTCTACGGATCTTTGGACGCCCCCAGAGCTCTGTTGGTGGCCTCTACAAATAATTGGAGGCCCCCACAACTCCGTTGGTGGCTTCTACCGATATTTGGAGGCCCCCACAACTCCGTTGGTGGCCTCTACAGATCTTTGGAGGCCCCCAGAACTTCATTGGTGGCCTCTACGGATCTTTGGAGGCCCCCAGAAATTTGTTGGTGGCCTCTATAAATCTTTGAAACCCCCTAGAACTCGGTTGGTGACATCTATGGGTCTATAGAGGCCCCAAGAACTCTGTTGATGGTCTCTATAGATCTTTGGAGGCCCCATCAACTCCGTTGGTGGCCTCTACCGATCTTTGGAGGCCCCCAGAACTCCATTGGTGGCCTCTATGGATTTTTGGAGGCCCCCGGATGTTGGTTCATAGCCTCAACGAATCTCTGGAGGCCTCCAGAACTCTGTTGGGTGGCCTCTACAGATCTTTGGAAGCCCTCACAACTTCGTTAGTGGCCTCTACCGATCTTTGAAGGTCCCCTGAACCCCATTGGTGGCCTCTATAAATCTTTGGGAACCCCTAGAACTTGGTTGGTCGCCTCTACGGATCTCTGCAGACCCCAAGAACTCAGTTGGAGGTCTCTTCGGATCTCTGGAAGCCCCAAAAACTCGGTTGGGGAACTCTATGAATCTTTGGATTCCTCCAAACTCGTTTGGTGGCCTATACGGATCTTAAATTATTCAAAAGTTGATAGAAATATTTTACAATTTCAAAAAACTAAATTATGCAAAATAAAAATAAATTAAAATAAATCTCAATGATGAGTAGGTATACTTTAAAATGTCTGAAAGTTAGGTGCATAACCTGAATTCAAAAGATGAGAATAAATTTTATCTGACCCGGATCAAATCATGATAAATAAAACAAACAGGATCATAGTGACAGGAGTGTTAAATACCCGTCTCTTTTTGCCTTAAGTTTGTTTATGTTTCATGCATCTGGTGCCTCTTTTATTTGTGCTACTGAGATAATTCACATAGCAATTTTTGGATCACTGAAATAGATTCAGATAAAAAGCAGGACCCCATGTTGTTTTTGCAATTTCGTGTTAAAAATTGATCCAGATCAGATCATGTGGGTAATAAAATGCGGCTAGTGATGGGGCAGAGGACGAAAGTCAAGAAACAGAGAAACAAGAAAAAATAAGAACACTGTGGAGATTGCGCAAAAGGCTGCTTCAATGTCTTGCGACGATATTATTTTGAATCAAGTTTTTTTTAGTGGAAAGTTTTTGAGAAATTAAATTTTAAAGTCGATATTTTTGAAAAAATTGATTGTTGATTGTTATTTCAAATTAATTTTTTTATAGCACCACTTTTCATTTTTGTATTCTTTCTTAGTTTTTGAGAAAATAAAAAAAGATAACAGAAGGTACTTTTCTTGCATATCTTGTTTGTTTTGTTAAGTTTATAATAGGCAAAGAAATACGAACAAAAATCAATTAAATAGTTGATAGCATTATGAACCTACTGTTTTTGCTCTGGTTCTTGGACTAGCACTGGGCCAGTTTGTTCACATTGGGTTAAATCTGCAACTAGGTTATCACTGATTCTGTTTAATCCATAGTTATGAATCTGTGATCATAATTGAGCGTTTGTTCACTCAATTTTCTGTTTGATCATTGTTTTTCCAATAATCATCTTCCCATTTTCAGTATGTCTGTCAAATCAATTGTTATATGTAATCTGTCACTCACCATAAACAAACATCAACTTTGTTGTGAGCGTTATGCTACATTTCCACCTAACGCTAATCTGAGATTTATTAAGATTTACCTTAAATCTTCTTTAAAATCTCGAAGATTTACCATACAAATATATTTCGTAAATCTTGAAGATTAGAAATTAATCTTGTTAAATCTTCCTAGGACAAATACTTTTACAAATCAAACCAACCTATTCTTGTGTGGCGCTGAAGGATTCATTCATGGCTGAATTCAGTTCTTCACAAAGGAAACATTCTATCTCACTTCCTCTTCATAAGAAAAATTGAAACACCATTTGCATTTTTAAATCTGCTGTCAAAGTTAATTTTTTTAAAATCTTTTTGTGCAGTGGAAACACCAAATGGATTGACTAAATCTGAACTGGGATAAACTTTTGGTGGAAACATAGCATTAGAAAGAATAATTTGTTGTGTAAAAGAACATGGACAGTAAGAAGTGTAGTGCTGGCATTTTGTGATACCTAGAGATGGAGTTTTTACCAGGCTGTGGTTTTTCTATAAACTTTATCCAAGGCCTTTGCAAAAAAGAGCTTACTCTTAACCAATGATGAGCAAAAGAAATTCCAGGAAATCTTTGATTAAATTATACTTACCGAACAGAATCAGCGAATTAGTGATTTCTCAAATAAAGTGCTCAAATTATGGATTTTCTGTTGAAAATTTTGCTGAACAAATGCATTCAATGATAATCAACTAGAATAATGCTTGATTAAAGTTGACAGGTTGTGAACATAAATGTACATGCCCTAAGATTGGGATTGTTCAATAATTGAAAATTAGCAAATGGATTACTAAAATATTTGTTTGTACTTTTTTATAAATCACAGCTACTGTTAGGAGAAATGGTTCTAAAAGCAGTAGCGTAGCTACCGCGGTATCAGCCGTATCAATGATACGGGGCCCCCGAGATTTAGGGGCCCCGAGATTCAGAGTACTTGACGTGTGTAAGAAAGTTTTCATTAAGATGCATTCGAAACACAATTTTAATAGGTTATAGTTAACCTAGAGAATTGTCTAAAAACACCAAAGGATTCTCAATTGTGAAATAAGCAAGAATCAACATTTTCATTACAAATCAATGGAAACAAATCACAGCTTCCATTTTCTATTTCTCTTTGTTACTATCAAAGTAAAAAAATGCTTTGGAGCTCATATCACTTCTTTAGGGGGAGTTCAGGGCGACCCTTGGTGTCAAAAAACACAGAATTTGCTGGTCAGAGCCCAGGAGAACTAGACGAATGGTAAAATTAGAAAATAGTTCTTATAAAACTGAACTTCGATGGAGAGCTCCATTTTACTTTACCTTCATGACCAGTTTAGTTGAAAAACTTATCAAAACTTAATTTTTCGATGGACAACATTTTTTGTACAAATCGTATTCGGGTTCTTTATTATAAAATAAAGTTTTTGGTGGAAGATGTAAGGAAAAGATCGTTTTATCAAAAGAGGGAGTGAGTTGTGCATATGTTTTCTAATAACTAATTCGAATCTCAATTTACAATGAATAATTGAGGAACCAGAAACTTTACAATTTTATAATCTTATAATAATGAGCTATCATTAAAGTCCAAAAGTTATAACGTTTCAAAATTTGACTTTTGATTTTGACCGTAAAGTGACAAACAAATATTTTAGAAAACTGTTACTTTTTTCAAAATCAAGCTGGTCTAAATTTAAGCTCATAGAATTCTACACAAGAAAGATTATTACACTTACTATTTCATTATAGAGTAGAAGATTTTGAGCAAAACGTGCACAAACGTTACAAAATCATTTTCTCGTACAAAAAAGTGTTATAATCTTTCTTTCGTATAATTTCATGAGCTTGGATTTAAATCTTTTGAACAAATTAACGGTTTTCGAGATACATATTTAAAAAAATAGTTTCTTATCCCTGCAAAATGAAATATCAAATTGAACTTATCTATTATGCTGATGCAAGTAAAAAAAGTTTTTATCTAAGGCTGAGTCTCTGTTAGGAAAAAGGGGGCCCCTAAAAAATGTTTGATACGGGGCCCCAAAGTGCTCGCTACGCCACTGTCTAAAAGTACCTTATTTAATTTAAATTTTTGAAATTGCCGAGAGGGTGATCAAAAACACAGTGGTTTCCTTTCATACAGTATCAAAAATTTCAATCAGAAAAATCGTGCTACAGTGTAAAATTGCGAAATTAAAGCTAAATAATATATTTGATTCACTAGAGAAAAAATATGAAGAAAATTCGACTCTTCAATTTATTTATTTTTTGAAAATATTTAATGAGTTTCTTTTCTTTTGATTGCAAAATAACTGTAGCTTAGAAAAAATAATTTCTAAGAAATTTTTAAAAAATTAGAAGTATCTATGGACGCTTTTGTTTCATATCTCCCTTAATTCCTACAGTTTGTTTGACCAGCGTAATTTTGTTTTGACTAAACTGAAGTCACACCCACTTAAGGTCGTAAAACTAATTTTATATTAGTGAGACCTACAAGAACATCCTTGCAATTTTGTATGCTTGCTTGAATAAAAACTCAAATTAATTGATGTGTAAAAATAGCTGTTTCCTTATACCTTATAAATATATCAATCAATATGTTAATTAAAAAAATTAATAAATATAAAAAGTGAATTTCGAGAAATGTTTGCAATATCAACTTTTTTTTAACCATTTTGAGAGTTATTGTATTCTGTGGCCCTTTTTCTAAAAGTCCCGGTAAGCCCTATTGACCCCCAGTCCGCCCCTGGACGACACCAAGGACGAGTTCTACAAGCTCCTGGACAAGACATATGAGCAGTGCATTAAAATTGTCTTGGGTGATTTTAATGCCAAACTAGGAAGAGAAGACGTCTTTGATGGTACAATCGGAAAATACAGCCTGCACGAAACCACCTCCGATAACGGACTCAGGTTAATCGACTTTTCTGCGGGGCGAAACGTTGTGGTAGCTAGTACACAGTTCCCGCAACTCGATATACATAAGGGGACATGGTGAATTCCTGGTCAATCAACCGCCAACCAGATTGACCACATTGCGATCGACGCAAGGCACTCCTCCAGAATCAAGGATGTCCGAACATTCCGAGGAGCCAACGTTGACTCGGACCACTACCTCATTGTAGCCAAGGTAATGCTACGGATATCCAGACCAAAGCCAAAACAAGGAAATACTATGAGGAAGTTCGATGTCGGGCGGCTACAGTCGCAGGAAATTGCCAGGTCCTTTTCCGATCGAGTCTCTTGCGCCCTCTTAAATAGTCCGCCAACTGCAAATAGTGGAATCAGTGGAAAAACTGCCAGAAAGCCATCAGAGATGCTGGGCTTCGCACGACCCGCACAGCGAAATCCCTGGTTCGACGAGGAATGCCGGCAAGTACATGCAGCCAAACAACAGGCATATAAAGCAGCGCTGCATAGAAGGACCAGAGCTGCTCGCGAGCTCTACGAGCAAAAGAGGAAAGAGGAACACAAGCTTCTTAGAAGGAAAAAGAAAGAGCATGAGAAGCGCGCGATCGAGGAATTAGAGGGATGCCACTGCAGGAATGAAGCTCGGAAGTTTTACCAAAAAGTAAAACGAACCCCCCAAGGTTACAAGGCCCGCACCGAAGCCTGCAAGGACGATCAGGGGAACATCATGGTAGAATCGAAGTCGGTGCTGAGGATATGGAAAAATCATTTCTGCAAATTGTATAACGGCGATGACGAACCGAATTCCGCTACCATTCAGATTGCACCATTCAACCTGGACGAGACGTAGGCCAAAAATTCCATCCACCCGATCTCGACGAAGTGAAAGTAGCCATATCTAAACTTAATTCCAATAAAGCTTCTGGAGCTGATGGCCTTGCAGCTGAGCTATTCAAAGCGGATGGCGATGAATTGGTTAGGAGTATGCACCAGCTCATCTGTAAAATATGGTCAGAGGAAAGCATGCCCGTTGAATGAAACCTCAGCATTATTTGCCCGATCCTCAAGAAAGGCGATCATCTGGACTGCACCAACTACAGAGGCATTAGTCTTCTTAATATCGCCTACAAGATCTTCTCTGCCGTACTTTGTGCACGCCTGAAGCCAATCGTCGTCAACAACCTGATAGGTCCATATCAGTGTGGCTTTAGGCCAGGGAAGTCCACCATCGACCAAATATTCGCACTACGGCAGATCTAGGAGAAAACCCAGGAGTTTCAAATCGATACCCACCACCTTTTCATCGATTTCAAGGCCACGTATGACAGCATTTATAAATAAAATTAAATAAATTGGGTGGCACAACAGCTCGGGGAGAACCACGGCCTAGTGACTTACAACTCACAACCATTCCTGTGTGCATGTTTCTTGGCAGGAATGGAGGGGACCTAAAGTTTTTTGCCGAGTCCTAAATGAAAAGCACTTTTTCATGACAAGTATTCTCTTGGAGGATTTGTCAGTTCCTCGCAAGAGGCAGTACCTCCAATAAAACATTTTTGTTTTTAGATGACACGGCTGGGAATCGAACCCACACCTTCGGCATGACAGTCCTACGCACTAACCATCATGCCACGAGGTACTACGCCACGAGGTGACAGCATCTTTAGAGACGAGCTATATAGAGCAATGGCTAGTTTTGGCATCCCTGCCAAACTCGTCCGTTTGTGCACGATGACGATGGAGAATGCACGCTGCTCCATCATGGTTGGCCAAGACCTCAAAAAAACAAGAAAGGACACCCAACACCGACGGTGGAGTGCTTGTCACGGTGCTTGACAGATCTTTTGGGGTGCACAGCTTGTAGTTCGTGCGCGAATTTACCAGTTACTCTGGTAGTATTAGCTTTGAATTGTCCTTTTTTCCTGTAGGTCATTTTGCCGTCGATTTTGGGCTCTCAGCAGAGATGAGTGCATGGCTCATGTACTTGTTCTTGCCCCGTAGTGGGCTCTCTGTGGTATGTGTTTAGCGGCTTGGTCGGGGCATGTCCCCAATCTTATTTCGTGAGTGTTCCAGGTATTTTCTTGATTGTGTGTATGTGTTGTATGAATGTATAACTGTGCACTTCGGCCCCTGGCTTCTACCTTGCCCAGAGGTTGGTGTGCACTTTTGAATTGAGGTTGCCAGGCCTCGAGCTTTGTGGATTGGCTCATCTGGAAGTAACCTTCACGGTTGCGAAGCTCCACCGGAAGCTATATTCTGGTACCACGGAAGACAGGAGCCCCTGGGTCTTGTTGTTTCTGGTGTCTAGGCATCGGGCGGCTTGACTCAGCCTGTCTATGAGGTAGGCCCCCCGTGTGGGAGTATCGTGGTGGCTGTGGTTAACCGAAAACGCGTGTACAAATGGCATGCTTTGGTTCTTATTAACACCTTAGAACCTTAGCATGCAAGAGGTGTTAGATAGGCCTCGCTCCTCAGCAAGGGGTGTGGACATGACGCAACATGTTCATAGAATTGCTACTGGGGTTTCGCAACCTCAGGGTGGTTGTCAACACTTAATTTGACTCCTATGTGGGTAGGCCCACCGTGGAATTAAGCCTTAGTTGGCAAGTGTTCACGTTAAGCCTATTCAATTTTTGTCCCTGTATAAGACGCTTATCATCCCGGTCCTGATGTATGGTGCAGAGGCATTGACATTGTTATCGGTGGATGAGAACACGTTAGGCTGTTTTGAGAGGAAAATTCTCCGGGTGATTTTTGGTCCCATCTGCATAGATGGGGAAAGGAGAGGAAGATACAACAACAAACTGTAAGGGCTGTACAGCGACACCGACCTAGCCACAAAAGTGAAAAGCCAACGACTGAGATGGCTGGGTCACCTAGAGCGAATGGACACCAATGCTCCGGCCCGGAAAGTCTTTGAATCCAACCCCGTGGGACAACGCAGTAGAGGTGGACAGCGTAAAAGGTGGCGCACGCAAGTGGAAGAGGACCTCAACCAACTTGGCGTGCGAAACAGGAGTAAGCTAGCTAGAAACCGAGCCGGCTGGAAGAAGCTTGTTGGTTGAGGCCCTGGTCCACCCCGGACTGTAGCGCCACCTTAAGTAAGTAAATAAGCACATTCGAATAACACGCTTAAAAAAATTGTCCATGAATACGCTAAGAATTTCCGTGACAATATAATATAGTATGGGTATTCATACAACAGCGTAAACCCGTCGTAATTGTTGTAAAGTTTAAAACTTGGTAATTCTGTCACAATGTGTATGGAAAATTTGACAGTGTAAAAATACTAAAACCTACATAAAATTAACGACAGCAAAATAAATTGCAATTTCTGAATTGTCAGGAACATAACTATGTGCTTCTGCTTGTGCATTCTTAAAATAAGGATTAGAAAAATTCACGATATAGGAAACGAAACAGGTATTCCATTAATGTTAATTAATAAACTTTGAATACACAATACATTTTGAAGGGTCTCATATTGGATATAGATCCAGAGAGCTTATTATTCTATCAAGCCATTCTCAAGAAGTGCTCATTAATAATTCCTATTATTCACTGTGCAACTAATTTTACCATGACACAGCTTACCCTATCCTTTTAAGAGCTATGAGTAGGTATAATGGTTTCAGTTGAAATATTTCTGTCTTTCAATATGAAGATGTCATATTTGAATTTAGAACTAATGAAATAATTAAGCAACCACTGAACCTATCATGTGTAATATATTGGTTTATAAGTAACGCATGATAGAATTTATATGTCCAATTAGAAATTGAAGGATATTACTTTTCATATTAGGAACATGCATGTTCATTGAACTGAAACTAATGAATGAAATATTTTGATTAAATTCCTTTAACAATATTTTACCCCCTTATTTCAGAGAAACAACATACCTTATACATATATACATGGATTTCAAGAAATAAATTGATATTGCCTGCAGTGCAGCTAAAATTTTAATAAATGAAAATCCGAACAAATAACGAAAACAAATGCTTTAATATATTTTTTTTTTTTTCATTTCGAAATACCGATACTGTGGCTACAATGGAAAGATATAAACACAAAACGCATTTATATAAAAAAAAAAAAAAATCGATGTTATATGGAATGAAAATAACACCAAATACTATATTGATAGAGTGCCAGTTCTGTCAAAAAAAATATAATTGTGTTTTTTCAGTTTTGCAACAAACTCATGCCTTACCCTTCGAAGTATATGCACTGATTGAAACAAATCTTATCCCCAGCATCAAAAATCAAGAACTGTTCCCTTCTTGATTTAACGTTTATCGCGATGATGATATTAGCCGACCCACCAATGATTGCCCTAGCCGTGGTGTCCTTCTTGCTGTAAAAAATTCTATAGACTCTTCCTTTATTGCCATATCCTGTTCCCTAATTCTTGATTATGTGTCAATTAAGATCTCACTACCGCGAAAGTCACTTTTCGTTGTCTCTTGTTATATCTTACCTTCACAACCCATCGAATCCTATGAACTTGCAATTAAAACGATTGATCATATCCCATGATGAGATCCTTCTTTTTGGTGACTTCAACCTTCCTAATTTAAAATGGACTCCATCAGACGATCTTTCGTTTTATCTTGCTTACAATCCCACATCTGCCAAAGAATGTCTCTTCTTAGATCGCCTTGCTGATTCAAGCTTCTGCCAAGTTAGTGGCATCTCAAATTTCATGGGTACGTAACTTGACCTTATTTTCACAACAGACCCCATCAACTCTTCTGTATCACCTAGTCCCCTTTCTCTTTCATCCATCGACAATTCCATCCTGCCCTTCTTCTCTCGTTCTTTCACGATTCTCCATTACTGTCCACCCCCCTACGGATATGTCTTCTTACGACTTCCACAAAGCAAACTTTCGTCTAATCAATGAATACCCTAGCAAAGTCTCATTCAATTTTGACAAATTAACCGTAGATGATGCCTTAACTCTATTTTACTCTATTTCTCTTTATGTTCCTTTTTCCCGGCCACAAAACCTCGTCTACTTTTCCACCTTGGTATAATCGCAACCTTTGCTCTCTGTGGAATAAAAGAAATAAATTGTGGGAAAGTTACCACCGCTCTCGTTCTCCAACTGACTATTCTAACTATCTTGGTTCTTATCTCCATTTTACCAAGCTATGCAATTCCCTTTACCAGCGTTATCTAACGGAAATGCAATTCAACCTTATCAAAGATCCTAAGTCATTCTTTCAGTTTGTTAACTACAAAAGAAAATCCGATGGCTACCCAACCACTTTCTCTTTCAATAACGTAACTTCAAGTGATCCTAGCACCATTTGCCAACCTTTTTGCCACATTCTTCAAACAATCTTTTGCTGATGACTCCTTTGTCCCTGATTCTGCCTATTTCAATTATCTATAAAGTTTTTCTCTTCGACCGCTTCTCCCTCGAACTGTCAATCCCATTCTCATCGAATATAAATTGAATCAATTAAACGATTAGTTTAATCCGGGTCCAGATGGTCTCCCTGCCATACTTCTAAGTAAATGCTCTTCCACCCCCTCTCTCCCTCTCTCAAAAATGTTTAGCCTTTTCCTTAATCAAGGACAGTTTCCTCAGATATGGCAATCATCTTTCATAACTCTTGAACACAAAAAGGGTCCGAAGAGAGATGTTAACAACTATCGTCCTTTTGCTAAGCTTTCAAAGTTTCCACTGCAAATCTCTCATCTCCTCCTCACAATATGGCTTTCTCAAGTGCCGATCTACAACCACTAATCTTTTTTAATTTGTGTTCTACACCTTCTCAGCTTTAGAGAAAGGCTACGAAGTTGATGCTATCTCAACAGATTTCAGCAAGGCCTTCGACAAAATATTCCATAAGCTTATTCTTTTCAAACTGTCCACTCTAGGGTTTGAACCATCTTTGTTAAAATGGATTTGTTCTTACCTTGAAAACCGTTATTACAGCGTTCGATTCAGATCTGCTACCTCTTGCCCTTTCTTAGCTACCTCGGGTGTCCCCCAAGGCAGCCACCTGGGCCCACTTTTATGTATTCTTGCTATTAACGATATTGAAAGGGTCATCAAACATTCTTCTATCTCTCTGTACGTCGATGATACCAAGTTCTTCAAGACCATTTCCTCAACACATGACTCTTCCCTTATTCAACAGGATCTTGACAGTTTTGATTGAACAGATTGACAGATTGAAATAAAATCATTAGCCATAAAGGATAGGTATCTACTTCTTAGACCTTGAATCACAAAATTGATGTTAACAGATATTAACATCAAAGCATTTGAGGTTTTACTTAAAAGTAGCATTTTATTTGAAAGCCAACTCTTAACAACATACAAAATAATACAATGGCCATAAAGACAATGGTGACTTGGAAACATTTCGGTTATAACTGTTCAAGAATTTTCTAGGAATTTACCTAAAATTGAATTTAAATTGCAAATATCAAAAAAAAAATTAATTTCCTTTTTGCTCACAAAATTTTCAAGATGTTGAGAAATTTTCTTCGTATAAATGATTTTTCCATGAGACCCAATATTCTAGGGACAATTTTCAAAACACCCACTAACTTCATATTGACTTGGCAAAAATTTGTAGGGTGTTGAGCTGGCGACATTTAATGAAGATTACATTTAAATGCGAAGGCAAAACCCATAAAACTGAATGAATGATTGAGAAATACTTTTGAATGGGAAATTGTTGTTTTGTATTCTTGATTTCTTTCAAGGAAATAGAAATAAGGAAAATGTAGGTAAATCTTTTACGAGATTCAAATGAACTCTTATACGAGAATAATCGTTGTCATCATACCTACCATTAATTTAGTCGTTAAATGTTAACGGTTAACTCCTATTCCTTGTAGTTTAAATCTAAAGTTAAAGCAAAAACAAATTGAAAAACGAAAGTTCCTATAGTGGGTTGCACATTTTCAAGAAACTTAGAATTAGAAAAATTGTAGTTAGGTACGTATAGGATATTATGATAGAAAAACGTTTCAAATCATGGATTTCGTCCTTAAAATTGCTAAAACAACTCTCTTTATACATAGAACCTACTCGTATGTAGAAAAAATGCCACCATAATTCTTCAACAAATATGAATTTATGCAAACAAATTTTTTAAGCCCTTGGAGCAGTTTTTTTTCTTAAATTTATTTTTTATAAGGGTGTCCTGTTGTAAGTAATGGGTAAACATGCAACCAGGTGAAGCACGGAATATGACTTTTCAGAAAAAAAAATGTTAAAAAATATTACCCATGTAACCTCTTGTTATGATGGTTTTTCAAAAAATGTTAAGAATTTTGACTTTACTCAAATACCTGAAAACTATGACCACAAATGAAGGACTTTTTTTAATTTTTATAATAATCTAGTTCTAGAATAACGGTTCTAATAGATAAACAGTCAAATTTAATACTAGTGAGGGCATTTTTTAATTTTAATTTTTAAAATAATTTTCTAAATAATTTTCAATACAAAAATAACGAAATGTTTATTTTCACAAATGTTTGACTTTCTCTAAAAATAACTAAAATGCACGACTGGGTCGCTCGTACTTCCTCTTACGTTTAAGAGGCTGTGGGCTTAAGAAAATTGTATATAAGGACATTTATATTGTATTGTATATAAAAGCATGAAATACTACACATATTTAAATTTTATAAATCAACTCCTGTGATAGTTCAAGGTAAAAAACCCCATCTTAGACCTTGATTGACTATGATTCTATAGACAAAAAAAATTTTCTATCGTTGGAGCGGTTTTTTTTTTAAATTAATTTTATATAAAATAATTTTTAAAACAAATTTTGGTGTGCAAATCTTAACATCTTAAGTAATTATTTATGTGCATATAAAAATAAAATTAAAAACAAAATTGTAGACTTGTTTTTGAGATATCGAATTTAAAAAAAAATTGTTTGAAACTTTTTTTAAAATTTCAAAAATTTGTTTTTTTTTTGAAAATTTTTATATGCAATACTAGCTGTTCTCCGCTTGCTTCGCTGAGCCCTCACAACCTCCATACATTTTTAATATATCCCGAAAACTTTGTGTACTATTGTGAATCTCCCCCAAAATAAATCTCCCTCGGACAGTAATCGAATGCAATGACTGTCAATTTCCCTTCGAAATTGATTCCCCACTGTGAACTGTATTTTGAAAAAATTCGAATAGACAAAAGTCGATCAGAAATTCTTGATAGAATTGAAATTTCTATCAGAAAGATTTTTACATTTGGTTTTCAGTAGTGGTTAGTGGACTAAAAACTAATGAATATTGAACACAAAAAAAGCACTTAATTACGTAAAATTTTGAAAAATATCGACTTGAGAAAAAAAAATCACATTTTTTTTTTTAAACTTTGACTTTGAAATTTAATTTCTCAAAAACTATTCGCTTAAACAACTTGATTTAATAACCAAATGCAAGAATGGAGTGTTAGCTTTCAAAAAAAGCACATTATACGATGTGTTTTTGTTGATTTTTCATGTTTTTTTGCATTTAAAGTAAATGATTCAGAAACTAACCCCTGCCTCAGGGAGGGGAGATACAACTTTCCTCCCGTACAATTGTTTTCTTAGAATAACTCCACCTTAAAATACTTCCACTCAGGTCCGGGACACTCTGTATATAAAATTCTTAAACATTTTTAAGGAAACATTTTGGTATACAAATCTTAAGTATATATTTATGTGCATATAAAAACAAAATTTTAAAAAAATTGTTAACCCGTTTTTGAGATATCAAGTTTTCAAAAAACAATTTGAAACGTTTTTTTAAATATTCAAAAACTTTTGTTTTTGAAAATTTTGATATGCAGTATTATTAAATCTTATCTGAAATATGTATATAAAAAAAATTAATCTACATTCTACAGGTACTATTAATAGTTGCTTAGTGTAAAATTTTATAATGTTTGGTAGTAGATTGTACTAATTTCAGTAGGTATTTATGGAAAAAGTATAATCAAACTCGTAGAAATCGTTTTTAAGAAAAATAACCATTTTTCTTTGCGTTTTTTTAACTTTTGGTTGGAAGATACCGTTATTTTTTCATAAATGTAAATTCTTTTCTAAAAATATTTTTAAGAATACTTAAAAACTCTGAAAAAAAAATCGATCATGTCTTTTTCGAAATACATATTTGATTTTCAAAAAAAAAAAAAATTTACAAAATCCAAAAAATATGTTTTTAAAATATTTTTTTTTTAATGGTTTCCCACACAAAGAAAACCTTGTTTTTAAGAAAAGTTATGGAGTCGTTTTTGAGAAACATACGATTATAAAATTTCTAAAAAACATTGATAGGCAGGTACCGTTATTTTTAATTCTAACAAAAACATGAAAAAACGTGTTGGGGTAATGAACGCTATGTACCAAGTTTAAAGAGAATCGATCTAGCCATTAAGGCTGTAGCCCAACGGACAGACACACAGAACTGTGAGACCAACTTTTTTCATCTCGTTAAAAACAAGTTTGATTAAAATCTTGAGTTCGGTTTTTTTACGAATGGATAACTTGCAAATATAGTATTAACCCATGTAGGTATATATCGCAAGTAAAAACAAAATATATTTTTTAAAACTCAAAAAAAAAATTATTTTTCTCTTAATTTTTTGACATAGTTCTATGTAAAATTTTTGGAAGCTTCTGCATAAAAACTATTAAAATCGATTATATTGTTTTGAAGAAAAAAAATTAATTTAAGAAATTTATATTCACACTTTAACCATTTAAAAATTTAAAGAAAACGGTTCTATTGGAGCTACCAATAATATCCACTTTTCAAAAAAAAAGTTGTTCACTCAAATGTTGTCTTTACTAAAAGTAAATTTTTGATAAAAATAAAATACATGTAGTTGAATTGCTTAAGAAATAAATAAATAAATAATAAAAAGTCAAGTTGTAAGTCATATCAATAACAGCTTTTGAGGGGTAGAACCATTAAGTGTTTGTCTGCCTTCCTAAACACTCGTGGAACAGGTGTTAAATTTGAAGTAAATTTTGTACATCGATTTCTTTCAATGCCTATTTGTCGGAGTGAAAAAGTGTGCACACAAGAAATAATTTGCTTGCAATTTTGAACAATTCTTGTCATAGGTACATCTCTCTGTACTGATTCCCTAATAAAGAAGATAGAGACGCATGAAATTTCCTAACATCACTTGTTTATTTGGGTGTTTTTGGGAAATTTTGCTTTGCCGCTGTCTATCTTTTAAGGGACAAACAACAGAGGGTTTGACCTACGACAACAATTGTTCAAAATTGCAAGCTTAATATTTCATGTGTGCACACTTTTCGCTCAGACCAATAAGCATTGAAAGAGATCGATGTACAATTACGATACGTGCTTGGCAGGCAGACAAATGGCTAATGGTTCAACACCTCCAAGCACGGCCGTAGCCAGGCCTACGCTAGGGTGAGCTCAGCTCACCCAAAAATATGTTGAGCTCACCCAAAACTTTCAGAGATATGTTAAGACTTCCAAAGCTTTCATTTTGAGCCAAAATATTTGTTTCCTTTGAAATAAAATTTATAATGTGCAAAAATTCCAACCTTCCCGTTTTATACCACACAGCACACACTTTGATTTTTTCGTCAGTAAACCAAGGACTCCCCGGTTCATTGCTCTATTTGTGTTATTGTGTGCTCATGTTGTCTGTCACTTGATCTGTTATTTTTCAGTCAAAAGTGTGCTGCGCGATTATAGAAAATTATGGAATTCACGAAACACATAAAAGAAATCAGATCCAAAAGCATTTTTTCTTCTTTTCAGGGCAAGAACTGTCATTGTGGCATCAACCGGAAAAGCCGTTTAATGAAGTTTATAAGTTAAATTTTGATATTAAATTTTTAATTTAAATTTCAAAAAATTTCGCTGATTCCAAAAACTGAGGATTTTGATGTTTGTGAATGAAAAAAGGGCAATATATTGCTGTTTGTCAAATAGTTCTATTGAGTATTTTCAGAAATGCTTTAACGCATTTTTCAGTGCCAGCACCAGTGGTACGTTCCTTTTCCCTAAAATGTTAACAATTGTTGATGTGTCAAAAAAAATGTTGAAATGTCATTGTTAAGAATGTTACACTTTGTAACATTTCATTTAGGAACGACTTATGTTGAAAATATTGTTGATCTGTCAAACGGCAAAGTCGGAAAAAAAATCAAAATTCGTTTAGAATGAATAATCAAGAAAAAACTATGTATTGCATTTAATTCATTGAATATAAATACATATACATATGTAATTTGAAAATTAAGTTTCTTTAAACTTGAACTAACTATGAGCACAAATTTCTCTAAGACAAATCACGGAATTGATAGAATGCAATGTCAAAAAAAAGTAAATTTATTATAATACAATTCAAAGCTCAAAAACAACATTATAATACCTAAATTAAATTGAAAATACATATTTACAAAAATGCAAACAATTATAATTCCAAACAACGAAAAGTAAACAAAAGATAATCACAAAATAAAAACATTGCAGTTTCAGCAGTTTTTGACTGATCAACACTTTCAATTCATGTCGAGGAGATGAGTAGGAAATTGTTACAAAGTGTAACATTCTGACACTTCAACATCTAGTTTAGGAACGATTTTATGACGTCATAGTGTTACACGATATTACAATTTGAGAATTTAAGAAAGATCAGTGCTAACAATTGTTTACATTTTACAGAAAAGGAACGGACCACAGGCAATCACTAAATGAAATTTCTACCTTTTACCGGGAAATACACATACTTGTAATAGGTACCTTATTCCTACCTATTGTTTCAGTAAAAGAGTTATTTTTTTGTAGACATCATTATGATTTTCCCTATAAAAATTTGAGCTCACCCAAAACAACCGTCAGCTCACCCATAGGTTTGATCCTGGCTACGGCCGTGCCTCCAAGGCTATTATTGATATGACTTACAACTTTACGCAAATGACTTTACTTTTTATGTCGTTGGCTCTCACTTATAGACAAAGAGCCCACAGCAGATTTTCGGTGTGGAAGACAGCAAAACAGATGTGTAGTTGTCGAAAGCTTCATTAAAGGCTATTCAGAAAGCAAAGTCTTCCAGTCCACAATCGGGACCTTAGTGATTAAACAGTGCATCGACAAATAATATGAATGCAGCTTCCAGGGTAATCGTGTTACCCGAAATTGGTTTTCACCCTCTCCTAAGCTTCTCGGATCTCATATCACGAAATCTGAGATGAGCTGTGGGCTCTCGGTCTATTAGGGCCATTTGCTGATACGAAACTTAAGTATTTATTTTCTTCTTAAAAGCTTATGTTCTTCTTGCACACACAAACACAAATAAAGAATAGGGGAGATAATTTCTCTTGTAAGAAAACAGCTGATGTCAGCTGATGCAAAAACAACTCAAGGTATCTGAAATTTTTTTGGATCATGAATAGCCTATCGGTTAGATACCCGAACGCGAGGATTGTTAAGCGAACTCAACTTTGAATTTAATTTCTCATGTGCCTACCTTTTGCTTGTGGTTATGAGATTCAAAGAGTTTTCCATCTTGACCTCTCTTCTTACTAGAAAAAACTTTCTCTTATTGGATATTTGTCGGCTTAAGATTCTCTTCTTCATGAAATCCACTTAAAAAGTATTTTGTCGGCTGATGATTTGTCGGTGAGTGAGGTGAGACATCTGTATATAATTATTTGTGGACTGGACATGTTGAATTATTGATTCAAATTTGCATGGCGTTTCGTCCGGCTTAACCTTCCTAAAGAAACTAGGCCTGGCCCTGACCAAAAAAAACTTCCAGCTGAATGATTAGGAACTCGAATCTTGTAAGGCATCGCATAGTTTACAGTTGTTTAAGTTTAAGCATTGAGTTTCTATACATAGAGGAATCAAGATTGCAAGAAGAAATCTTCTACGTCTCTGCCGATTGGGTCGCTGCGATCGCTGAGTGAATCTTCCTTGAGTTGATATTCACAACAAATATCCAAGGCAGGGCGTGAGTGCATAAAAAGGAAAGGAATTCAATTCATAACAGATTGATGGACGTTTGCCACAAAAGATACTCATGCAATGGAGTATATTTGGTTGCCAAGAAAAAAATCTCTCTACCTACTAAAATTCTCAAGCAAAAAAAACCTTAAAAAAAAAACGCTGCCAAAGAGAATTGAGTTGAGATGAAACTTGTACAATGCGACATCACGACCACGGGCTAGCACAAGCACAACAAGAGATGATATTCTCCGATCCTCGCCTGCCTCTGTTGCACATAGAAACTGAGTTTTTTTTTTGAGATGGGGGTTGTTTTCAGATTTCTTGTTTAGTTTTCTGATTCTTTTGATTGTGTTGTTGTAATTATTACGAGGTTGGGTTTTCATCTATGTGTTGTACACTAACAACCATGCAGTAATTACTTTGGTCGGATTCGGATGAGAGAAAAAGAAAAATCATGAGTGAGTGGTTAGTAATTTCGTTTAAATACCTATTAAGGTAATTACTTTTTTTTATTTGTCTGTGCATTGACTATAGCTTGAATTTTTATTAAAAAAAAAATTGGTTGGAAGAGGGGGGAGGAGCATTTTTTTTAAATAATTCTTTTAATATTTATTTATTTAGGTATTTATTATATCGCATATTAACGAAGAGTCTTTAAGTTCTTTTTCGTCTTCTTTTTTGGGTTTAAAATCTTTTGGTTGTTATGTTTGTGTTTAAAACTTGCTAACATTTAGGTACCAACTTTAATTTTTTGAAACAATGTTTACAACACTTTTCTTAACTCGAAAAAATCCAAGAACTTGGAACAATGTTCAGAACAACTAGAACGAGGGGCTAGGTCAAAAACGATTTTTTTAGTTTAAGACCCTAATTTGAAAATGTTTTTGAAAAAAAAATTGAAACAATCCGGAACAAATCGGAAACAATCTGGAACAACTTTCAAAAATAACAAATTCAAAAAAAGGGGGGCTAACTTCACACATTCCTGAAAGCAAAGTATTATAGAAAAATTAACGAAGTGTTATGAAGTGTTTTTTTTTGTTGTTGAAGTTTGAGTTCTAACTTAACTTGCCATTTAAGCCCAGATAAAGAATAATTGATAACTCACCCGTATTTTTATATACTTACAATTTGTTATTTATAACGTACACTAAAAATCCTTAACATATCTGACACTAAATAAAAAATCATGAAAGCTTGACCAAACGTCAAATAAATAACTTCTTAAAATAGACATTAATCCATTAAAATAAGCTCTTTTTTTAATGTAGGTACATAATTGAGGTATATATTGAGTATCTCTAGAAAAAAATATTGCTTTTTATCAAAACTTATGCAAAACACCCAGTATTTAGTGTAGGTATATCGATTTTATTTACTTTGTACAGGGCCAAATAAATAAATCACAGTATTTTCGTTTATTGTAGCTATTTGTACCAAGCTTAGAGAACAATCTGGCAGCCCTACTTGTAGATTTCTTGTAAAAATTAATTAATTTGGAATATTATTGCAAAATCTGAGTAGGTATCACTACTGTCACACCCGTAACGATGGAAACACCCATAAACAATTTTTAAAATTCTAAGCCACTTTTGTGTGACACAGTCATGCATTTTATTTATGTTTTTTTTTGCCCAGAAAATGGATAATTTGATAAAATGAACAAATTTAAGATTAAACTCCTAAAAAATGTCATAAAAAAGGTTGTGACTCCAAACAAACCTCAAAATTAACAGAAAGAGATTTTTATTTGTTGTTTGTTCCACTTTTTGTTGGAACACTTTATATAAGAAGCAAATTACCTATTCTATTTCAGGACAAAAACATTTAATTTTTTTAAATTGTGCCGAAACTGCATCCAAATACTTAATTCACTACTGCAAATAAACGGCTGATTAAATTATTTACTTTCTAAAAAAACATCCACTAGATATAGGTGCCCGGAGGGGAGGGGGGGGGGCAAGGGGGGGTACTTGCCTCCCCCTGGCTCTGGGAAATACCACGCTATATACATATTTTTTTTTTCAATTTTAGGCGGAGTTCAGGATTTGCCCCACTCTGCCTCTGGATCAGGCCGAATATACAGGGTGTCCTGTAAATAATGGATAACCTTGCAACTGGTTGTAGCAGGCCTTATGACCTTTCCAGAAAAAAATTAAAAACAAATATTTTCCCAGTGGTTACTATGTTATGATGCTTTTTCCAAAAGTTGTTAACAAGTACTACTTTCCTCAAATACGTGAACGCTACGACCATGGATGAACAATTTTTACTATTTTTCTATTTTTGTAATATTCTAGAATAACTGTTGTAATAGATGGGTGGTAAAATTTAATCGTAGTTATTGCTTTTTTTTTATTATAATTTTTTTAAATATTTTTTTCAGTACAAAAATTTATTTTCACAAAAGTTTGATTACCTCTTATAAATTAAAATTGTATGAGAACATGAATGGCCAATTGCTTAAAAAAGTTGTCTATTTAATGCACTTTCCAAAATGGTATAACACATGCTTGTGTATAAACAAAATAACCAAGAAAATTTGTTAATCATCTAATAAAGCAGCTTTTAACATTTTCGCAAAATGTCTTTCAAAATGTTACAATAACCTCCAAATTTAGGTTGGACAAAGATTTTCTCTTTTGATGTGTAAGGGGGTTCAGTGCAAGTATAAAACTCGATTTTGGGTGTTGAAAGTCCCACCATTTGGCCACCATATTGAAAAACGAGTTCTAAAAACGCTGCAGATATTTTCTGCTTTCAATCATCAAAATATAAAAAAAAACAACGCACAAACTACGTTCATCATCATTCTCTTCAAAATCAAACATTTCGCTCGCCCTTCCAACAAATGAGTGAAAACAAGGAAAAACGAAAACAAATTCTTATTTCCACTCATAAAGTTGAAAGTGAAGACACTTGCGCCACCTTTGAGGAAGGTTTTAAAACCATCTTGATTCCTCTATGTATAGAAACTCAATGGTTTAAGTTTATTGAATTCAATGAATACCTACACATTAACCCCCATATTAATAAACGGTGGATAACAACGTGTTAGCGTTTATACATCTGTTAACTAGTAATTCTTATTAACAAATGCGTAATAGTCTGTGACGTGTGTTAACGTACGGATAACTTTAACTAGCCAGATTCCACGTATAATGAACGGATAACTTCTTAACACATACACGCACGCGTATTTGTTTACTACTACCAGTATACACTTCCGTTTACTACTACCAGTATACACTTCGTAAGGCAGTGCATGCATGTGACACATGTATTAGAAAATCACCATAATTTGATGAAGTGGTGAATTTGGTGAAGTGATAAATACTGGAAAGATATCATATCTTTTTTAATAAGAAAAGTTATCATACTGACAAGTTGTCTATGCATGTGCCAGTTAACACGTGTGTTAGGGAGCGGATACCAGTTTTTTATTAATACTGCTGTAAGAATATAATTCTTTTAAATTAGTGTAAGGCTAAATTTTACAATGATGTGAAGAAAAGCTACTTTGATATTATATATATACAAATGTTTTTTAGAACATTTAATTATAATTATAAAATGTTTTAATAAATATCCATTTTTAGAGAAAAAAAAAGCATTCGGAAAAAGATTAAGGAGTTAGAAAATAGAAATAAGTTAAAAAATAGAAATAAGTTAAGCCTTTGCCTTTTATGAAAAAAAAAGAAATAAATCAAGAAAATAGAATACAAACACATCTCCATTGGAAAAAAGATTAATTGTTATGTTTTAGGTTAGGAAGAAAACAAAATTAATTTTGAAAGTGAGTACGTAGTGCTCTACGAAACTGTGCTTCGCCACTTACTCTCCTTATGTGCCTTGGAAGGGAGTTCCAAAGTCGTATGGCGTTGACGAAGAACTGTCGCTCCGAGGTAAGACAAGCATAACGGGGATGTCTGAGATTTTGGGATCTATTAGAGAAGCCAAACTGTATCCTATTGAATAGACTACATGGTTCTTGAGTATTAATTATGTTGAACAGCAATACAAGGGTTCGGAAGCGCAGTAAGTTTTCAAGAGAAATTTTATATATTTGTATGGAAAAATTTGAAACACGGTCCGTTCTACGCAACCCAAAAATATAACGAGTGGTATTGTTAAAAGCTCTATTAAGCCTACGCTTGCTGACTGCATCGCATTTACAATATATCTCACACCCGTATGTAAGTATTGGTATAACTAACGTTTTGGCCAGTAACAAACGAGTTTTAAAGGGGGTGTAATATTGCGAGGACCATAACTTGCGGAGTGCACTGTATACTTTGCCAACAGCAGCATTTATATGAGCATCCCAAGACAGTGTACTATTAAATAACATACCCAAATTGCTTGCAGTCGAAACAAAATCAATGCGTGAGTTATTTAAGTATAAGTTTGGAAAATATTCTAAGTTGAGAGCCTTCCTACTAATAACTATGCATTTGGATTTCATAGGGTTCAAAAAGAGGCCATTAGATAATGACCAGCGAGAAATTTCCTCAAGATCCCTATTAATTAAGTAGGCGCAGTTTTCAAGGAGCCCAAGGGGACAACTTTTGTATAGTTGGACATCGTCAGCATACATTTGGATGGACGATCCATAAATCTTTGCGGGAAGCTCATTGATGTAAATAGAAAAAAGGAGAGGTCCTAAGATTGAGCCCTGTGGGACTCCTCTAGTTGTTGGAAGGTAACTTGAAATATTATTGCCAATGGAAACTGCTTGCTTTCTATCCCGAAGGTAGGATGATAATAAGAGAACTGCAGAAGTCGAAAAACCATAATAATCTGACAGCTTATAACATAGGATTAGGATAGTGTGATCAACAGTGTCGAATGCTTTAGAAAAATCAAGCAGTACCAGGAAAGTTACATGATCCTCATCTAAGGCAAGTCGAATATCTTCAACGATGTTGATAATAGCCGTAGTGCAACTATGCTGTTGACGGAAGCCAGACTGCTTAGATGAAAGGATGTTTTGAACTCTGAGGTGGGTGTTGAGTTGTTTTTGTACAATCCTCTCGAATACTTTTGATAAAAAAGGTAGTATAGATATAGGTCTAAACTCATTGCTCCTCCCATTTTTCGGTATTGGCAATATTTTAGCGAGTTTCCATTGAGTTGGAAATAAACCTGTCATCAATATTGTGCTGAATGTATAGGTTATATATGGCAGGATAATAGGTAATAAGGACTTTATGAATACGGGATGTATACCATCGATGCCTACAGCATTGGATTTGATGGATAAAAGACTTTCAACAATGTCCGTACGTCCCACACATCTTAATTCGAATACAGAATCTGTTGCGTATCTGTTAGAAAAAGCATCATCTAAAACAGAGGGACGGCTAGAAAGTGATGGAAAAGGTAACGCCACGAATTCCTGATTTAAAGATTCAACGTTAACGTTTTCATTACATGTTCGGTTTTCTCTACCTAAGCCCATCGCCTTTAAGTTCTTCCACAGCTGACGCCCATTCATAGAAGGATTAAGCTTTCTATTGTACAATTGGATTTTTGCTGTTTTTATTTTATGAACCACTTTATTACGCAACCTACAAAAAATCTGATGGTGAATTTCCAATCGATAACGTTTCCATACACTATATGCCGGCTGATCCCGTTGCAGCATGAGTCTTCGAATTTCATTGTTAAACCACGGACGTTCACCAGCTTTAATAGTTCTGGATCTCAAAGGAACGTGTCTATTAAAAAGGTTGATAATGTTATTGTTTTAGAATTCGACTTGATCATCGGAAGAGTGTAACCTATAAACACATTGCCAATGGATATTTCGACAACTTTGCTCCAAATCTGAATAATTAATGTTCTTGAAAGCTCTAAATTCGTAGGAACTATCGATATATTTGATCTTGAAGTTAAAAGCAAGGTAAATTAGGTCGTGTTTTGAGAATGCTGAAGCTGACAATTGGTCATATAAAAGCACATCATATACATCACTTACAAAGAAAATGTCTAAAAGTGTCTGCGAAGCCCCAGAAAAATGTGTAGCAACGGTTGTGTTTACCGGTGTTAAATTAAAAGTTTTCAAATCCTCGATGAGAGAAGTCTGTACTAAAAGATTACTGTTGAAATCTCCGCAAACAATGATCTTAGTTGGACTCAAGGTGATAGTTTCCAAAAGTGTTAGCAATGGATTAACATCTACATCGTTGTTAGGTCTATAGACCGCCCCTACAAGAAGACTACCCTCATCACCAAAGATTTCTAAAAACAAGTATGTCAACTCACAACCTGCTGCAGACTTATAGATTAATTTGCAGGCGATACCCTTGCGTACGTATATGGCAGCTCCTCCACCTCTCCTACCAAGTCTGTCAGCGCGGAAAAGTCTATATCCTCCCAAACAATACATTTGATCATTATTTTTTTCAGAAAACCACGTTGTTTATGGTAAAAAATCCATGTGGGTTAAACTAAACGTAATACAAGCGTACTTATAGCAAAGGCCCTCACTATGTCACTGCTGGGTCCAAGTGAGTAAGCCGGACGAAACGAAAATTTGAAATATTTTTAGTATCTTAGGCACCTTTAGTATTTTAGGCACCTGGTGGCCAGTGGCGCCATCTACGCCTTATTTCATGGCACCAATTTTTATTATGAAAACCTTGCATCTGATAAAATATTTGTAGGTAGGTATAACTTTTTAAGATTTTCGGTATTTGCCACGTTAAAATTAAGAAATACATGTATTTATTTTTTAACCCACACGTTTCGAAGAAATGTATACTGTAATATT
Source organism: Dasysyrphus tricinctus (assembly GCA_963921185.1). Lineage (NCBI taxonomy): Eukaryota > Metazoa > Arthropoda > Insecta > Diptera > Syrphidae > Dasysyrphus > Dasysyrphus tricinctus. Next base: position 110,409,157 of record OY992530.1, read on the forward strand.
TTCTCAGGTTCGTTAATAAAACTTATTTACTTTATTCAAAACGTCCACTTATTTATTTCGCAAAATAAAACACTTTACTTTTCTTACTACAAACAAAACGATTTATTCTTCACCACTGAATTAATTCACAAACTTTACTTTTCACTTTTATTACAACCAACTTTATTCATTCACGATTAAAAACAAACTGTGTCGCTGCCGTTCAAACCTGTGCCTTTTATACTTGTTTTCCAAACTCTCGAAATAAGGAGAACGTTCTGGTCTCTGCTTCCAGAGCTTTCCGTAGGGGAAATTTCCCAATAATTTCCCTTCCAAAAGCTTTTATTTGACAGCTGGTAAATCTGCTATAATCCGGCAGATGGCGCTTCCTTCGTTTGAGAGTTGCTATAATTATAGCTAATAAGGGTATGTTTGCACTGCGACCGTAAGTTTTATTGTGTCCGTTTGTTTGCATTTCGGAGTCGTTATAGTTCAAATATGGAAAGTTATTACACTGCCCCCCTCTTAGGATTGATCGTCCCGAGCAAATCCACCACTTCCATCACCATTATAATGATGTAAACGGTCGCTGTGAACTACTTTTAGCTTGCCTCTTAATCCTCTCTGAATGCGGTAGACGACATCGTTTATTCGTGTTACAACAGAATAAGGGCCTTCCCAATTTTGTTGAAGCTTCGGTGAGAGTCCCTTTCCTCCTCGACGGGTTTCCACCTTGTAGTGGTGGGGAGGCTTACGTTTAGGTTTTCAGCTGGCCAGCTGTGAATTTCTTAGATCTGCTTGAAGACGGTTAACACGAATACGGACAGCTCACGACGAGCCGAACTTGAGGACTGCTCAAGGAAAGGTGAAGAAAGGAAAGGACGGCCTCTTGCCTCCGCCTGGCTCTCACCCAACTGCGAGTACGTTCAACCAAGCTAGGCCGACATTACGTTACGGACGGTTTATACGAGTACGGACAAACTCACGACGAGCTGAACTTGAGGACTGCTCAAGGAAAGGTGAAGAAAGGAAAGGATGGCCTCTTGCCTCCGCCTGGCTCTCGCCCAACTGCGAGTACGTTCAACCAAGCTAGGCCGACATTACGTTACGGACGGTTTATACGAGTACGGACAAACTCACGACGAGCCGAACTTGAGGACTGCTCAAGGAAAGGTGAAGAAAGGAAAGGATGGCCTCTTGCCTCCGCCTGGCTCTCGCCCAACTGCGAGTACGTTCAACCAAGCTAGGCCGACATTACGTTACGGACGGATTATACGAGTACGGACAAACTCAGGACGAGCCGAACTTGAGGGCTATTCAAGGAAAGGTGAAGAAAGGAAAGGATGGCCTCTTGCCTCCGCCTGGCTCTCACCCAACTGCGAGTATGTCCAACCAAGCTAGGCAAGACGAAAATCCGTCACGGACGGTAAATACTGACACACTCAGGACGAGCCGAACTTGAGGACTGCTCAAGGAAAGGTGAAGAAAGGAAAGGATGGCCTCTTGCCTCCGCCTGGCTCTCGCCCAACTGCGAGTACGTTCAACCAAGCTAGGCCGACATTACGTTACGGACGGTTTATACGAATACGGACAAACTCAGGACGAGCCGAACTTGAGGGCTATTCAAGGAAAGGTGAAGAAAGGAAAGGATGGCCTCTTGCCTCCGCCTGGCTCTCACCCAACTGCGAATACGTCCAACCAAGCTAGGCCAGATGAAAATCCGTCACGGACGGTAACTACGGAAACTGACACACTTAGGACGAGCCAAACTTGAGGACTGCTCAAGGAAAGGTGAAGAAAGGAAAGGACGGCCTCTTGCCTCCGCCTGGTTCTCACCCAACTGCGAGTACGTTCAACCAAGCTAGGCTAGACGACAATACATCACGGACTAGACTGATCAGGAGATCCGCAGCTGGACAGCTGAGGATTCTAGGCCAACTAAGAGGAACCCACAACGTAAAAACCATGGACAAGACACACAAAACAGAAAAAAAACTAGCGGGGATATACGCTAAACCGTCGGTAGAAGTCGCGGCTGCCGGCGTGGGCTTGGCCCCTCGAAACGAACGAGGGGAGAAGTCGCCAGTGACAAAAAACACCAATAAAGACAAGAACGACACAAAAACGGACATGACTGAGGAAGAGGAAGACCTTCTTCTCAACCCCTTTGCCAATCTCGGTGTGGATGATGGGGCCAGCATCATAACGGTCGACACTGACGACATCAGTGACTCCTGTTCTGTTGCCAGCTCCAACATCTCACGGCTTTCAACTTCTTCAGTGCGGAGTAAATACCGCAACTGTAGAAGAGTGATTGAACGACTTGGCACAAGGAGTTGGGAAGAACTTACGGAACTGGAACGCAAACGACTGCATAACGCACGTGCGCTTCTACAGAAGGAGTCTGCAATGGAAGTTGGGCCTCTGGTCCTAACACCGGCGAAGGCTACTTCTGTGAAAGACACAAACGCGGACACGCTGATGGGACCACCCAAACCCCCTGCAGGTAAATCCCAGGTAAGGAAAGGGACGGCCTTATCAGCTGTGCATGCAAATACTGACACGACAAAAGACAAGATGCATGAACCAGCTCCTGGTCCATCCAAACCATCAACCAGCCGTTGCGCGGTGCATATTGCTCCAACGGGCCTGGAAGGTGGGGAGGTAACCACGGGAGTGGATGAGTTAGAGGAGTCGCACTCGGATTGCCTTCGGGCTCAGAACCCTGAATGCAGTCCGGATGCGTCCACCTCTTCTCAGCCAGGGGATTGCAAACCGACCGACTCAACAATGGACTCCGTGAAGACTGTTTTGGAGGCCCGAGCTGAGCGTCGTAAGCGCAAGGTGAAAGGTCTCCTGGACGATAAGCAAATATTCCGCAGGCAAAACCGGAACGCTGAGAGGATTATCCGGCGGCTAGGCAAAAGGAATCCTGAATCCTTAACGGCCAAGGAAAAGCTAGCCCTGGATAGATCCACTCAGAGACTATCGACCACGACATTAAGCACGGGTACGGACAGACGAACCAAGGACAAGCCGAACTTGAAGACTGCTCAAGGGGCGGTGAAGAAGGGAAAGGAAGGCCTCTTGCCTCCGCCTGGCTCTCACCCAACTGCGAGTACGTCCAACCAAGCTAGGCCAGACGACAATCCGTCACGGACGGATAATACATGTACGGACAGACTGACTCTGGACGAGCCGAACTTGAGGACTGCTCAAGGAAAGGTGAAGGTAGGAAAGGACGGCCTCTTGCCTCCGCCTATCTCTCGCCCAACTGTGAGTGGTTCCAAAAGAGCTAGGCACGACGACACTACGTCACCAGCTGTTCCCTCACCGGGGAACAAGAAGAAGAAAGCCAAATTCTCCCGGGTGACCATGGAGGTCCAACAGACTGCGATTGCAGACTTTGGCAACCCTTCAAGGAAACTGACGGATGATCAATGGCAATTGATAGAACTAAGAATTCTGGACGGGGTAAACGAGGCTATCGTCAAGAATAGGCCTCCGCCACTCTTCGGTAGCCTCAGCACTGTCCACGGATTCAAGGTGATGACATGTGAAGACGGTAACACTCTCACATGGCTCCGAGAGTTCATCGAGAAGACCGAAGCTCCTTGGCCGAACGCTGACCTTCGACTTATTAGTAAGAAGGAAATCAGCGAACTGAGCAGGCCAAAGGCAGTGCTGACACTTAAGGGACCCGTGATACCAAGAGACCGGATAGAGCGGAACCTCAAGTCCCTGAACACCGAACAACTCAGCCAGAATTGGGAGGTTGTTCAGGTTAACGAACCAACCAAAGATGGCACCGAAGTGATTGTGAGTCTAAGCCACAAATCGATGCCACTTCTGCGGAAAATTGGCTACAAAGTGCGCGTTGGTACAAACCGATGCAAGCTTAGGTTCATAGCCAATAAGAAAAAACAGGTAAATAAGGAGGTGGTAGTTAATAACTTATCATGAAATTTTTACAAATAAATCTTCATCATAGTAAAGCTGCCAGCGCCAACCTGGTCTACCTCATGGAGAGTAGACAAATAGACATTGCCCTAATTCAAGAACCCTGGATATCAGGCGGCAGAATTAGGGGGCTCCACTCAAAAGGACTTACACTGTTTAAATCCTCTAACACAGGTACCAACAGTAATTATAGAACATGTATTGTAGCTAGAAAACAGATTAATCTCTTTCTTCTATCCACATACAGTAACCTAGACCAAACTGCGATAAAGTTGGAGCGCGATGGGCTTCCACCGCTTATCTTGGCATCATGCTATATGCCGTACGATGGGACGGAGGGACCTCCTGCAAATGTCACGTGCCAACTTGTTCAACGCGCAGCTGTAGAGAAATGGGACCTTGTGATAGGATGTGATTCTAATTCACATCATATTCAATGGGGCAGCACTGATATCAACGATCGGGGTGAGTCTCTTTTTGAATTTATCATAGAAAATAACATACTAGTAGCGAATAGAGGTAATGAACCAACATTTGTCACTAAGAACCGCGAGGAAGTACTCGATATCACCCTTGTGAGCAACTCGAATACTGTCTCAATAGAACAATGGAAGGTACTTAAGGAAGAATCTTTTTCCGATCACAGGTTAATTGAATTCTTTATACTTAGTACAACAAACTCTCGAAAACCTTTTAGAAACTTCAGAAAAACTAACTGGGATATTTTTAATGGGGAAGTAGAGAATGAAATCAAATTGCTTAATACCAATGCAATTGATAATCCTGAGAACTTAGACAAAGCTGCCGAGAAATTCACAGAAATACTCAGCAATGCTTTTGTCAAAGGATGTCCATTAAAACCAGGTAAAAAAGGCAACAAAAAACCACCTTGGTGGACAATAGAACTGGGCGACATTAGGAAAGAAACGAGGCGACTTTTCAATGTCGCCAAGCGCACCAGATCAGACATCGACTGGGAGATCTACAAATCCAGTCAAAGAAAATTCAAAGCTGAAACACAGCGAGCGAAACGCAGCTCGTGGAGAACCTTTTGTGATGAAATAGAAGGCACCAATGAATCAGCTAGACTAAGGAAAATTCTCTCCAAAGAGCCATCTACCTTAGGTTCCTTGAAAGAACCAAGTGGTCGCTGGACAGAATCATGCAGTGAAACTCTAAAACTCTTAGTTAATGCTCACTTTCCCGGGTGTAGCTCTAACCCAAGCTATAACCGGGAAACTGAGATATTTACAGAGCACAGAACACCGTCGGACATTGTAACGGAAGACAAGATTAAATGGGCAATAAACTCTTTCTCCCCTTACAAATCCCCGGGACTAGATGGCATCTTTCCAATGATGTTACAAAAAAGTGAAAACCTCATTACTTCACACCTGAAAAACATATTCTCAAGTAGCCTCAGATGGGGATATGTACCTAAAGCATGGCGTGAAGTCAAGGTTGTATTTATCCCGAAGGCTGGTAAACCCAGCCACACGGAAGCTAAAGACTATAGACCAATCAGTCTCACGTCTTTTACTCTTAAGACTTTCGAGAGATTGTTGGACATCTATATTCGCAGCTCACTGAACCCGGAGGTAATTTCTCCAATGCAGCATGCCTATACGAAAGGCAAAAGCGTAGAAACTGCACTTCACTGTGTTGTTAATACAATTGAAAAAACTCTCAAAGACAAGGAATACACTCTTGCTGCCTTTCTAGATATTGAAGGAGCTTTCAATAATGTGGAAAACGATGCAGTTAAGAGAGCCCTTGTAGAGCTGAATATAGAAAACTCAATTATAAATTGGACTATGTGCATGTTAAAAAACAGGCATATTAATACAGAACTTGGAGATTCACGTTTAAAAGTATCCACATCCAGAGGAACACCCCAGGGAGGGGTGCTTTCTCCGCTTCTTTGGATACTAGTTATGAACGAAATTCTTGTGAAATTAAAATATAGTGGAGTCAAAGTAGTAGCTTATGCAGATGACCTAGTACTACTTGCGACAGGTAAATTCCCATCCACTATTAGTGAACAAATAGAATATGCCCTGTCAAAGGTCAACACATGGGCAAAGAATTGTGGTCTAATGGTTAATCCATTGAAAACTGAATTGGTTCTCTTCACTAACAGAAGAAAAATACCAATGTTTAGATTACCATCAATTGCAGGGACTCCACTCAAAATCTCGGATCAAGCCAAATACTTGGGTGTGATCCTTGATAAGAAACTGAACTGGAGTCTCAACACTAAAGAGAGAGCAAAGAAAGCTATGGTTGCGTTCTATTCCTGCAACAGGATCTTTGGAAAATCCTGGGGACCCAATCCAAAAATTATCAGGTGGATGTACACGGCAATAGTTAGACCGATACTTACCTACGGTAATTTAGTTTGGTGGAACGCGACTGAGAAAGCAACAAACCTGAAAACCTTGACAAAAGTTCAAAGATTAGCATGCGTAGGTATTACGGGGGCGTTGAAAACCACTCCCACAGCGGGACTGGAAGCGATACTCAACTTGAGACCCCTAGATCTATTCGTGCAAGAATCTGCAGCATACAGTGCCCTACGCCTAAGCCAGACTAAATGCTGGAAGCAAAGCACATCGGGCCATACTCAGATTCTGCAGAGATATGTGGGAAATAATGTTTGCACAGACTACACAACACCCTATTTAAATTTCAACAGACCCTTCACTACCTCTTTTCCTAATAGAGAGGAGTGGGAAAACAACCAACCTTTCAGTAATGCATCTACGATAACTGTCTTCACCGATGGTTCAAAGATGGACACTGGAGTTGGTGCAGGAATTTTCTCGGAAACTCTGGGACTAGCTAGCTCCTTCAGACTTCCGGACTTTTGCAGCGTCTTCCAAGCCGAGGTCTTGGCAGTGACAAAAGCAGCTACGCAAATATCAATGATGGCGATACCACGAGCTGATATCACCCTCTTTATTGATAGCCAAGCAGCAATAAAAGCAATTTCTGCCACCGAGATACATTCGAAGCTTGTGACTTGCTGTCGCGAAGAGCTTAGGGTTCTTGGCATGCAGCATAACATTAGACTCTGCTGGGTTCCCGGTCACAGTGATGTACAGGGAAACGAGAGAGCTGATGAGCTGGCGAGAACGGGTTCGTCGCTTGATTCAAGTCAAGCCGAACAAAATATCAAAGTACCAACCTGTAGCATCAAACAGGAAATTGGTAACAAAATATTAGAAAAAACCAATGAAAGATGGAATCTGCTTGAAACATGCGCCACAACTAGAAAGTTATGGCCAAATTTCAATAAGCAGAGAACAGACAAAATTATGCAAATGAACAAGAAACATCTCCGTTCCCTTGTCAGCATAATCACCGGACACAACCTACTGAGATACCATAAAAAGAAAATGAGGCTCAGTACTGATGACCTTTGCAGAGGATGCAGTGACGAAGAAGCACATGAGGATACCTCACACTTCCTTTGCCACTGCCCAGCACTCTGTCATTTAAGAAAGAAACACCTAGGAAATTATTTCTATAATGACCTAGAGGAACTTTCTGGAACTTCGGCTAATAGCCTTCTGAATTTCATCAACGCCTCTAAATGGCTTGACTGCTAACAGAACACATAGGTTTTTACATTAAGTGGAATACAATTTCCTAGGGTATCACAACGGATCTACATAGATCTAAGTGTGACGGTAACGAGATCAACTGTCAGCCCTTCTACCTAACCTAACCTAGTCCCTTTCGACGGCGGGGATTATAAAACCACACAAGGTCTCCCACTTGGAATCCTGTCGTTGTGGCTTTTGCGTCATATCTTGTTTTCATCCGATCACTCGATAGCTTTATATTTGCCCTCGTCCTTTCGTGAATGTCAACTAGCTTTTCTTTGAGGTTGTCCACGTAGTCGTCTATTCCTTGTGGCTCACTTGTAGAACATCCAAATTTGATTTCACTTGGTAGTCGTATTGTGCTCCCGAGCAGGATTTCTGATGGTGTATGTCCTGTTGAGCTATGTACCGCACTTCGATAGGCCATCAAGAATAACGGAATATGCCGATCCCAGTCTCGTTGGTTGTCGCTTACAACTTTGGAAAGGTGTTCTTTAAGGGTCCGGTTGAATCGTTCAACCATCCCATCAGATTGTGGGTGAAGTGGTGTTGTCCTCGTCTTTTTAATGCCAAGGAGTGTACAAACTTCCTGAAAAATTTTGGACTCGAAGTTCCTCCCTTGATCTGAATGGAGTTCCATAGGCACACCAAACCTGCTTACCCAGTTGAAAACAATCTGATCCGCGACTGTTTTGGTTTCCTGGTTTGGGATGGCAAATGCCTCAGGCCACTTGCTGAAGTAGTCCATTACTACCAGGATGTATCGGTTTCCGTTTTCGGTTTCTGGAAAAGGGCCTGCAACATCTATTGCAATCCTCTCAAAGGGCGTGCCCACATTATACTGCTGCATTCTACTCTGGACTTTTCTGCCTGGTCCCTTGCTTGCAGCACAAGTATCACATTTTCGGCACCATTTTTCGACGTCTTCTCTTGCGTGTAGCCAGTAGAATCGCTGTCTTACCTTTTCCAGTGTCTTATTGACACCCAAATGTCCTCCGGAAGCTCCATCATGCAGCTCTTGCAGAACGTCATTAACTTTGGAACGAGGTATGACTAGCTGCATCACATATGATTTGCCGTCTGTGGATTCCCATTTACGTCTTAGTACTCCTTCTTGTACATGAAGCGAGTCCCATTGTGCCCAATACGCTTTAAGAGTTGGACTTCTATCGGAGATGTCACCCCATTCTGGTTTCTCTTGGTGTTCCTTCCACGCAAGAATGGGTTCAATATCCGAGTCTTCTTGTTGGGCAGTCCTCAGTTCTTCATTACTCCAACCGTAAATGGGATCGGCTCTTAATCGCTGGATGGAAGCAACCTCCTTCTCTTCCTGACGTGTGCAGTGCTTGCAGTCCGGTTTGCATGGTCTCCGAGATAAAGCATCTGCATTTGAGTGCAACCTTCCTCTTCGATGTTGGATCTGGTAGTCGTATGTCTGCAATCTCTCAATCCATCTTGCCACTTGACCTTCTGGATTTTTGAAGTTCAACAGCCAATTAAGTGCGCCATGATCTGTTCGAAGAAGGAACTTCTGTCCATAGATGTACTTATGGAAGTGTTTTGTTGCCGATACTAAAGCTAGAAGTTCTCTTCTGGTCACACAGTAATTTCTTTCTGGCTTTGAGAGCACCTTGCTGTAATAGGCAACGACCTTCTCTTCTCCTTCGTGGACTTGTGATAGTACGGCACCAATTCCTACGTTACTTGCGTCAGCGTCGATGATGAAAGGTTTCCCTGGTGTCGGATAGGCCAAAACTGGTGTATTGCATAGGCGCTGCTTAAGTTCCTGGAAGCTTTTCTCGCACTCGCTTGACCATTTGAACGGTTTGCTTTTCTCTGTTAGCTGGTGCAAACTTTTCGCGATCCCAGCAAAATCCTTCACAAATCGTCGATAGTACGTGGCTAGACCAAGAAAGCTCCGGAGTTGATGTTTATCCTGTGGTGTCGGCCAATTCTTTACGGTGTCAACTTTTTCAGGATCAGTCTTCACTCCTTGGGAAGAGATGATATGTCCCAAGTATTTTACCTCAGACTTGAAAAACTCGCACTTGTCTGGATTCAATTTCAAGTTTGCTTCTCGAAGCCTCTGGAACACGGCCTTAAGGTTTCCACAATGCTCATCAAATGTCTTACCATAAACAATGACATCGTCCAAATAGACTAGGCAAGATTTCCAAGTAAGTCCTTGTAAAACGCACTCCATCAAACGCTCAAATGTTGCCGGAGCGTTGCATAGTCCGAAAGGCATCACTTTAAATTGCCACAGACCATTTCCTGTGGAGAAAGCCGTCTTTTCTCGATCTTCTGGATGGATTTCTACCTGCCAGTAGCCACTCTTCAAGTCCAATGTTGAAAACCATTCAGCTCCTTCCATCGCATCCAGAGTATCGCTGATTCTTGGCAGAGGGTAGCTGTCTTTCTTTGTCACATCGTTCAGCCTCCGATAGTCCACACAAAATCGAGTACTTCCGTCCTTCTTTTTGACAAGAACAACTGGGGATGCCCATGGACTTTTAGAGTTTTCGATTAGTCCATCTTTCTTCATGGTCGATATCATCTCTTCAACTTCGGCTTGTTTGGCTAATGGGAGACGTCTTGCTGGTTGTCGAATAGGTCTTGCGTCTCCTGTGTCGATTCGATGCTGCACCAGTTGTGTTCGACCATACCGCCCATTGGGTGAAGAGAGTATATCAGCATACTCATGAAGGAGGCTTCCAGCAACACTTAGCTGATATTCACTTAATTTTGAAGACTTGAGAATGTTTGACTTCATAGTGTTCACTTTCCTGGGGTCCACATATTCTTGTGTATCAACTTCTGTAATTTTAGTTATTGCGGATACGGATTCACATTTTCCAACAACTTCTCCTTTTCTAAGCTTGACTTCGTACGGTTTGATGTTGAGTATCCGTACGGGCACCATGTTGTTCTTTGGCGCCACAAGGGTCTTCCCTAGGATGGTGCTTTGAGAAGACTGTTCAGAGTCTGGTTCCACCATTAGGTATCGATGGCTACCCAAATCTCCCTTTATTTTTGTCCAAACGAACACTTCTGAAGAAGGTGGCAGGCAAATATCTTCCTTTATGACAGTCCTCAGAGTTGATGAATTTTCATTGCCATAAACCATAGGAATCTCCACATTTCGGTATTTGAGAACTTGCTTTCCGATATCGAGAATTACTCCGTGCTCTTTCATAAAGTCGATTCCAACGATGCACTCGTCACATATATCTGCTACCAGAAATAGATGTGAAAACTCCAGTTCTGCCAAACGGATTGTAAGACGAACCTCCCCGTATACTCTGGCTGCCTCTCCTGTTGCTGTTTTCAGACGGTAAGTGTTGGTGTTATGCAGCCATGTCATCTTCACCAAGTCCTTTCGAACAATGGAGGCAGTAGCACCGGTGTCGATCGTAGCCACTTGCTTCTTGCCGTTAAGTGTTGCCGCCACAGTCAGACTTTTGTTGTTTCGTTTCGTCTGTGAGACCTGGATGGTGGTTCTGGGGCCATCGATACCAGAAACCAGCTTCTGCCCCTCGAAGTTGGTTCTTACTCGTTTCCCGGTTGAGAAACGGGGTGAGTAGGAGTTTTGACATTGTTGTTGTTAAAATTTCTGCTTCCACAATGTTGACAAGCAGATCTTCTAGGTGGCAATCTGCACTGGCGTTGGAGATGTCCGGTTTTATTGCAATTCCAGCATCGAGCAGGTCCATCGCGTTGGTTCCTTTGGAATGCTGTTCTCTGGCAAGAGCACTCCTCAATTTCTATTTCTCTTACCCGATGGACTCCTTGAGAAGCCTGCTCTGCTGCTTCCATAGTGAGGGCGAATGCTAGTGCTTCAGGAAGCGTGCGTTTGCCAGCAGTTCGAATTGCTCGCTGAAGGTTGATGTCAGATACAGCCCGAACAAAGGCTTCTGTTGCGAATTGGTTGATGATTTCATCTCCTGCAGCTGGATATGCCAGGTGCGCCAACCGTTCGATGTCTGCTTGGAGTTGTTGCAGAGTTTCTCCCCTTTTCTGGACTCTGGAATTGAGCTGGACGCGGAAGACTTCTTGCATATGGCCATCTCCAAAACGTTTGTCAATGGCCTGAACGAGAGCACTGAAGTTGCCATTTTTATCTGCTGGTATGCTTTGTAACAGCTCAGCAGCAGGTCCTCTGAGGGCAAGCGTTAGAGCTATGCATTTGTCTTCCTCATCCCAGCCATTTGTTGCTGCGGCTGCCTCAAACTGCTTCTTGTAGATTGACCAAGAAGTTTGCCCATCGAAGGTTGGTGGATGCATCTCTTTTTTCTTCGGACAGTCGCCAGAACTTTCTCGAACCTTCATTTTCTTTACTTTATCTAATTCCCTTGTAATGGATTCGATTTTATCTTCGAACTTTGCTTCTACTGTCGACAATTGCTTATCGACATTAGACCATTGTTGATCGAGAGTTAACAATTGTTTATCGATAGAAGAAAATTGCTTATCGACACGCTCGTCAAGGGCAACAATTCTACTGTCAAAGGCATCTAACTTACATTCGAGCATGTTTGTCTGTTTTTCCAGCAGACACTTTTGTTCTTGGCTTTGTTGCTCGAATCGTTCGAGAAGATTCTTTTGTTCACTCCGTTGTTCTTGGCTTTGTTGTTCTAGAAGATTCTTCTGCTCTTGACTTTGTTGTTCGAAACGTTCGAGAAGATTCTTTTGTTCACTCCGTTGTTCTTGGCTTTGTTGTTCGAAAAGATTCTTTTGTTCACTCCGTTGTTCTTGGCTTTGTTGTTCGAAACGTTCGAGAAGATTCTTTTCCTGACTATCAAATTTTGCAAGCAGCTGAGACAGCATATTGGTCATGCCCGATGTACTTACTTGCTCTTGCTGTTCTTCCATTTCAATGTCGAATATAAACGTGTCCGGGTTTTTTCCACATCTTCTTAAATCTTCTTGCAGACGAATTATAAGATCATTCTTTGTTCCAGCAGTAGGAAGATCTCGTTTATTCAGTTCTGCCTTTAGTTCCACTAAATTTAAATCATTCAAAAATTTACCCATTGTCTTTTTTTTTTTCACTTTCCACACAATAAATTTACTGAGTGCACAAATAAAATAAGTTTTATCCCACTTCTGACACCAATGTAATATTTTCTCAGGTTCGTTAATAAAACTTATTTACTTTATTCAAAACGTCCACTTATTTATTTCGCAAAATAAAACACTTTACTTTTCTTACTACAAACAAAACGATTTATTCTTCACCACTGAATTAATTCACAAACTTTACTTTTCACTTTTATTACAACCAACTTTATTCATTCACGATTAAAAACAAACTGTGTCGCTGCCGTTCAAACCTGTGCCTTTTATACTTGTTTTCCAAACTCTCGAAATAAGGAGAACGTTCTGGTCTCTGCTTCCAGAGCTTTCCGTAGGGGAAATTTCCCAATAATTTCCCTTCCAAAAGCTTTTATTTGACAGCTGGTAAATCTGCTATAATCCGGCAGATGGCGCTTCCTTCGTTTGAGAGTTGCTATAATTATAGCTAATAAGGGTATGTTTGCACTGCGACCGTAAGTTTTATTGTGTCCGTTTGTTTGCATTTCGGAGTCGTTATAGTTCAAATATGGAAAGTTATTACAATACAAACGTATTAGGCCGGCGCTTATTTTGAAATTTTTTTAATTTCTTTCACTAAAAATTTCAACCACAGTGCTTTTTTGTATCGCTATACCGCCATGCCCAACTTATAAGCTTCAAATATCTTTCTATTCTATCAATTTCCATGATTTGTTTTAAAGATTAATATCGTTCACTTCAATCGAAAAACGAAAACGTGATGCACAGAATGCTTGTTGATTTCCCAACAAGGCCACACAGTTGTACCTAAATGGCAAGGGTTACTTTGCATATATAAAATAAATATTTAAAAAAGTGGGTTCTTTAACCGCAGAGATCCACAAAAGTGTCTCAAGAAAATAGAATGATTTTGCATGACAATATGAACCCAAACCAAACACCTTTACATAAACCCAAATGTTTCTTTTTATCAATATAAGAGTGAAATCCTATATCTAAGACCATTTCTGCTTTAATGGATGACCTTGGAAGATACCTATGTCTACCTTAAAAATTCAAAATAACCCATGATACAAAGACATGTGTTTTTTTGTCATCTATCGGCATTAGAAATCTTTCTAATTTATTTCAAAGGTTCCTTTTTTTTGGGACATATCTACATAAACCTTTTTTCATACATAGGTAATTCTTCAAGACTTCTTGTTCATACACTCACGGTCTTGCCTTACCTTATCCAACAACAATAACAACAACTGAAAAAGTATTAAAATTCACATTTGCATTCAAGAGAGCAATATTAACTACACTTAACCATAAACATCTTCAAACGTAGTTCACACGAATAATAACGAAAGTACTCTGATGAATCCCTATAGAAATACAAAAGTAAAAACTAAGTCGGAAAAATAAACTTTGACATAATTCTTCGCTCGTGCACTAAGTACCTAGGTAGAGTACCGCACAAGCAAAACATCCCATTAATAAAAGTTTTCTAAAAATAACTTTTTTCCCCGAATACAAAACTGAACTGAAAGTAACAAAGATAAATAATGTTGCTTAAGAACCGCAGTAACAGTAACGTGTATCGAACAGGGTTGGCTTTAGTAGGACGAATTTCAAACAAAAAAGTTCTTCTATAGGCCATAAACGAACTATCGGCCTAAGGAGATTTTAGAAGGATAGTTTGGACTTTTTGAAGTCCAAATTCACCAATATGAATATACATCCAAATTTATTAATATAATTACCTTGCTTTTATATTTGCTATTACTTAATTTTTAGTTTTCTATAATTTGATATATTTTTCTTTTCTATTTCTTTTTGAATTATTTTGTTAAACCTTTTGCTTTTTATAAATAGAATCATTTGTATATTCAGTTTTATATTTTATACGGATTGGGTACGATAGGTCGACTTTTAAAATATCGACTCCATAAGATCGACTTTTAAAATCTCGACAGAAAAAATCTCGACTGGTTAAAAGGCCGACAGATCAAAATATAGACACAAATTTGACCGACTTTTTTAAATGTCGATTTTTCAAAATGTCGATTCTCAAAATGTCGACAGTGATCGAGATTTTATGAATCGAGATTTCAACAGTCGACATTTTAAAAGTCGACATTTTGAAAGTCGACATTTTGATTAGATCATAGTTTAGGGAATGATGTTTACAAGCGCGCGCTTGTAAACATCATTCCCTAAACTATGATCTGATCATTATTATCTAATATCGCATTGTCATAGTTCAATAAATCGCATTTTTTGTAATGTAATTTTTGTTGCCTATATATTTTGACGTATTAATTGCCCATTATTCAGGGTCTGTAATGTGTTTTAATATTAATACAATAATAAAACATCCAGAAAATGAGGCAGTTAAAAGTTCGAAATATAGCAATATAGGGTATAATGTAGGTAGGCAACAAAAATGCGTTCTATTGAACTTTCTTGAAGCTAAACAAAAGGTAATATAAAATTAACAACTACCTAAATAAGTTAATTATTATAAGAATCATATAAGTACTTGTGTCTTAAAAATAGTCTTAAATTTTCCACAGCATCAAAAAACTGTTAAGTTCCTGTTAAAAAATCAGACAAGAACTTATGATTCTTGATTTTATAGTTATTCCGTGCAAACATTTAAGGCAGAAATTTTTTGTTCTTTAGGTTACTTTCAAATGACCGACAGACAAAATATCGACAAGTCAAAATGTCGACTGGTTAAAATGTCGATTTATATTTTATATCGACTTTTCTGTATGGGAAAAATTCCGACAAGTCGATATTTTTCTCGACTTCTATCAGGGCAGTCGACTTTTTGTCAAATCGAAATTTCGAACTGTCGACATTTTAATAAGTCGGTAAAAACAAAGTCGGTATTTTAACTTTCACAAAAGTCGATAAAAGTCGACATTTTAACCAGTCGACATTTTTTTTGTCGGTCATTCGTACGTAACCCATTTTATACTATTTATTTTTCTTTTTTTTTTAATTAAAGATATTAAATTTGATTAAAATTTGTACTCCAAGTTCTTGTTTCATCTTTCATTCATTTCTTTTTTCGTTTTTCTTCCTTTTCTCTTGCTCTATTCTTGAGTTTAACTTTTCTCTATTTACAACACAAAATTTTAAAAAGAAGAAAAGCAGTACTGTGTAAAGGGAATTATTGATCTAATCATCTTGTGTTCTTTTTGTTCTCTCTTATCTTATCTTTGTCTATATCTTTTTGTATCGTTTATTTTGTTTAAATACACATTATTTATTCATTTTTATAGTTATTATTAACGTCATGGATGGAAGTGGGGCATTGCGTACTATGATTAGAGTCTTAAGCTGTCAAAAAGATGGTTTTAAGGTTTGTCACCTAAACGCGCAAAGTTTGATGATGAATTTCGCGATATTTTTGTGGGGTCAAATGTCGACATAATATGCGTGACTGAAACTTGGCTAGTTGAGAGTTTGAGTGATAATTTATGTAGCTTACAGGGGTACAAAATCTTTCGTGTTGACAGAAAAGATCGTGTTGGTGGTGGTGTCGCAATCTATATCAAAGATGGCATCAGATGCAAGTTTAAGTACCGATCCAGTTTCGATAGTGCTATAGAATATGTTTTTGTTGAAATATTAGGTGTGGAGGATAAGCTTTTAGTAGGTAGTGTATACAGGCCAAATAAAAATATTGACTTTTCGAGTTTCATAGCGCAAATCGAAGAAATCTCCTTAACTTGTCCAAATGTTGTTGTGTGTGGTGATTTTAATTGCAACATCTTAGTTGATCAATCCCTTTCAAATGCAATGAGTGCCTTTAACTTAAGTGCAGTTAATACTACTAATGCAACACACTTCTCTAATCATCTTCCAACTTTACTGGACTTGTTTTGGGTAAGCAGTCTGGAAAAGGTAATACTATACGATCAACTTTCAGCTTGTGCTTTTTCCAAGCATGATCTGATATATATGACATTTGATTTTAAAGTAACTTCAGAAATTCAAATGATTCAATACGGGAATTTTAAAAGCATTGATCATGTTGTTCTAGAAGAAGATGTTAGAAGTATAAGCTGGGACACAATTTACTACCTATCTTTACCTGATGAACAAACTAGTTTTTTAAACGAAAACGTGCTCAAACTTTTTAATAAGCATGTTCCATTGATTACTAGAATTTCGACATCTCCTGCTAAACCATGGTTTTTTAAACAGATACGTTCACTCATAGTCAAACGTAATCAGGAATATGATATTTGGAAACGTTTTCGTCTAGCCGAACATCTCTGCATGTACCGATTGCTTCGGAATCAAGTCGTTATGGCAATACGCAAAGCTAAACGCCAAATGTACTCTAATCAATTAAACTCCGAGTTGAGCGGACGTGAACTTTGGAAAAATCTTCGCCAAATTGGAGTCGCAAAGGGGAAAAACTGTTTAACTAATGAAGTTAACTGTAATGAACTGAACAGGGGGTTTGTTTCTCTTCCTGCACCACCATTACGTACCATTAACTTAACTGAAATTGATACAAGTGACGATATTAACTTAGGTTTCACCTTTAGAACTGTAGATAGTGCTGAAGTAGTTGAAAGTCTACTCTCGATCAAATCAAATGCGGTTGGATTTGACGAGATGCACCCCTTATTTTTAAAAATACTTTTACCAATCCTATTACCGTATGTTACTTATATTTTTAATAGCATTATCACCACAGGTATATATCCGTCGCAATGGAAATTGGCGAAAATAATTCCAGTACCCAAAAATTCAAAATCTGATGAATTTAGGCCAATTGCTATCTTGCCTTTTCTATCTAAAGTCTTCGAAAAAATCGTACAAAATCAAATGACAAGTTATCTTAATGCCTCAAATTTGTTAACTTGTAAGCAATCTGGTTTTCGGAAAGGCCACAGCCGTGTTACTGCCTTAATAAAAGTAACCGAAGATATTCGACAAGATATTGATAAAGAACTCATCAGCTTCCTTGTCTTGTTAGATTTTTCTAAGGCATTCGATATGGTCGATCACCATCTTTTATGTGATAAACTTCTGCGATACTTCAACTTCTCAACTTGCTCTGTAAGGCTTCTGTCTTCCTATCTTAATGGTCGAAAGCAGGCCGTTCAGGTAAAAAACGACTTGTCCGAATTCCTTCCAACATCTCGTGGTGTTCCACAAGGATCAATTCTAGGTCCTCTGTTGTTCTCACTTTATGTCAATGAATTGCCGTCTATTGTTAATAACTGTTCAGTCCATATGTATGCTGATGACTTGCAAATGTATTTGAGCTGCCCACTTGGTCTTCTCGAACATGGTGTAAGTTGTGTTAATGAAGATCTCGAAAAAATTGCAAGTTGGTCTCAGCAAAATGGACTTCTATTAAATCCTAAAAAGTCAACGTCTATTGTAATCTCAAAAAAATCTGTCGACCTCTCATATTTCCCTCCTATAAGCCTTCATAACACTCCAGTCAAATATGTTGAAAGTGCCCGAAATCTTGGGGTGGTATTTAACCGGACCTTAACATGGGATAACCACATAAATTCAGTCATTGGTAAAACTTATGGGATTCTCCGAACTCTGTGGGTAGCTCAATCTTTCACCCCTATAAGAACGCGTGCGCTTCTAGCAAAGACGCTTGTTATACCTACTTTAATATATGGGTGCGAAATATATTCAGATTGCAATTCTGTAAGTAAGAGAAAACTCAATGTGGCTTTTAACAGCATAACAAGATACGTTTTCGGACTAAGAAGATACGACAGAATATCCGCTCACTCCAAACTTCTCCTCAACTCGACATTCGAAAACTACCTCAATTATCGAACCGTTGCTCTTCTCGCTAACATCCTTTTAAGCCACACACCCCAATATCTCTATGAAATGGTAGCCATTTCATCTTCACAAAGGTCGCACATGCTAGTCCATCCACGCTATGCCTCTCTTACGTCCGAACGTCAGTTTTTCGTTCATTCAATTCGCTTGTGGAATTCACTTCCAAGATGTATAAGAGAAATTAACGATGCTGGGAAAGTGAAAGATAAAATAAGGTTACATTTTTCCGAATAAAAAAAAAAAAAAAAAAAAAAAAAACTTTTCCTCTTTTCGTTTTTCTCTTTCTTTTTTCTCTTTTACTTCTTCCTTCTCTTTAATGACTTCTTCTATATAATAATATTAAAGATAATGGTCAGTTCATATGACATCTCTGGTAAGACAATGACGGTAACGATGGTGGCATAGTACATCATTCCCTTAAATAGTGACTTTGTTCCTCCATTCCTGAAGCCAGCCCTGGAACCGCATACAATTTACGTTTTATAGCTCCGAATAGTTGCTGCTTTACACAGAAAACAGAGTTGCTCCCGTAGGGCACATTTATTTAAGTCTCACTCCCAATAGACTTCAGCAGGTGGTGTGGAGAACCTTAAAAAATGGAATCCATCCCTTTAACCGATTATTCAGCAACTCAAGGACATTCAATCTGTAGTTTACTGGTATGTAGGTAGGTAGGTAGGTATGTGTATTTATGGTTTATATTATTATTTTCTTTCCTTGGGAAGCTTAGTTTCTATATTGCGTGTATTGGCCGGATTTAATGGGATACCATTATTCCAATCGCGTAAACACACGATCAGCCTTTTTTATCGCTATCTTTTTGTTTTATTCGAAGAAGGGACTTTCTGTTTCGCTCGTGTCGCGTAAGAAACTCGTAAAAATTCTTCTAGTCCTTAATAAAATTCTGTCAGGCAAAAGAAAAAAAATAAAGGAATTTCAATTCGGTTTGAGTACCAATTTAGGTAGGTAGCTAACTGCTGATGGTAGAATACAATCGATGTGATGTTGAGGAAGAGGAAGAAAAATAAACAACATGGAAAAAAGTTTGCCAAGAGTATGGTGAGCTGTTGTTAAACTCAAACAACAATTCACGCAGCAAGCCAGCCCTAGCCAAAGCCCAATCCTGCCTTGCATAGGAACTTGCCGATGCCAGCAAATTGAATTGGGAATATTAAAAAGTTTGCTATGAAAAACAAAAACCCTTTCGAAGGATGATTTTATTAAGGATTGAGGAGGTTCTGGAACAGGAAGAGTAATGTAAGCACTAGGCAGTGCAAACAACAATATAAAAAATAAGTCAGTTCTTATAAAAAACAAACAAACAAGCGTAAAATTGATAACAAGTCTAGATTGTTGTATTAAGTAGGTACTCGTACATACATACATATGTTATGTATGTATGTATATGTAATGTATGTAAATAGGCTATATTCATATTTTTGTATGTTGATAACAGTGCAGGGATTTTGATTGATTTCTACGGAACAATTTTCAATTTGAATAATTGAATCAAAAGTTTCTAAACGTTCATACGCAACTCCGTTTAGGGTAGAGCTTTCTTGGACAGTAGTACTTTGGGTGGCCCGCTACGTGGATTGAAAGGATTTTAATTCCCTTTTTGGGCCTTCCTTACCGCTAACGAAACTTGCTCCGCTTAGCGCTAAGTTGCCAGGCAGGTGCCAATGACAATAGATTTATTGGACTTCAGTTCCTTGCGTACATTCCATTCATTCATTAACCTCAAAGTAAGCTGACATTAGATAATATCTAAAAATGAAAATCTTACAACAGTCCAGTCATGTTGTATTTTTACCATGCAAATTTTGGGTGTGGGGTAGTTTTGATATTGTAATGACTTTCCAAATTTGAACTATAACGACTCCGAAAAGCAAACAAACGGACACAATAAAGCTTACGGTCACAGTGCAAACATACCCTTATTAGCTATAATTATAGCAACTCTCAAACGAAAGAAGCGCCATCTGCCGGATTATAGCAGATTTACCAGCTGTCAAATAAAAGCTTTTGGAAGGGAAATTATTGGGAAATTTCCCCTACGGAAAGTTCTGGAAGCAGAGACGAGAACCTTCCACCACTTTCCAGAGTTTGGAAAACAAGTATAAAAGGCACATGTTTGAACGGCAGCGACACAGTTTGTTTTTAATCGTGAATGAATAAAGTTGGTTGTAATAAAAGTGAAAAGTAAAGTTTGTGAATTAATTCAGTGGTGAATAATAAATTGTTTGTTTGTAGTAAGAAAAGTAAAGTGTTTTATTTTGCGAAATAAATAAGTGGACGTTTTGAATAAAGTAAATAAGTTTTATTAACGAACCTGAGAAAATATTACAATATGTTCAGGGGTGCTGAATCCGAATCTGAGGTTTGCCTAGAAAATTTCGTGACGCAACATGGAAAGAGTTGGGAGTTTTTCACTAATGGCTCGAAAACTACCAACTTTTCGACAGTTACATCAAAGTACCATTGAAAGTATACACAATTTTCCAATTAATCCATATTCAAGGTTTTTTTCTGCAACAACCCATTTGGACTCTAGCGCTAGTCAAACTTTCGAACTAAGAAATTACTTTGTGTGACAAAATTTTAATGTGTGTGTGTTACATGAACCAAGATAGAATTTTCTGATGGTCTACGCATCAAGTAGAGTTCGAATTTGGCCTTGGCTCTAGCACGTCACGTTTTTGAGATATTCGAATCAAAAGATTTAAACAAAAATGCATTTTTTATGCAAACTTGGGGTTATATTTATTTCTCGAGGTAATTTTTTTCGAAAAAATGTTTATGGTAAGTATGAACATTTTACTTCAAAATTCTTTTTGAAACTTTCAAATACTTCCAATCCTCTTCGAGAAATCATTAGTTTTTGCCTTACTACCTGATTCGAAAAATTCTTCAATTTGCTCGCTAAGTGACCTTTTGAGCACAAATTGACTGGATTTTTCGAATAAGATAGTTGAATGGATGTATTTGAAAGATTCAAAAAGAATTTTGTTAAGTAAAATGTTTATACCTCAGAATGACCATAAGCATTTCTTCGAAAAAAATTACCTCGAGAACAAATATTACCCCAAATTTGCATTAAAAAGGCATTTTCTTTTAATCTTTAGATTCGAATATCTCAAAAACGTGACGTGAAAGAGCAATTTCAAGGCCAGATTCGAACTCAGAGCATCATAGACCATCAGAAAAGTATATCTTAGTTCATGTTACGGACAAAAATTCAAATTTTGTCACACAAAGTAGTTTCTTAGTACCTACTTTTGATTGGATTTTCGAAAACAGTAAAATACGTTACTGCCTGAACAGAATGCAGGACGCAGCTGGAATAGATGTCAAAAATACTGCAGCCGGAGCTGCAAGAGTTGAACAATTTTTAACTTTTACTGCAGCATTTTTGACATCTACAGCAGCATTTGTGACAACTATCCCAGCTGCTACTTTCATTCTGTCCAGACAGTAACGTCTTAAAAGAAAGGACGCACCTTTAGGTGGAACAACAGTGTTTCCACTTTTTGGCATCATACTTTTTTGTATATCGACGTGTGAAACCTCTACTATTTTATCATTTTTAATATTTTAAACATGAAAAAGTTGCGGTGACACATCTGGACGTCAAACGTGTCTTGGAAAAACAACGGTAAAGCCTTGTACGCTGCTGATACGAAACGAAATGTTTAGTAAGTTTCCAACAAAGCAAAGAAATGCTTATGAAAACTCAGCGAAAGAATATTCATTGACAGTTACACCAATTCAAAAATCAAAACAAATCCAAATGAAAAATAAAGACACACGCAGCCACGCTGTAATGAAAAAAACAACAAAAACAAAACACGAAAAAACATTTTTCCGCACACAATAAATAGTAATTACACAAAAAGCCAATGCGGGGATTTAGGGAGACTTATTGGATATGTTATATAGGTTGCAATTCTGCGTCAATTCCAATTTTAATATAAATTAATTTTTTCAAGGTTCCCCATACGATTTGTGCTATTTTTCCTAGTCTATTAGGTCAAGGTCAAGGCAATACAAATTGAGCACAATACAGCAAAACTTTTTTAATCTGAAAGTTGAAAGTGGCGATGGTAACTTCACGTTTCGCAAAATAGTTTTTTGTATGTAAAAATGCAAATATTCGATTTTCTTAGCTTTTCGGCATATGGCAGCACAAACTGAGCACAAGACACAGCACTATTTTTATTTTTAGAAAATTGCAAAATTCAAAAAAAATCAGTCGGTTGAACACAACTTTTTTAAGAAATTAAAAATAGCGGTGCTAGCTTCATTCTAAAAAAATGGGTAGAAGAAAGGCAGGAAACTTGAGCCAGTTTTTGTAAAATATTGTTGATAAAAACTTATCTATTTATTTCAGCCACATGATAGATACATCTCTATAAAACTATACAATCATACTCATGTGTTTTAAAACTAGTTGTATACGCAAATGGTTTCAAAGCTCAGAGCAAATAGTTTGAAAAAAGATTTTCGACTTCAATGAGACTGGGAGGCTTGAACAGTTGAACACCCCCTTTGTGGACACTTGAACATACCCAAATTCGACAAATAAATAACCCAAAAATTAAGGTCTCCGTTTTTGATTTTCATAGAATTCAATTGTTACTTTATTAAACATTTTATTTGTTAACAAAAATGTTTTGAAAATTAATACACAAAAGTACTAATGATACAAAACTAAAGAAAAAAAAAACCTGAAAATTGCAACAAAAGAAAACAAGTACATAACTTAATTAAACCCCTCCACGGGAAATACAGTTTCAAGATTGTAAGATTTCTTCCTCTTCTGCGGTAGTTTTTTTATTTGTTTTTTTTGCTCCTCATTTTCTTATGATCATTTCTCCCTACCGAAAGTGCTCATGCTTTTTGAGACAAAAGATATTATAAGTTCTGTTAGGTAAAGTTTAAAAAAAATAGAAAAATATTTTTTTTAACTTTTCACAGGGAAAAATGCATTTACTCGTCCAGAAACCAAAGTCTAATATTGATCCTGAAATCTTTTTGTTAGTAAATAGGTTACCTTCTGCTTCGGATATACAAACACTTATAGAATTTAAGAGTAATCTGAGTAAAATATTGTGAGTGGTTCATGTCTCCCGTATGGTCAAGTCTCCCACTTTCCCCCTACCCTCTAAAAATCATACCTATATGGTAGAATTTACGGCACAAATTGGGCATATTACAGCACAACCTTTTTTTTGAAAATTGCGGTGCTAGGTTCACGCACATCAGTTTATTTCTTAGTCACAAAGAGCACTGCTATCCTACTCCTTTAGCAGTAGATCTACTGCGTTTAGTCCCAAATGAAAATCTACTTCGCAACAAAACGAATCTACTCCTCTTTTGAGAATTTTGAGAATTATTATCCAAAGTTAGCCAAAGTGAGAATTTTGAAAATTATCCAAAGTTAGCCAAAGAGCTAACAGACCTCAATGAAGATTGTTGGTTGGCCTCAGACTCACCATATTTATAAATAAATATTTGTTGAGTCTCCAGATTCTCCTATATTTTTTCGTTAGTAAAATGTATTTGAAATGGATTGAATTTGATTATTATTTGCTGTATTTTCTGAGATCCACTACGGTATATTGCAATCTACTGCGTTTTTTCATCATAAATATAATGCGCTCAATCATCTATATGGTGGCAGCGCTGGTCACAAATCAGCTGATCAACTGGTGTGCAAAAATCAAATGTGAACTAAAACCAACAAGATTAAAATGTTTGCTTTTTCTAATTTACTGATTTTTCCGTGGCCTTGGTTGTTTTGATTTAACAACAATGTGCAAAAAATGCTAATATCCATATAAAAAGTCAGTTACGTATATAACGGGTGATTTTTTAGCTGGTTTGGTTTTGGCAACACTGGTTTTGACAGCTGACGTGTGTTTAGTACCTTGTGTCACTGTCAAACAGCTTCAGTTTGGTTTGCAATTTAACCATGGATCGTCTTACAAATGAACAACGCTTGCAAATTATTGAATTTTCCTATCAAAATTCGTACTCGGTTCGAAATGTTCATCGCGCGCTGCTTCCATTTTATGGTCGGCATTCTCGAACTTCTGAGCAGTCTATTCGGAAGATGGTGACCAAATTTCGCACCAAATTTACTTTGTTGGACATTAAACCACCAACACGTTTACGTACTGTGCGTAGTGAAGAAAATATTGCGGCCGTATCAGCTAGTGTGACAGAAGACCGCGAAATGTCGATTCGGCGCCGTTCCCAGCAGTTAGGCCTTTGTTACAGCACTACGTGGAAAATTTTGCGGAAGGATTTGGGCGTAAAGCCTTTTAAGATACAGCTGGTGCAAGAACTAAAGCCAGCCGACCTACCACAACGCCGAATTTTTGGTGAATGGGCTCTTGGAAAGCTGGCCGAGGATCCGCTTTTTTATCGAAAAATTGTGTTCAGCGATGAGGCTCATTTTTGGTTGAATGGGTACGTAAATAAGCATAATTGCCGCATTTGGAGTGAAGATCAGCCAGAAGCATTGCAACAGCTACCAATGCATCCCGAAAAAGCCACTGTTTGGTGCGGTTTATGGGCCGGCGGCATTATTGGGCCATATTTCTTCAAAGATGATGCGAATCGCAGCGTTACTGTCAATGGTGAACGCTACCGAGCGATGATAACAAACTTTTTTTTGCCCGAAATGGAAGTTTTTGACTTGCATGATATGTGGTTTCAACAAGACGGTGCCACATGCCACACAGCACGCGAAACAATGGCGCAATTGCGAGGCGAGTTTGGTGAACAGTTAATTTCACGTTTCGGGCCGGTCAATTGGCCGCCTAGATCGTGCGATTTGACACCATTAGATTATTTTTTGTGGGGGTATGTCAAGGCTAATGTCTATAAGGACAAGCCCGCTTCGATTGACGCACTGGAAGCCAACATCCATGCATTCATTCGTGAGATACCGGCCGATATGTGTGAAAGAGTATGCCAAAATTGGACTCAGCGGATGGGCTACCTGAGACGCAGCCGCGGTCAACATTTGCATGAAATTATCTTTAAACATTAAATTGCAAGGTTCAAACTATCGATTCAAATAAATATTTCATTCATTTTTTCGAATTTTTTGTGTTTTTTTTTTTTTTAAAGTTCTAAACCTCTTAAAAAATCACCCGTTATTATTCACTCGTTTAATCTAGATATAAACTGAAATCCAGATTTAAAGTAATTTAAAACCAAAAATCAAATCCAATTCCATGTTATTCACTCGTTTAATCCAAACGCGATTAATACTATTGAATTTAAACTGACCTCCGGAGGGCAGACTAAAACTGAATTTCATATTATTCACTTTTTCTTGACATTTCAAATTTTTCAAACCAATTTGAAACAAAAATTTGCGATGCTTTTCATGTGTTGTTTTTGTAAATCGAGTTTATTTACTCGATTGGTGAATACTTTTCATTTGTTTTTTTTTTTTAACTGTGCGAAGCGAAAATGAAGACGACGACAGCGACATTGTCTCAGTGTCATCTCGCTGATCTCTCGCCGTGGTCATCCAAACCTATTTTTCAGTATCGTGATCATTAATGGTCTCGCCATGCCCATTTACACGGAAATCTGTGATCTCGCTACGTTCTCGCTTTGGTCTCGCCGTGACATTTACACGTGTTTTTTGCATTGAGCTTATGTTTTGCTGTTATCTCGATTTGATCTTGCTATAGTCTCACCAAAATTCTTTCTTTCAACATAAAAGTTTTTAAAATGGATAAAATAAGCTAAAACCGTTTTTAAAAAGTCCAAACGTAGCTTTCAGTGTCTTGATCATTGTGTTAGGTAGTGGTTTCGCCATGCCTATTTAAACGGCTTTTTGTGTAGTGGTTTCCCCGCTATAGTCTCGCCATGACATATACATGGTTTTATCACTATGCACGTATTATTATTTTCTCGGTTTGATCTCAGTTTAGTCTCGCTGATGTCTTGTTTTAAATTTATATTCAATTTGCACTTGAAGTCGAAGTTTATTGATATTTTAGCCACTTCTTATTAATTTTGTTAATTTTGGATCAATTAAATACCTTTATATAGTATATATTTGTTCTAAATCCACTCAAACGAAGGACTTGGGCTGTACCTATAATAACACTGTGCTTGAAAATGGAACTTTTTTTTCCGACAGATGGCGCACATATCTACTAAAGATAATTCGGATGTGCTGAACAAGATGGCGTACTTAGTTTTTCGAGATTAGGTCAAATAAGAAAGATTTTCGATTTTAAAAATTTGCTTACAAGCCTGAAATAAACCATACAAATCTTAATATACTGTGATAAAAATCGATGCTAATTGATGCAATATGTATTTTTTTAGTTAAATTACAGTTTGTAAAATTTATAAAGTCAAAAAAGCTTACAATTTGATACTTTTAAACACGTTTTTCGACAGAAAAAACATAATTTTTTTTTCAATTTTACCTTTAATTTTAAATTTAATGAAGTTTATTTATTTTTGTTATCTTTTTTTTTATCTTTTTTTTATTATAATTTTGTAAAATATTTTTTCAGAAAAAATTCATTTTCAGAAAAGTTTGACCACCTCTAATAAATTAAAATTGTATGAGAACATGAATGGCCAGTAAGTTAAAAAAGTTGTCTATTTAATGCACTTTCCAAAATGGTATACCACATGCTTGTGTATTAACAAAATAACCAAGAAAATTTTTCAATCATCTAATAAAGCAGCTTTTAACATTTTCGCAAAATGTCTATTAAAATTTTACAATAACCTCGCAATCTGGATTAGCAAATATTTTCTCTTTTGATGTGTGAGGGGGTTCAGTGCAAGTATAAAACTCGATTTTAGGTGTTGAAAGCCTCCCCATTTGGCCACCATATTGAAAAACGAGTTCTAAAAAGTTTTTCGTTGCAACTTAAATTTTATTTTAGTCTTAGAAAAAAAGCTTTTGTACAAATTTGGAGCTAATTCAATTCTCTTCAATTTATGTTAACACATTTCTTACCCTTAAGTTATAAATAAAAAGTTTTAATCAAAATCTAAACATTGAAAAAATTCATATGTTTTTGATTATAACTTTTTATTTACAGCTTTAGGGTAAACAGTGTGTTAACATAAATTGAAGAGAATTGAATTTGCTTCAAATTTGTACAAAAGTTGTTTTCTAAGACTAATAAAATTGAAGTTGCAACGAGAAACTTTTTAGAACTCGTTTTTCAATATGGTGGCCAAATGGTGGGGCTTTCAACACCTAAAATCGAGTTTTTTGCATTGAACCCCCTTACACATCAAAAGAGAAAATCTTTGTCCAACCCAGATTGGGAGGTTGTTGTAAAATTTTAATAGACATTTTGCGAAAATGTTAAAGGCTGCTTTATTAGATGATTGACAAATTTTCTTGGTTATTTTGTTTATGCACAAGAAAGTGCATTCAAGTTCAGATACAATTTTAATTTTTGTTAGAGGTGGTCAAACTTTTTTTAAAAAAAAAATTTTACTGAACAAAATATTTAAAAAAATTATAATAAAAAAATGCAATTACTGCTATTGAATTTTACCACCTATCTATCACAACAGTTATTCTAGTTTATTACAAAAATAAAAATTAGTAAAAATTGTTCATCCATGGTCGTAGCGTTTACGTAATTGAGGAAAGTAGTACTTGTAAACAACTTTTGGAAAAAACATCATAACATAGTAACCACTGGGAAAATATTTTTAAAAATTTTTTTTTTCTGGAAAGGATCTTGTTCAGGCCTGCTACAACCAGTTGCAAGGTTATCCAGTGGCGTAGCGTAGGGGGGGCGGAGGGGGCGGTCCGCCCTGGGCGGCACTTTATGGGGGGCGGCAAATTTTGCGGCACTATATACGGGGCGGAGTTTAATAACTAATAGGTAAATTTTGCCAATTTTTGCAAATGTATTCATGTGAATTACTGAATTTGCAATCCAGGTGGGAGTTTACGTGATCAGAAAGGCTACGCCTTGAATTTCAATGACCGCATTCACGAATACATGAATTGAAATAGCGATTCCCGAAACTATATTGCTGATTACCGAAGGTGCCCTGCAGTTCGCATAGTTATTATATTTTGGCTCCCTAGAAAATTCTGTCCGGGGCGACACTGCAACCAAAAGTTTTGTCGTAAACAGAAAATTATTCCCAAAATTCTTTTGAACAATAAATAGGTACAAAGGTAGAAAATAAAAAATAATGATTGAATATTCAAAATATTATTATGTTCTTAAGAACTTTGCAGCTATTACGGCGGGTATATACAAAACAACCATTCAATAAAAAGAAAATACTTATTCCCATTAATGTGTTTTCAAGGAAAATGTACTTTTTGAACTTTTTCTTTTAAATTTTTAATTAAAATCAGTCACAAAATTTTCAAGAAAACCAAAAATCATTGTTGTTGAGCTGTTTTTGAGAAAAATAAGATTTGGTAAAATGGCTACAAAAATTGGGTTTGGGTCAAAATTCTGTTTGAGGAAAAATTCTGTTTTCAAAATTTTATTTTTCATAATTCTACTTTTCAAATTTCTGCTTTTCAAAATTCTGTTTTTGATAATTTCTTTAACAAAATTTTGCAAGTAATGAAAAATTTTCCAGACCATTTTTTTTTTCTCATTATTTGCAGAAATTCATAAAACAGAATTAGGAACTGCGAGTTGTAACATAACATTAATGTACCTAAGCATACTGGTATGAATAAAAAAAAAAACATTTTTGCAGCTTGAAGAGGCTTGCATATTTCGTCAGCCTAGACGTTAAGAGTGAAAATCCACTAAATACACATTTATTTTGATAGTTATAGATGGTTATTAAACTCAAAAATCTTTAAAATATTTTCAATTTGATTGAATTTTAGAAACAACGAGAATACATTCAAAATTCTGAACACTTTTGGGTGAGAATTTTTTTTAAATGAAAAAAGGAGTTAACAGTTTTTCTCTGTAAGGCGAAAATTTGTATTATGTCAACTGCACACGCTGATAGTTAGCGTCAATATTTACTTAAGCAAAATATTGTGACCTTTCCCTAAAAAATCATTAAAAAACCCACAATCAATAGCTTTGTATGGCCTTATCTGGAACCTTATCTATAAAAATTTCGTAACACAAAACTGTTCTGTATTTCGATTTAGGTTAAGCCCTTGAATAGATTCTCTTCAAATTTAGGATTCAGCCTTTTAAGGTTTGGTTAGAAGGAACATTGTGTTTTTAGCTCCAAAAATAACGGTATTTGGATTAAAAACGACTAGGTTAATTTTGTTCATGAATGCTGTGTCCAAAAATTTTGTTAGGCAGAATAAAAAGCAGAATTTTGAAAAGCAGTTTCTTGCTTTAAACAACAGAGTTTTGAAAAGCAGAATTTTGAAACCAATTTTAACCTATTTTCAAGGAAATTGTATGGCAAATGACAGGTACCGTTACTTTTGGTTATAGAAAAGTGAACAAATTTTGTCTTCCCTATCAATCAAAATCTCGAGTTCGATGATGAGAAATCACTTGAAAAATTTTTTTTATAAGCAAAATTTTCTTTGGACCAAAACTTAAAACAAAGCTTTAATTAATATTACTATACAAAACTCATTCGGAAAATTAGACAGTTTTCGAAAAAAGTGTCTTCTGAAGCTTTTTTGTAGAGAATCGTAAGGTCTAGAAACTCTTTTATGCCCGCTCACGTTGACGCAAGCGTAGTACCTAACTGAGTTTGAAAGAAGTGGAACTGAATAAATAATAAATTTAGCTTTACGGAAAAAATTTTATTATTTTTTTTTGTTTATATTGGTCGATTTTTTTTTTAATTTGAATATTTACACATTTGGGAGGGGGCGGCAAAATTTTCCACCGCCCCGGGCGGCAGAAACTCACGCTACGCCACTGAGGTTATCCATTATTTACAGGACAACCTGTATATTTAAACAATATGTAGGTAGATATAAAAGGAATATAGGCCAAATAAAATGAACAAACTTCATTTAATTTAAAATTGTAGGTAAAATTCAACAAAAATTATGTGTTTTCTGTCGAAAAATGTGTATTAAAGTGTCAAATTATAAGTTTTTTTGAATTTATAAATTTTACAAACTGAAATTTAACTAAAAAATACATATTTGATCAATTAGCATCGATTTTTAATCAAAACATCAAATATATCAAGATTTGTACCGTTTATTTCAGGCTTGTAAGCAAATTTTTAAAATCGAAAATCTTTCTTATTTGACCTAATCTCGAAAAACTAAGTACGCCATCTTGTTCAGCATATCCGAATTATCTTTAGTAGATATCTGCGCCATCTGTCGGTTTTTTGAACTAGCACAGTGTAATTTTTATACGCCCATGGCAAAATATATACTTTCAACTGTCACGAAGAAATCCCAACATTGAGGAAATTTGACGATTGGAACGATTTTATATCTGGATTTAAAACATATTACATATGGATTAAAGGAATTTTAAATCCATTGGATTTAAGACATGTTTAAAGTGAAAGTTGAGATTCTTTGAATCCAATGTCAAATCCGTGCTGTTATATGCTTGTGAAACGTAGAAAGTCACGTCTATCATTTCGGAGAAATTGCAGGCTTTTGTGAATTGCTGTCTTCGCCAAATCCTAAAGATTCGCTGGCCACAAATAATATCAAATGAGGAATTGTGGCACAGGACAAGTCAAGAGCGGCTGGACGTCGACATAAGAACGCGTAAATGGTAATGGATTGGTTACACACTGAGGAAACCAAACGATGAAATTGCAAAGCAGTCCTTTGAATGGAATCCTCAGGGTGCACGGCAGGTTGGAAGATCAAGAACAACATGGAAATCAACAGTTCTAGCAAAAGCAGACTCTCAGAGAAAGACGTGTTCACAATTAAAATATCTAGCTGCAGACCGTGAAGGATGGAAAAGATTAGTTGGCGCCCTATGCCCCAATCGGGGTTTCAGGACTTGATGGTGATGAAGATTTCTTCACCTTCTGCGGAAGTTTTTATTTTTTTTTTTTTTTTGGTCTGCTCCTAATTTTCTTATGACCCTGTCTCCCTACAGAAAGTGTTAAAAAGTCTCACGCTTTTTTGAGACAAGAGAATTTATAAATTCTTTAAATGTTGATTCTGAAGTCTTTTTGTTGCACAGCACAAGTTGGGCCCATTACAGCACAGGCTTTTATTTAACAAAACTGTGCAACAAGTGCTAATATTTAAATGAAGTTAATGAAAAGTCAGATGGAGAAATTTTAAACTATGCGAAGGATATTTTTTCCTGTTTAGAATTTTCAGCACAAGAAATTTTAACGAAATCATTTAAATCTTTTACGAAGAAGTCGAAAACCAACAAACAACTATTCAAAGTATCAGTAATAAGGGTTATAATAGAATACCATCTTTTGTGAATAAAGTCTTTTAAAATTAATAATTGATTTCAATTAAAAGATTGCATTCACTGATATATGTAACTTTGAACCCTAGACTTTAGGTTATGCATTAACCATTCTATTATCAAAAGATTGTAATCATTTTTTTCTGTATTAGTACAGGCAATATAAGCTAATAATACCCTAAACATGGGCAAAATTGCAACAGAAGCTTTTTTGATGAACTTTTGTTCAGTATCCATTACTGAACAACATATCCAAAATCGGACAAAATCCGTCCATGGGAACACCCTCAAAAACGGATTTCAAAATGGCGGATTGACTTGGGTGCTGTTTAAGGTTTTTATTTTTACTACGCAGTTTTTTATAGTTTTTCTGTGCAGAAATCAGTTGCTTATCCTAGGAGAGGGCCATGAAACTTACCAGTCATGATATTCCCAGTCACCCCCCTCCTTCAAAACCCCTCCGGCCATGTTCTGAAGAAAAATACCACATGACGCAGTCAACCAACCCCTCCCCCCACCAGTCATGAGCTCCCAAGCACTTCTTTAAATTGAAGAGTTTTATTACAATTAAACGCGGAGCTCTACAGTAAAGGATGTATGTATCTATATCAAGAATGACGCAACGCACGGTACAAGAAGATCAGTAGAGATAATAAATTTGAGCCTATCAAGTCCGGTAGGCAGCCGCGTGAACCCATTTTATGATAGCAACCTACCTATTGAAAAACAGAATAGTAACCGATAGCATTAGTGGTATCATTTACAAAAACCGTCTGTTGGCAGACTTGTCTAGGTTGCTTCGTTGCTTTTTATACAAAAAAAAAACAGTGAAACTGAGTAAAATCATATCCAAAATAAAGCTAAGAAAGTAACCTTTACCACTTTCATTTAATTTTTAATAGATTTCAAATTTTGAACAGAAAGTGTAAGCAAAATACCTTTTTTTTTTTTTAAAAGTATTTCGACTTAAGAAAACCAATAAGGCTGTCCAAACATCAATATCGTATAGATGACAGTCTTAGCTTTAATTTGGTACCCCAATAATACTTATGCAACCTTTTAAGTGGGTTTTTTTAACAAAGCTAACTGAGAAAGCTTACCCAATCCATGGTATTGTAAATTTTTGGACATAACTACCGGTTGGTTTCCTGTTTTTCAAAAACTACGATGAGATATGTACCTAAACTTGCAGTCGCATCCCGGGCTTATTCATTAGTCGGCAAATAGAACAGTTATAAGTCTATCGAAATAACAAGCAACCTTTAATAATTTCCTTGTTTGGTTAATAAAAACAAGGATGCTCTGCTAGTAATGCCAATTGGGATGCTGATGTGGACATTGTTTGTGCCGCAACTCATCTTCAGAACGTGTTCATACCACTGTTAAAGGAGAGGACATTGATCTGCTGATTTCGCTTTTTTACCATGCAAAGGACAAAGAGATCAAACTTAATCATCTTAGGAAGATGTGGACGAACTCCAAATTCAGTGTATATTAGCCTTAAAATGCAATCTCTATTAGGTCATGAAAGCTGCAACTTGCTTCTATTTCTGCTTGCTTCCGCGATATCACAACCATAACCTTTTCAGGCAGATAATGGGGCTTGTATGCGTATGCACAAAATAACTTCAATTATAATGTCTACTCAACCTAATACAACTCTAATTTTTTCAATAGTTATTTCTGAATACTGTTATCTACTGTTTTTTTTAATTTATAAATAAATAATAAATTAATACATTTACCAAGAATATAATTTGTTCCTTTATTTCAAATAAACTTTTTTCCTTTGGGTTCTCCGAAATCCTTATGGCCTATATTTTCCAGAACTAGCAAAGCATCTAATGAAAGAATTTTAAGAAACGGTTCAAGCTCAGAATATATGTGTGTATGTCAGCGTTCCAAAAGCTAACAATAGGTTTATTTATGTATGTCCTCATTTTCTAGGACCATTACTGAAGATTGGTCCTGTTTATCATTTTCCCTTCGGTCATTGCTGGAAGGAGGACATGGCTTGGGGGTCGTGAATAGGGTGTGTATCTTTTTTATTCTTTTTGTCATCAGTTTTTTTATGAGAAAATTAAGATTTGAGAGCAGGGGGGTCATAACCTCGTGACAGAGGATACCATGACTGGGGAGTTCCATGATCAACTATCCGCAATAGATTACAACACACAAAAACAGTTAAAATCACTGCGTAATGGAAATAACAACCTAAAACAACACCCCAGTAAATACACCATTTTGAAATCCGTTTTTCGTAGTGTACCCATGGTCGAATTTTGTCCGATTTTGGATATATTGTTTAGTAATGGTTACAGATGAAAAATCAATTAAAAAAGCTTCTGTTGCTATTTTGCCCATGTTCACGGTATGTTTAGCTAAGTTTGCCTGAACTGAATAAATACATTTCTTTTCTCTTGTGATTTTACGTATATTTAGATAAACTATATTATTTTTATGGTAGATATAATAAATAAGTTAATAAATGTGTGGGGGGTCATATTAATGAAGGGGATCATAAATGGGGAATGTTTCTTTCTATACCTGTGAAGATTGGTCGCGTCTATCATATTCTATAGGGCTCTGAATGGAGTGGGGGGTCATAAATGGGGAAGGGTCATGACTGGGGGAGGGGGTATTGACTCGGGAATGTCATAGCGGATCCATCAGTGATAATTAAACATAATTAAAAGGAAAAAATCACAGCGTAGTAAAAATAACAACCAAAAACAACAAACCAATAAATCCGCCATTTTGAAAACCGTTTTTCGGGGTGTTCCCATGGAGGGATTTTGTCCGATTTTGGATATGTCTTTCAGTAGTGGTAACTGATCATAAATTAATTAAAAAAGCTTCTGTTGCAATTTTGCCCATGTTAAATCATATATTTCCTGGACTATATTTATTATACAGCAAACAATCTCTACGAAAATAATGCATGCTTTTGAATTTTTTTTTTTTGAACGCTTTGTATTCTTTAAAAATGTAATTCGTTTGCATTCTTTACCCCTCCTTGATGCTCATTTGTCCTAGCGTCCTACGACCCCTTTCAGTTGTATAACTTACTGAATAATTATAACAACAGATTCTACAGACGCCACTAAAAAAACATGGCCGCCATAGACTGTCAAAATCGACTCGTCCATATTGAAAACCCCTTAATATGCAATAACTGAAAAATTGACTTTTTAACCAAAGAAGAGAAAACGGTGAAAAATTGTCTTTTCAAATAATTAAACGAAGATGTTAAACATTCGGAAGTACGTAAGGTACTTGACCCTTTATAACTTGCAGCCATTTCATAACTTTCGAATTAAGGATAATGTGTTCCTAAATCATAAGTAAAGTATACTTTCACTTTCCATTTCGTTAAAGTCCAGCAGGCAGCAAAAGTGCTATTCATCTAAGCTTTCCTTTTCCCCATGATAATTTCCAGGTACCAAGGTGATAGACGATTTCCATTTGCCTTATCCTCAGTTCTCTTTGTGCTAAGCATCAGCATTAATTTGAGCTCAGAAGCGAGCACCAGGAAGATAATTGCACACAATTTCTACCGTCATGTTCAACAGGATAGCTGTCTGTCTGTCTATCGTGTGATAATACCAAACGCTTTAAGTTTTGCTTCTTCTGTCTTTAATGGAAAATAATTAATTGTTTCTTTTGAAACGAACGAATCTTTCTGAAAATAGCGTGAATATTTAAAAAGATACAAATACAAAGACTCCACACTAAAAATTAATTTTCTAGCTTCCCCGAAAAGTATGATAACCCATGTTGATGTATGAGGACTCTTTTATTTTAAATTTGTATTTTTTTTTGCGTCATTTTGTTGTTTTCTTTTCAAGGGGATAATTTTTGCTACTGAAGCATCTTTTAGCGCTTTTTAATTACTTTTGATAAGCCTCTTTGACAAATAAAAAAATTAAATTTCTTCCTTCCCTTCCTCTGTGGAGTGATTTTTTTTTAATTGAATTTTTTTTTCGTATTGTGTATGGTGTTGGGGAGATTCCATGGAAACCCTCCACCACAGGTTAAAGTATAAAAAAAAATAATCAAATTTAATTTCCTTTCTGATGAAGTTTAATTTTTCTTTTTTTATAAAGGACAGCATGGAAGAGAAATGTCCTTCCATATGGTTAGGCCCAGAGTCTTAAATGATTGGGGTCCAACATAATGTTTTCCAATTAATGTTATTGCTTGGCCACAAAAATATATATAATGGGATGTAAACTTTATGACATTTGAATGAAGCGTTATTTATGTTTCTTTTTTGCTTTATTGTGTGTAGGTATTATGAAGTGTAAAAAATAAATATGGATTCCTTACCTTGATGACAAGACAGTAACAAGGATCACAGGTCAAGTTAAAACACAGAAACAGTAAAAAAAAAATCTGGTTTTATTTTCTGCAGCTATATTGTAACAAAGCGCCCGTCCTGGTGGTGGGGATACCTTCACTTTCACGTTGACCACCTTACGACCTAAACATTGCATTCATTATACAGGGTGTCCCTTAATTCATAAATAATATTTTAGGACATGATTCTTGGGTATATTCTATAAAAAAAAAAAAATTATCTGTGAAAGAGGTATGTCCCCTCCCTGATGCTGATAAATTGACTTTAAATGCAAAAAAATTATTTAAAATCAACGAAAGCACTAGTAGTGAATTACTTTGTATAAACCAAATGCCATGTTTCTTGACCTTCCCGTATGATTATTGTAGTGGCCCGAATCGATTGGGAATTTTCCAATACCTTTAACTAAATTTAAATTTAGTCCTTGGCATTTTTTCTGTAAGAGTAACCGTTCGGGATATATTCCTTAAAAACCGTTTGAAGGACCCCCCGTAAGATTGTTAGCGGTGCTCATAGTAGCTGTTTCGATAGCTCAGGAATTCATGCAAATTACATAAAAACAACCACTTCACTAAATACAAATAAAAACAAATCGATTTTATAGTAGAAAATTACAAAACCCACTTCTTTCCATTTTACTTACTTACTTACTTACTTATCCGGCTCCCGATCCATGAAGGGTCTGTGCCTGAGATGTTGCGGTCTTCCATCGGTTGCGGTCCCTCGCACGCTCCCTCCAGTCGTCGAGACCAAGCGCTCTTGCGTCTGTGACCGCCTGGTCCCTATAGCCGAGGTTCGGTCTTCCTGGTCGTCTCGAACCTGGGGACTGGGATTCGAAGATTTTCTTGGCTGGAGCGTTGCTGTCCATTCGCTCGATGTGGCCGAGCCAGTGTAGTCGACGTGTTTTGGCTCTTTGGACTACATCCACATCTTGGTACAGCTCGTACAGTTCACGATTGAATCTTCTCCTCTAATCGCCCTCTTCGCATATAGGACTAAATATCCGCCGAAGAATTTTTCTCTCGAAAGTGCCCAGTATCAATTCCCCTTTTTTACTTATCGTCCAGCACTCGGCGCCGTAGAGTAGAACTGGTAAAATTAGCGTTTTGTATAGAGTGCACTTTGTCTTTCGGGAAAGGAGTTTTGAACCCATTTGTTTGGCCAAACCGAAGTAGCAGCGGTTTGCTAGGGTAATTCTTCGTCGGATTTCCACTAAGGTGTCGTTCGTGGAATTGATGTTTGTTCCGAGGTAGGTGAACTCCTTGACTACCTCGAAATTACTGCTACCAATAGTGACGTTTTGTCCTAGGCGATGGACAGATGAGGCTTTGTTTGTTGATAGCATATACTTTGTTTTGTCCTCATTCACTTCAAGACCAACGCGTTTCGCCTGTTCATTAAAAGCTGTGAATGCTTCAAGTACAGCTCTCTTGGAGCGGCCGATGATGTCAGTTTCGTCCGCATAGCCAAGCAGTTGAGAAGACCTGTTGAAGATAGTGCCTTCCATGTTAACACCACTCTTGCGCACTATCTGCTCCAGGACTAAGTTGAAGAAATCACATGATAGCGCATCTCCTTGTCTGAACCCTGTACACGTCTGGAATAACTCGGATGAGCTGCTACCCATTTGCACGTTGCACCGCGTATTTTGTAACGTCATGCGGCATAGCTAGATCAGTTTTTTCGGGATCTCGAGTTCCGACATCGCCAAAAGAAGTTCTTGGCGACTTATACTATCATATGCGGCTTTAAAGTCGATGAATAGGTGGTGGGTCTCGACTTGAAATTCGTTGGTCTTTTCCAGGATTTGCCTCAATGTGAAGATTTGGTCTATCGTTGATCTGCCTGGCCTGAAGCCACACTGGTACGTGCCGATCATAGTGTTGCAGAAAGGTTTTAGACGCTCACATAGTACGTTGGATAGGATCTTGTAGGCAACATTTAGCAGGGATATGCCTCTGTAGTTCTTGCAGGACATAGGATCGCCTTTTTTGTTGATTGGGCATATGGAGCTATTTGTCCAGTCGTCGGGCATACTTTCCTCCTCCCAAACTTGGTTGATGAGCTGGTGCATGCACCAGGACATCTCCTCCATACTTAAAGAGTTCCGCAGATAGGCCATCCGAGCCGGCGGATTTGTTGTTCTTAAGCTTGTAGATGGCTTTCTTAACCTCTTCGGTACTGGGCGCTGGGACTGGATCTTCATTGACTGGTCTTATGCTTCTTTGTTCCTCTGTTGCCTCCTCTACATAATGCCCATTAAGCAGCTGCTGGAAATGCTGCTTAAACACGTCTACAATTCCCTGTGCTTCGGTGACTAGGTTACCTTCGCTGTTTCGAAGAGCTTGCGTGCCAGTCCTATAACCAGATGCCAGTTGCTTGGCTGTTTTGTAGAACCGGTGGGTTTTGGTGGCGGTGCTAGACTCTTCGAGATACTTGAGCTGATAGGCTGCGGATGCTCTTTTCTTTCTACGCAGGGTTTTTTTTCTCTTTCCTTCTCTTTTCGCGGTACTCCTCCCTTGCTGCTCTTGTTTTCCGTTGCAGCATTTGCATTCGTGCATTTTCCGTCTCCTGATTCAATACCGCACATTTATCGTCATACCACGGGTTCTTTTTTCTGGGTTGTTGATAGCCTATGGTGGCCTCGGCTGTCTCCTTAATGATGTCGCGATATTGGTTCCACTGGTTGTTGACGCTTGTGGCTGGGTTTAACGCAGAGAGTTTCCCGGTCAATTGCTCACTGTAGTCTCTGGCTTTCTCAGATGTGCTAAGACATGCAATGTTGAATTTCTTCCTTTGGGCGGTCTGCGTTTTCTTTTCGTTGGACAGTCGGGCTCTGAACTTTGTCACAACAAGAAAGTGGTCAGAGTCCACGTTTGCGCCTCGGAAAGTTCGCACGTCCAATATGTTCGATGCATACCTTGCGCCAATTAGCACATGGTCGATTTGGTTGGCGGTTCGACCATCTGGAGATCGCCAGGTTGCTGTGTGTATCCTTCGCCTGGGGAACCTAGTGCTACTTATCACCGTATTACGAGCTGCAGCAAAGTCGATTAGTCGGAAGCCGTTATCTGTTGTCGTTTCGTGGAGGCTGTGCTTTCCAACTAATCCGCCAAAGATGTTTTCCTTTCCGACTTTAGCATTGAAGTCTCCGAGCACGACTTTGACATCGTACTCCGGACAGGCTCCGTAGGCTCCGTCCAGGAGGTCGTAAAACTCCTCCTTGTTAGACTCCTCAGCTTCATCGGTAGGGGCGTGTGCACATATTAGGCTGATGTTTTGGAAGGTAGCTTTGATGCGGATCACAGCCAGGCGATCGCTAATCGGCTTAAAATCGATGACTTTCGATCTGAGTCGATTCCCCACGACGAATCCGCATCCTAACATGTGCAGTCTTTGATGGCAGCTGTAATAAATGTCGCAATCTTATTAAAATAACCAATCATAATTTTCAATATTTACTCCAGCCCTGCAACTGGCAGGATGCATACCTTCTGGACTGGTCTCGTTAGCTGATTGGTTGCTGTCTGGATGATCATGTTGCGGATCAGTCCATCGCAGCTCGGTGTAAGTTCAAGTATACGTCCAAGTGCCCAAGCTGAGGGCGGGAAGTTTTCGCTCTTGATGATACATAATTGGCCTACCCTTAGGGCATGCCTCTCTTTTCGCCATTTCTTTCTCTCCAACCGAAGTTGATAAGTACTCCTCTTTCCATCTTGCCCAAAAGTGTGCAAGCATTCTCTCTCTCCACAGTTTCACTCCATGAATGTTCGGCATTTCATTGGTCACAAACAGAAGTGGAAGGACAAGGGGCTCACCAACCAGGAAGCGTCCCGGCGGGGTTAGCGCCTGCAAGTCGCTCGGATCTTCGCTCAATGGTTGCAGTGGGCGTGAATTTAAAATCGCTTCTATACCTGTAAGTAAAGTTTAAAATTTTTCATATGCTAATACCTTTACTCCAAAACGACCCTCGTGAGATGATATTTCATCGACTTCACAGCAGCTTCGTATAAACCACCTTGGTGTGGCGCTGCAGGAGTCATGAATTTCCATTCTGTCCCTTTCAAGCTCATATGCTCAAAAGTCCCTCTCTTGTGCCAAAATACTCTCTCGCTTTCTTAAGTTCTTTCTCTGCACCGACAAAGGCGGTGCCATTGTCGCTGTATAATCTCTCGCATCTGCCTCTTCTGGCGATAAATCGCTCATAACAAGCAATAAACCGCTGAAGAGAGGTTCGACACCAAGTCGATGTGCACTGCTCTTGTCTTCAGGCAAACAAAAACACAAACCCAACATTTCTCTTTTGCTATCTGCGGCCCCGCTATATCTATCACGTTTATCTCAAAGGTCCGGCGTAATCCACGCAAAAAGGCTTTAACTCATTCTCTCTGATGGCAAGTCGGCCATCAATTTCATTTTGAAGCGATGGTTATATCTCACACAAACCAAACATTTGTCAAGATAATTTCTAAGCTCACTTCGGATTCTTGGAATCCAAAATCTTTCGCTAATTTGTTGCATCATGACCTGTACCGCACTGTGTTTAGTTGCTCTATGCGCGCTGTCCATGATAAGCCATGCCAATCGAGAAGCACCCGGCACAATTGCCAGGTGTTTCCTTTCAAATTCTATCTTTGCTCTCTCTAATCGACCTTCAACTCTTAGAATCATCTTGTCATCTAGAATTGGTTTCAAGGAATCTATGTTACTTTTCTCAGCCAAAAGCCCCTCTTTCCTCAGGTAAGTAATTTCTTTTCCGAAAAAAACTTCCCTGCTCTTTCCGTATAAAATGCTCAATTGCCTGCCTCTTCTCTAAAGAAGTCGGCTGATCAATTGCTCTATCTTTTCTCTCGATTCGACGTTTGGAACGTCTCTGTCTCTTTGCATACTTTTCTTTGTCTTCTCTCCGCTGTTCAATACGTGCCTTGATTGTATTAACAAACCGGAGCACATAGCTGACTATATTCAGCGCTTAGTCCAACGTAAATGCATAGTCGATTACTGGAACGCTCTTTCTCAGGTGTATATTGATAATGGATCTGTAACCTTTATTATCACCAGGACTCTTTGCTCTTTCATCTCTCTCATCTCATCCCTCCCCCCATCTGAAACATTTGGCACAAACCAGATCAGATAACCAAGTCGATCGGGGGTTTGAAAGCCATTCTGGACCATTCAACCAAAGCTTGTTATCAACTAACAAGGATGCCCTAATTCCTCTGCTCAGCAGATCTGCAGGGTTGTTTTTAGTGCCGACATGGCCCCATCGCTTCACTTCGGTATTAGTCTGGATTGATGATGCACGGTTCGCCACAAATGTTTTAAATTGCATGGTAATTTATGTATCCAATGCAATGTAACCAGTGAATATGTCCAGACTGTATTCAACTCTTTCCCAATCCATAGTCTCTCTCACATTCACAATAAATCGTCCAAGTAACTCTGCCGCAGCAAGTTCTAGACGTGGAATTGTTACCATCTTAAGCGGTGCAACCCGTGTCTTTGCTGTCAGCATAGTCGACGTTATCTTTCCATCAGATGTCTCAGTTCTGACGTATACCACTGCACCATATGCTCTTTCTGATGCGTCGGAAAAGCCATGAATCTCTCTCTGTATATTTTCAGATGTACCTATCCATCTGTCTATTCTCATATTCTATAGGAATCTTATCTCTTTCCAAAAATCTTTCCATCTATCTTCTATCTCTTTTGGTAATTTCTCATCACAATGGACATTTAAACGCCATATGTCATGCACAACGCAGCTCACAATCTTTCTCTTGGACATCACTTTATCAGTCACAGATGTTTTAATCAGAAACGTGAACTGGTCTTTCTCAAGTAGCCATTTCAGGCCTAGAAAAGAGGCTTTGCCATCTTCTTGGAAGATGATAGATGACTGTTCCTCGTAATTCATGTCTTTCACAAGAAGATTTGAGTTGGACTTCCACTTCCTCAGTTCGAGACCAGCACCTTTCAGTACATGGTCAATCTCTTTGGAGAGCTCTATCG
This sequence comes from Dasysyrphus tricinctus, assembly GCA_963921185.1. Lineage (NCBI taxonomy): Eukaryota > Metazoa > Arthropoda > Insecta > Diptera > Syrphidae > Dasysyrphus > Dasysyrphus tricinctus. The sequence continues at coordinate 110,451,348 of OY992530.1, forward strand.
CTTTTTTTCGGTATCTGCACCAGTGGTGCAATCGTCCATATAGAAATCTTCAACTATCGCTTTAGCAGCGTTCGGAAACTCCTGCTCTGCATCTCTCGCACACTGTGTCAGTGCTCTTACCTCATTGTATTCTGACGATGTCATACCGTATATGTGACTACAGTAAGCCAAAATTCTCTCAATCTCTCTTGTGGGCTTTATCTCTCCAGAATATACGCTGAAGATCTCACTGTTCTTTCGCAACTTTCACCACTCGGAACATCATCTTAATGTCCGCACTAATCGCAATTCGATGTTTTCGAAAACGCATCAAAATGTCATGAAGATCTTTCTGTAGCTTTTCACGAAGCATTTGCACGTCATTAGACGCGTTTTATTATCGCTCATAACCCATATGGTTCATCTCGTGAAAATAAAACGATGTGGGTTAGTGCAAAAGCAGTGCTGTATATCAGTCTCTTTTTTTCTTATGTTTATTTGTTTTTCATGTAAGCACTTGTCTCTTTTCCTCTCTATTCCTTATACTGCTGACAAATCGCTGACATCCATTCACAATGGTAAATAGCCCTCTGCCGGCCAGAGTGAAAACCTCTATCTGGGTTATTGAAATTAACCTCGATAGAAACCTAGATCCCATGTTGTTTTTGTATTACATGTTAAAAGATAACCTCGACCCAGACCCAGAGATAATAAAACGCAGCTGTTGAGAGACACAACCTTTATCGTTTTGCAACTAGCGTCAAAGACAACTTCTTGGTCACGCAGTGATGTGGTATGTGGTATACCATCGTTCAATACCAATCGGATGATATTCAGCAGCCTACGTATGCACGAAAAAACACAACAACAATTCACTTTCAGTATCTATTGGTGAAAGGTAGCAAGGCCGATAGTGAGAACAGGCTGTGTCAGCTTCGTATACCCTTTCCTAAAATTGTATGTCCTGCAAGAACTATCAATACATAACCCTGCTAAGCCTCACATATAATATCCTATCCCACTATCCAGAGTCTAACCGTGCTTTGCATAACTTTTATCGGCTTAAGTTTACCAGAGTGGCTTCCTGTCCAGTAGATCAAACATGGAAACTCATCACCTTTTCATCGACCTTAAGAAACCGCTTGGCTTCAGTTTGGTGAAAAAATGGATTCAAAATTCTTCACGAGTAAGATTATGTGTACATTTTTGGCAAGAGATGGGCACCCAGCCCCTAAACCATCCATTGGATGTACACTGCCTGCTTGGTTTGGTGGCCAGCCTTGGACAAGGCAACCAATCTTAAAACCATGACTAAAATTCAGAGACTGGCGTGTATTGGCACAACTAGTGCAATTAAGACTACACCGACTGCTGCCCTAGAAACATTCCTTTCAATAGCCCCACTAGATCTATGTATTTACGAAAGAGTTGGCGGCCAAAAGGGCCCTACGACTCAAAGAGTGTTAAAATTGGAAACGGGGCCACTGTGGACACAGAACCATAATGAACTACACCGACATAGACATTCAAACGGACTATATTTCACCGTACCTAGATTTGAACCCAGTTGTACTAACAGATTTCCCAACAAGAGAACTCTGGAAGGAAAACCGGGTCTTAAATGCAAATCATAATTCGGTTTTTACGGACGGTTCCAAAACGGAAGCTGGGCTAGGGTCCCAAACTTTTGCAGTATTTTCCAAGGGGAAGTGCTAGCAGTTTGCGAGGCTGCAAAATATCATTCCACATGTGGACTGATAAATAAAAACATTGACATCTTCATAGGCGGCAATTAAAGCCATTTCATCAATTGTCACAAAGTCAAATCTGGTTGATCGTTGCTGTAGTGAGTTGAGATTGTTCGGTGAATCAAACTCAGTCACCCTTCGATGGGTCCCGGGACATAGCGACATTTATGGTAATGAAATGGCAGATGAACTGGCCAAAAACGGTTCATCACTTGAACCGAGCCACTCTGTACCATGGGTACTTTAAGCCACTGGAACAGGAAAAAAGTAGAATTCATCAGAGCATTCTCAAGGCCGCTAACGAAAGATTTCCCAGGAATTGACACGTGTCGGATTTGGAGGAATCTCTGGCCAGATAACAAAAAACAAGGAAACAAGGTATTTACTTAAGCTTAGCAGATCTAAACAGTCTATCTTGGCTGGAATCCTAACGGGTCACAACTCAATAGGAACCCACATGACCAGAATTGGCATTAGCTCATCTGTTCTTTGTAGAGGGTGTCAGGACGAAGAGGTGGAGGAAGCTCATCCCACTTCCTTTGTGAATGCTCCAGCCTAGTCAGAAATAGTCGGGGGCCCGTTAAATTAGAAAGTTAAGCTACGATTAGACGGTCAACGCATATGGTCAACGCGTTGACTCTCTGACGTCAAAATGACGTAAGATTCTGTTGTATGTCGTGTGGTCGTCAGCGCAGAATACTGTCCAGCGTTGACGGCTGCGTTGACACTCTCGTTGACACGAATTTAAAGGTCAAAGGGTTGATTATTTTCGTGGGCCGTATAATCACCCTGTCAACACAGTTAGGACACACTGACAGTCTACTCACTAACGTGTTGACTGTATCTTTACGTTGATACAGCGGCCTTTTCTGCCGTGTCATCGTACTCTGCGTTGACCTTCATCTCAATCTCAAAAATTTTGTATTTTTTGAGTATTTTCAATACATCAATAGTTGAAGGCTTGACAGATGAGGGGGGTGAACTATACTTTGACGGCAAAAGTATATTTCAATCCAATTATCACCAAATTGCCCTAAAATCTCTTTTTTCCGGAGCACTACAAAAATTTCTTAAATATCTGATTTTTAAGATGTTTTTTAATCCATCGACATCGTAGCCATCTTTTAATGGAACTTGACAGTTGATGGCTTGCCAGATGCAATACAAGCAAATTTTTTTTTCTGGAGCAGTAAATAAACTTCAAAAAATTCTTATTTTGTTTAGGTTTTTTAATTCATCCACATTGTATTGTTCGATAATATCGCTGTCAATGTCATGTGATGGTCACGTCAACGTACAAAATGTTTCAATTTTTCTCTTGTTAACTATGTGTCGACGTTCATATGTTTGGATGTGGTCAAGTAGTATAATCGTCAATACGTTGACACCAGAGGGTACCAATTGCGTTGACACAGGTAACACGTCAACGTATTTTGAGACAACATTGCCAAGTAGTGCCGTCATTCGTGTGATCGTCAATGCTTCAGACGTCTACGTTGACTGTATATTGACGATGTTTCTGATGAGGTCAAGAAGTCAATGCGTTGACCATTTACGTTGACCGTCTAATCTAAACTTAAGTATTTTCAGTAATTAGTCCAGTCATCACGTCATGAAAAAGGGCCTGACCTTGCGCGCAGAGGCACTGTCTGATTTTTTTTCATGGATCGATATAGGCTCATTTAAAAAGCTTAAATCCAAATTTGCACCACCTGACAACTTTTTTTACCAAAGTTATTGGTAAAAATGTGTTTTTTGCCATTTTTTCGTCTTTTGTGAATATCTCGGCTGCAGTATGTCGCACAGAAAAAAATAAAACATGGATTTATTTATAATAAGATTAGCTATTATATTATAAAAATATTAATTTGTTTAAACAAATTTAAAAAAAGTTATAGTTAGTTGAAGTAAGTTTTTATTGTTTGAAAATCACTCACTTGAAGTTTTTATTTTTTGTTTTTAAAGTCTTTGTAGTTACCTACAATTTAAAAAAAGAATCAGCCCTTAACTACTAACACAAGCCAAGAAATAAATTTATGAACATAGGTAAGTCAGCGCACCCACGCAATTTTATGTTTTTAGGTTTTATTTTATATCTCAGCCCCAGTATGTCGAAAAGTTAAAATTAAAAAGTTTTATTATTTATAATAATTCTTTCTATCAACTTGCGCTAAATTCAATTTGTTTAAACAAATAGAAAAAAAGTTACAGTTCATTAAAAGGTTTTTTTGTCTTGATTTTATACGAAAAAATCATAACTATTGAAAAAAAACTGTATTAAACGGTACTTTTTTTCAGGTTTACTTTTTTTGTTGTAGTCCTATAAATTTTCTATAAATTAAAAAAAATTAGTCCATTATGACAAACAGGAGCCAAGTTATTCATGAATTAAAAATGACGCGTCAGTTTACCAACGCATAACAATATTCTTTCTTTTTTTTTGTTAATAGGCTATTGTTTATGTCCTAAAAAACACCTTTGAAGATTGTTACAATAAAATTCCATGAACGTCTTACTTCCTTATTGACCTGTTTTTTAGCCTATTCACAAAAAAAAGAAAGAATATTGTTATGCGTAACAGCGTTTCCCCCCTACTACAGTTGTGGTGTTTTTACTACATTTTATTTGCCAAAAAAGTCAGTACGTACAATCCTAAAATATTCAGAAAACACTACAATTTTAGAATTTCAGAAAATATAAAATCTTAACAAAAAAATTGATTAAAGTTCTGTTCGCATACTTCCCAAAACTACGAATTTCTACGTATCAGGCTCTGAGTTCTGTCAAGGTTCGTATATAAAAAAAAAATTGTACTAAAATTCTGATTGTATGGAATAAAATATCTACGTAAGGATTATTGAAAATTGGGGGAAAAATTAAATTATGATTTGATTTGAAAATCGCAAAAAACAGTCAATTCCCCTTCGCTAAAACACTAAATAAGAATGTTTTGTTTTTAGATTATAAACGATGTCAAACCCACTTTATATTTAAACAATTTCATTAAAGTTAAAATCGTCAAAGCCTGATTTTAATTTTTAAGTATAACTCTAGCTCGTATGACTTCTGTCACATTTTTTCTCAGGAACTGTCATTGATTTAGGCGAGTTTAACTTTAACTTGTTAAAAAAAAAGGCTTTAACGCTCGTGTTTATAGTTAAGGAAAAGTTAGAGAGCTGCATCACAGTTGAAAATTGTTAATTAGTGTCACGTTTATGTCCTTAAAAAAGGGTGTTTATAATTTTGCGCCACTAGTTCTAAAGAAATGATAAAAGTCTGCAATATCTATCCTAATTTTGAAGTGATTTTATAGTTACAAAGGTTATTAAAGTAAAAAATTTGAATTATTTGATAAGTAATTTTTATTAAAATTTCTAAAATTCGATAGGTTTAAATAATTCAGTTAGTGGTTTTTTTACGTTTTCAAGTAAATTAAATCAGCAACGCTCACGCTACATTTTCAACCAGTAGGGGGGCAACACTGGTTGGTAAACTGACGCGTCATTTTTAATTCATGAATAACTTGGCTCCTGTTTGTCTTAATGGACTAATTTTTTTTAATTTATAGAAAATTTATAGGACTACAACAAAAAAAGTAAACCTGAAAAAAAGTACCGTTTAATACAGTTTTTTTTCAATAGTTATGATTGTTTCGTATAAAATCAAGACAAAAAAACCTTTTAATGAACTGTAACTTTTTTCCTATTTGTTTAAACAAATTGAATTTAACGCAAGTTGATAGAAAGAATTATTATAAACAATAAAACTTTTTAATTTTAACTTTGCGACATACTGGGGCTGAGATATAAAATAAAACCTAAAAACATAAAATTGCGAGGGTGCGCTGACTTACCTATGTTCATAAATTTATTTCTCGGCTTGTGTTAGTAGTTAAGGGCTGATTTTTTTTTTAAATTGTATGTAATTACAAAGACTTTAAAAAAAAAAATAAAAACTTCATCGTTAGATGAGCTTTTTTCTTAATAATCACGAGAGTGATTTTCAAACAATAAAAACTTACTTCAACTAACTATAACTTTTTTTTTATTTGCTTAAACAAATTAATATTTTTATAATATAATAGCTAATCTTATTATAAATAAATCCATGTTATATTTTTTTCCGTGCGACATACTGCAGCCGAGATATTCACAAAAGAAGAAAAAATGGCAAAAAACACATTTTTACCAATAACTTTGGTAAAAACAGTTGTCTGGTGGTGCAAATTTGGATTTAAGCTTTTTAAATGAGCCTCTACCATCCATGAAAAAAAATCAGACAGTGCCTCTGCGCGCAACGTCAAATGACCTAACGACTGGACTAAATAGTATTTTCATGTCTGTTGCCTTCAAAATGGCAATGAAATGAGACAAATCTGAAATGACTTAACAAAAGGTTATTGCGAATATGCAAGTCATTAAAACTGATGATAGCGCAACAGTTAAACAAAAACAGTGAAACATCCATTAAACTCCTAAAGTTCTTGAAAATTAAAAGATTTGGGTAATAGATATATATTCAAATTAATTGTAGGTACTAAAGCAAGAAGGCAATAAAGAATTATTATTCATGTTATCCAATTACCTTTTTAGCTTTAATGGCCTTTGCCTTTTTAAGGATAATAAACCCTTTTTCTAGATTATCAATTTTCGCATTATAAAAAAAAGAATGAATAAAATATAAAATAATTTATGACTTTCTTTTTGCGAATAAAAAAAAATCCAACCTTTCATTAGCGTGAAATTTTCACAATGAAATTTTGTCATTGTTTTAACTTCAAAAAGTAATTATTTTCAGTAAAAAAAAAAATATTTTATATCAAGTCTCACGTGCCGCGGATATCTACTGAGCAAACAAGTAAAATAAACATTTTTAATCATTTTTTCATGAATTTATTCTCCATGATGTTGCCAGGTAAAACATTGTTGATCATATATAAGTCATGACTACTTTAATATACCCATAGGTATTTTTTTTTTGTATATTATTTCATTAATATTCATGGCATTTATTTGATGAGGAAAAATAATAAATAAATTGGTAAACATATCCGGGTGTGTTTTAACAAGGCCCTTTGTGTATTTATATTGTTGTTGCTGCTATTGATGTATATGTATTTAAAATATATTTTTTTAATTAACTTCGGTAGAAAACAAAATATGGAACATATTCTTTGGGAAATTGCTATAAATATCGTGTCGTCGCGAGAAGTGGTATAGTATGATCTATATGTATTGTATATCGTATACATGTCATATTATAACAGTTTACTTTCATCGACAAAATGCCTATTACATATTTTACTTGAAAAAATTAAAACTATATCTATCTTTCAAAAAGCGAAAAATGTTACTTTTGGCTACCACAGCGATGATAGATACAAGCAGGCAGCAGGTTGATGGAATGCTGTATTCCGGGGAAGATGAAAGAGAGGGTGGCCAAAGACTGCATGGTGTCGGAATTATGTTGAACGAAGAAGCGAGGCATAGTTTGATCTCCTGGGCGCCCATTTCTGCGAGATTAATGTCAGCAAGATTTCGTTAAAAAATCCGTAACGTCACAATTATTCAGTGCTACGCCCGCCCCCACAAATGAAGCGACCGAGGAAGACAAAACCGCGTTTTACACTTATCTTAACTCGGTTTACAGGAGTGTTCCGAGAGCCGACATCATAGTCGTTATGAGAGACCTCAATGCCCAAGACAGTTCAGACTGTAACGGGCTGGAACGCGTGATGGGAAGAAATGGCCTGGGGTCACGGAATGAAAATGGTGACTTACTTGTCCATTTTTGTAACGCGAATCGTCTTGTGATAAGTGGGACTGTATTTAAGCAACAAAAAAACCTGGGTGCATCCGGATGGTCATGATTCAGCAGCGATGGGGGAAGGCAATGTGTGATGTCCGGAGTATAAGAAATGCCGATGTGGGAAGCGACCACCATTTGGTTCTGATAGGTCTCAAACTACGAACCGCTGCTGTTCAAAAACCAGCGCAGGATGCAGCAAGGAGCTCAAAATTCATAACGAATGCTTTAAATTACCCCAACACACATATGTCGAAACTATGTTACCAGCCTAAACGACAGATCCTCGTCATTAAACGGAATCCAGCATTCAACAATTGATGAGATGTGGGGTGAAATTAAGTGTTTGTATGGAGGCTGGATCTGAAACTGTACCCAAGCGAACGAGACGTAGAGACTCTTGGATATCCCAAGCACCTGGGATAAGATTGAACTTCGCAAATCGTTGAAAATCCAAATAAATGCCGAAGCAGATTGTCAACGAAAGGCCGACTTGCGAAGAGAAAAAAAAAAGCAACACTAATCATCCTGTAATGGATGTGGATGGCACACTTTAGGTATCAATTGAGGATCAGCTTCGTAGATGGAAGGACCATTTTTGTGCCCTGCTAAATGAGGATTCAGTTGAGCAGAGTGCTGAAGTGCCCCAACTAAACGAGATGCGCAGGTCCTATAGGGGTATTGACATCGAACCCCCGTCAGAATCGGAAATCCTTACATCAATAAATCTTCTCAAAAACAACAAGGCAGCTGGACTGGACGGAATACCAACTGAATTCCTGAAAGCCGATCCCGTAACAGCGGCTAGTATTTTACATCCGTTGATGCAAAGCATTTGGGAAAACGAAAGCTATCCCAGTGACTGGAAGGATGGTGTGATTGTTAAGTTGCCAAAGAAAGGTGACCTAAAGAATTGCAACAATTGGCGTGGTATCACCGTGATGTCCGTTTTCCCAAAACTAATGGCAACCATCATTCTCGAGCGAATAAAGGATAGAATCTAGTCTACACTCAAGAGGCATCAAGCTGGCTTCCGCAGTGGTCGATCGTGTGTTGACCATATCAACACCCTGCGTATCGTCCTCGAGCAGTCGATGGAATTTCAATCCCGCTTTACCTCATGTTTGTGGATTTTGGCGTTTGATCGAGTTAACCGAGATTGTATATGGAGATCGTTGCTTGATAGAGGAATTCCGCCAAAAATTGTTGCCATTATTAAAGAGGCCTATAACAACGCAAAGTGTTTTGTTTTACACAATTGGCAGCTATCCGACTCCTTCGTAGTGCAACAGGGTGTGAGACAAGGGGATATTATATCGCCAATTCTTTTCCTGCTGGCGATGGACGAAGACGTATTGACGGCCAGTGTTGGCACAGCTGAGCGATAGGATGTTCGATGGAGACCGTTCGAGAGGCTCAGTCATTTAGACTATGCCGATGACATATGTCTACTGGCAAATAACATCAAAGGGCAGAACGGGATGTGCCAAACACTGCAAGTAAAGGGAGAGTCGAGTGGTCTTAAAATAAATAGCAAAAAGACAAAAACAATGCTCACAGGCCGCTCCACACAGCAGCGTATTATTCTGCAGGAGACGCCAGTTGAAGTAGTGGAACAGTTTAACTACCTTGACAGTATTGTTTCTGCAAACGGTGGTACCGATCTGGATCTGGACGTTTAGTAGAATAAATAAAGCTCGTGCTGCTCTGTCGGTACTCTGTCTCCAATTTGGAAATCCAATCAAATCTCCTTACGCACTAAGTTGAGATTCTTCGAATCCAATGTCAAATCCGTGCTGTTATATGCTTGTGAAACCTGGAAAGTCACGTCTACCATTTCGAAGAAATTGCAGGCTCTCGTCAATCGCTGTCTTCACCACATCCTAAAGATTCGCTGGCCACAAATAATATCAAATAAAGAATTGTGGCGCATGACAAGTCAAGAGCGGCTGGATGTCGACATAAGAAAGCGTAAATGGGTTGGATTAGTCACACACTGAGGAAACCAAACGATGAAATTGCAAAGCATTCCTTCGAATGGAACCCTCAGGGTGCACGGCGGCGGCGGGTTGGATGACCAAGAACAACATGTAAATCAACTATCTTAGCGGAAGCAGAATCCCAGAGAAAGACGTGGCCACAGCTGAAGTACCTTGCAGCAGACCGTGAAGGATGGAGGCGTTTTGTTGACGCCCTATGCCCCAACCGGGGTTACAGGACACGATGATGATGATGAGCGGCAACGATGACGACGGCTGATGACGTTGACTTACTGTCTTTACGTCATCTTGCTGAAGTATCGCCATGTTCATCCAAAATTGTTTTCATTGTCGTGGTCATTGTGTTCGTTTCACTGTGGTCGCGCACTGCTCATTTACACAGAGAACTGTGTCATGGTTTTCTCGCTATGGGCTCACAGTGACATTTGTACGTGGTTTTTCCATATTAAGCATGTTATGTCACTTTGGTCTCGCTATGGTCTCACCATAGTTCTTTTTTCAAAATAAATATTTTATATCCCCCCTCTACAGGACTTTGAAAGTGACTTTTCATTCCCAAAACTGTCTTTTTCCATCCATGCAAGGGGAGGGGTGGCAGAAAATCAATAATGTAGTCCTATGGTTTCAAGGACACAGAATCCAACGGCAGTTCTCGGGGTCATCGTTCAACCCCTGGTTTTCGATTTATAAGTACCATGACGGGATTTAAACTGATAAGTGGCAACCCTTATCTTGGCCTCCTGATAGTGTTGCCATCTTGACAACTTAAACGTTAAGCTAGGACATGAACTATTTGTGTACTAAAGCTCAACCCGTCAGGTCAAAATAAAAGGTTGAAATAGCTGAAAAAAAAAATTTTAAACTCTGTGAGTATTTTTTTTTTCCGTGGGTAGGTGCAAAACCTGCATCAGGCTCTATGAGGACCGAAAAACTCGTGCTCATAGAAGTGTGAGATTCTTACTACACTAAAACCACCTCCACTTCCAGATTGCAACTAAGTTGAAACTTATCTACCAATTTATTTTTAACGAAGTTAAGTAACGTGTTGCAGGTAACTTTCTGGTGAAAGTTCCTGCTTATTCCGCGATTTTAAAGCGGTTTTCCGTTCACCGCACCAAGTCGGAAGGTTTTGTTCTTTGCAGACGGCGTACTAAATTCGACTCGTCAAGAATGTCAATAATAGTTGGATTAGCGTGGTCTAATAGCTGATTTCTATGTTTTCGCGTGAAACTCTTTATTTCGTCTCGAACCGTTGGAATCCCGAGATCCCTGTGAAGATCTACGTTTCTTATATACCATGGTGCATTTACAAATGATCTAAGCAATTTATTTTCAAACATTTGTAAGTTATTTAAATTTGTATCGCAGGTACAACCCCAGAGTTGTATACCGTAAATCCAGACAGGTTTAAGTACCTGCCTGTATAAAATCAACTTAATATCAATACTAAACTTGGAATATTTACCGAGTAACCAGTTCATATCTCTTTATTTACTTTTTAGTTCTTCGCATTTCTTTTTTACGTGCGGCTTCCATTTTAATCTAGAGTCATTCCCAAATATTTTGCCTCATTCGCAAATGGAACATGACCGGTATTTAGAAAGGGCAATCTATTTATTTTTTTTATACGTAAAGTCCACGTGGACTGCAGTGGCGATTCCTGGTCTTAGGCTTTGGGTTAGCTACGTACCTTGGGAAAGTTTTAAATAAATAAGCCAAATCACAACTTTTAATTTTATTTACAAAGTTGAAAAGAAAATAAACAAAACCTGTAATCCATAAATAATATGGATATTTTAAGAAATTAATTTTATTTACAAAGATAAAAAAAAAAAATAAACAAAATCTGTATTCCATCTATACCTATACATCTATACATCTATACACATAAATAAAATTGGAGTGTCTGTCGTTAATATTGAAATAGTTTCAAGTTTTTGATTTAAGGTGGTTGTTAACTTGCTAAGAAACATAACTGCATCATTTTAAATTTTTTTGTCTGTCTGTCTGTTTGTCCGCGGTAACCTTCAAAACAGCAGAAAAGTTTAAAATGGGCCTTTACGTACATGTAGTGGACAACTCTGGGAGTAATCTAGGGTACTTTTAATTGTAAAAATGTTAACGGTATTTTTAAAATATTGGAAAAAGAATGAAATTGAGGGAAAATTATGTCGAAACAAAAAATTGATACAGGAAATAAAAACAAACAAGTAGAAATAATCGATTTAAAAAGTGTCAGTCAACTAAATTAGAACAATAAATTATATAGACTTAAGAGTGGTGAAAGCCTTGCTCAACATTTTGACATGCGACCAACAAGGCAACAAGGCCCTTTGACCAATACCAGTATTTTCAAGATGCAAACAAAAATGTTTTATACCTTACACTTCATATTCGTTCAAACTATATTCCCTCAATCTTGCAGTATTATGACGGCCCTTAAACCAAAAATAACTATTATCTAACAAGAAAACGTCTTATAACAGGCATTAAGTTTAATTTTCACACCAAAAATCACAGATTCCCAGAACATTTCCAACAGTTTTTTTTATTTACAAAAACTTGAAACTACTGGATTTCCTAAATAGCCTATTGAATAGACCGGAAAATGAGGGGTATAAAGGAACAATTACGTGCAAGGGTTTTTCTTATTGAATATGTTTGTTTGGCCCATAAGCATGCTTAAAACCGAAAATGCTACTAAATTCACCCATGCGTTTCTGAGAGAATGGTCACACTGGCCACTTTTCAGTATTTTTGGTATAACTCGAAAACTAAGCCGAATTTGACAATTTTACATTTAATACTTTTTGTTCGAAATTAAATTTTCTATTGGAATGGACTGTAAAACAAATTTTACGAAAAAATTTAAGCAGGAAAAGTTAACAAAAACGAACCTAAAAAAAATCAAAAAATCAAGGATATCTAAATTTTTTAATAAATTGTGCATAACTTTTTTTGAATCAAAGATACGGTCAATACATGCATGGACAAAATAAAGTAGAGACTTAAGGCCTTAATATGGCATGTTCAAAAATTAATATTTGTTCAAAATTGACAAAGATATTCCCGTTCAAACCTTATCATTTCTTATAATTTTTCGCAGTTTTGGCCCTAAAGTCTCTTTTTCGGTACAATATGGCAAATTTCACTTTCGTAAAAATGTTCGAAATAAAAATTTCGATATAATATGACATAAGAACTATAGAGAATTTATAAAAAGGATGTAAGTTCGCAATTTCGTTTTTCGGCTGTTTTTAAATGCTTTCAGACCTACAGGCCGAACGGCTGGTCCGATTAACATAAGATTTGGTACTAGTTGCTAGGAACGTTAAATTTGTCATAAAGCACTAAAAAATAGGCTTTCGGGCAAAAACTGTGAAAAATGATTTGAAATGGTAAAGTTTGAATGGATATATCTCTGTCAATATTCAAATAATATGGCTTTTTTAACATGTCATATTAAAGCCCTAAAACTTTAGTTTACTTTGTTAATGCATGTCTTGAGCGTATCTTTGCTCCGAAAAAAGTTTTGCGCAATTTAGAAAAAAATTTAAAAATCTTTGATTTTTCGATTTTTTTTAATGTTGGTTTTTGTTTACTTTTGCTGCTTAAATTTTTTTAAGAAATTTTCTCATCTATCCATTTCGATAGAAAATTTAATTTTGAACAAAAAGTATTAAATGTAAAATTGTCAAACTCGGCTTAGTTTTCGAGTTATACCAAAAATACTGAAAAGTGGCCAGTGTGACCATTCTCTCAGAAACGCATGGGTGAATTTAGTAGCATTTTCGGTTTTAAGCATGCTTATGGGCCAAACAAACATATTCAATAATAAAAACCCTTGCACGTAATTGTTCCCTTTTAAAAGGTCTATTCAATAGGCTAAAAGCCTAATTTTAAAGTCCCTTTTTTAAAACTTTAGGATGAAATTTGACTAGTTAATAGGATTTCAAGGCTTAAAGGAATAACACATGAATTATTCTGCGTTTATACAAGTTGAAAAACTAAGAAATAACACAGATTATGAGCTTATTTTCAAAAAGTTTTGGACTACTGGGAGTGTTCGAAATTAGGCGACTCTACTGTAGAAATAATTATTTTTTAACAAGTTTTGAGAAACTATCTGAAAGTACTAATCTTCTTCTTCAAATATTAGTTTATATCTGTCCAATATCTTCTTTCCTCTCTGATCAATCCTTTGTTGAAATGTAAGCGTTTGGCATATTTTATCATACACGGTTTATTTAACATGAAGAAATATCGAGTGAAGACTAAGAATTTCTCGGAAAGTAAGTGAGATATTGAAAAGATTTAAACTGATATTTGAAGAAGAAGATTATAGTACTTTCAGATAGTTTCACAAAACTTGTAAAAAATAATTATTTCTATATGTTAAAAGACTTCAAAAATAGCAACAAAAAAAAAACGATTTTTGATCATTTTCTAACGGCAATTTCTTAAAAATCCGAGCTGATAGCCAAAAACAGATGACGGATTTGAATTCAGCACCCAAAAATATACTGAAAACCAATCCTCACTGCCTGTACTAAAAAGTAAACCTTTATTTATAAGCCTTTTTAGTTTTGGCAAAATACTTTTTTCCCTTTACGTTTTTGAGTTACCATTTTTATTTTCGAAACTATAATTATGAATCTAACATTTTTTTTTTTTTTTGAAAGCTCATCTTGATACCATTATAATATATTTTTTCAGATTTTTTCTATCAATAAAACGAAAGATATAAAGAAAAATGCGAAATATTTTTTTTGTCAAAATACTTCTTCCGACTATTTTATATTTACTCACATAAATAATCGCCAAACTATTAAATAATCAGTTAATTATTCCCACTAAGCTGTCGATTCAATAACAAATCTCTATTTAATCAAATAATGGCAAAAATAAGCACACGCATATCCACCAATATCAAAACAAAAAAGAATTCATACCTGCTTGCACTCCGCTTTCGAATTTGAACGTAACGCCTTTTAGTTTAGCGCATTGTTTTGCGCTAAACCTTCCCTTTATTTTACTGTGACGTGAAGTAAAAAAGGCACCAACACTACTACATGGATTGTATGAAATTGGTTAGCGCAAATTCTAGCGCTAAACAAGGTTCCAACGGAGACATTTTGTATGAAAGCTTTGTATTGCTTGCAGGGAAAATTGATTTGAAAATGTGGGTAGGTAGTTTGGTAATTATTTATGCCATTGATTATTGCAATTAATATTTGTAAATACTTTAATTTCGTAATCGTTATGCTTATGATAAGGAGGTGCATATGAAGATAATATAATCTAATATATTCATTTAAATTGTTGGTTTAGCGCCGCTAAACCAGCCAACTGAGAGGAATCGCCCCTGGTGGACTGACTTTTGTTCATTGAGCACTATTCGCCATGTTTTTGTCCACTCATTAACATTATTGAGAGCATTTTGTAATTTAATCGTAGCTTCGTTAATCGTTTTGCCTACTGCTAGTATTGCAATATCATCAGCAAACGTTGCTACGATAGTGTCTTCTGTTTGAGGTATATCACGTGTAAATAGAAGGTACAAAACTGGACCTAAAACACTACCTTGTGGTACCCCAGCCACTATTTCTTTGAAATTAGAATATTCATTTCCGTGTCTTACACGAAAAAGTCTGTTTTCTAGATATTCGTTAAGAATTTTATAAAGTCCTACAGGCAGAACTTGTCGTAATTTGAGTTTGAGGCCTTCGTGCCACACCTTGTCAAACGCTTGCGACACATCCAAAAAGACCGTCGAACAAATTTTCTTTTCTTCAAGAGCTCTCTCAATTACGTCAGTTATTCTATGCACTTGATCAATTGTTGAATGCTTGCTTTTAAATCTGAACTGATGTTCAGGTATTAATCGTTTCTCTTCTATTATAGGCTGCAGGCGCAGGAGTAGTATTCTTTCAAAAACTTTCGATATTATTGGAAGAAGCGAAATCGGTCTGTAAGAATTCTTTTCATGAGATGGTTTGCCAGGTTTCGAAACCATTATGACTTCCGCAACTTTCCATTGGCTTGGAACATATTCTAGCCTTAGAGTGGCATTTTTATTATATAAAGGAGGTTAATTAATCCTTTATGAGGAAGCATATTTAATATTTCCGCTGTTATTAAGGCATACCCCGGAGCTTTGTTAGACTTTAGCTTCTTTATTTCTCTGTTCAATTCAGCGAGCGTAGCATTTCTGGTTCTGTAGTTCTCACTTGAGCTAAAACTCATTTTAATATTTCCATTGAGTGCTTGCCCATCAGAAGGTGAATATATGTAATGTTTAAGGCAATTGAAATAATATTGCGTTCCAGGTTGTTACAAAAAAACATCGCATAACCATAGCTTTTGAGTTATTCCCGTAACCCGTACATGTATCTTCTTAATAGCATGTCGGACTGTGTTATAGTTTTTTGTTTGATACTTCCAAGTAGATATTAAAAAAATTTATAAACACAATTAGAATTTCAAGATTTTTCAACTCCTCGAAATCCTGCGAACGCTTATGAGTATCCTATCTACGTATATACTTGATAACTCTAAAATTGATATGACTACTTTACTAAATTCAACCGCTTTATACCTATTGAACTTAAAACAGAAAACATTCCCAGAATTTTAATACAGCTCATTATATTTCCATTTAACACCACAGTTTTTTGTTTTCTAATTACATATTTCCATGGAAAATACGCATTCATCCTCTCGACACTTAACTGAATGATAGAATTATTTTATTTAGAATGTTTTGAATTCCTAATTCTCTTTACAGAAGTGTGGATTCTAAACTGAATAACTGGAAAACTCTCACCAAGTAATCATAGTACTTACGTACATATAGATATATGAAAAGCCGATTAGCGGATAAAATTTTACGAATTCTCATAAAGCTTTTCATGATTTATATCCTCACTTATAAATATATTAGGTCGTAGTATTGTTACAATAATTATCCTGCACATTAGATTTTCCGTCGAATTAATTCAACAATGTTTAGATTTATTTTTTGTATTAATAAAACGCATGACTGAATTGTATGAACTTGCTCTAGTACCTATACACAATGGCTACAATCTAAAACGTGGTAAGACATTGGAGATCAAAGGTAGGTAGGTATAATGATTCGATAATTACACTTACAGGTACATACATATGTACGATTATCAACAATTTTATTAACAAAACTCAAAAATATCCAGTACCTACATATTGTGGGTTTTATTGGCTCTCAAAACGAAAACTTCATTAAAGTCAAGTTCAAATTTTGGAAGGTCATAGTTATTGATGTGAGCAATAAATCAAGTAACAAAACGAAAGCTTAACAACATTATTATTACCTTTCTACAAAAGACACCACTCAACTTAACTCATATTAGGGCTTACATTGTCTTTTGTAAATGTCAAAACACTTACGACCTTCCCATGTGATTTGAAATTAATTTTAATTGCAGATGAAAATCCTCACAGCGAAGAGTGACGAAGACTGGTCTGCAGAATAATAATTCCAGGAAACAAATCTCCCATTGTGTTGTCGTGTCCTGGTGTTCTGAGCTAACTCCGCAGTAATTAAGCAGTGTAATTGAATATTCATATATGGAAAGGCACTGCTGCACAAACATTTATCAATGAATCATGATGTACATATTTGTAATCAAAATGTAGGTATATACTTGGGGTTGTTTTATGGTTGTTCCGAGATTTAATATCATCCCATTAGAAATCAGATGGACGAAAATCTGAACGGTACCAGGGCACAATATGATTGCCATTGCATTCTACTTATACAATAAATTATTATATGTGATTGTTGTGATGCTTGATTTAATGTCAATATACATACATATTATGAAATATCCTTCGAAGTCGTAAATGTTATGGTTTGCATGTTTTCTGATGAAATACTAACTTGTAATGGCTTGTTACAAGAGATCTCAATGTGAACATAATGTATTTGATTGTGATGTCTATTAAATTATCTCCATATCTATTTTTTTATACTATTAACTATTGCTCCAAGTTTAAAAATGTTGGTAGAACTTTAGTGGTCAACGGCGAACGCACAGTGGTCCGTTTGTTGATTTTCGGCGACATAAATCATTTTCCACGCCAAATCTTGATTTGGGGATGCTGAATTCTATGATACTGTCTATATTGTTCTTGTTCTATTTCAAACAGGGGCTTCACAATTTGGATAAGAAGACGGTCCCAAATTTAAAAAAAAAATGTTGTTGAATTCAGGAACTGAGTCAAGTTTATGTTTTAAATATCCTTAAATATGTGTCTGACGTATACTTTCATATAAAAATGATTCCAAAATATGTTGAAATTTTTTCTGGTTGCATTATTTAAATCTGACATCAACCAAAGAATTCTGAGAGTTGGCAGTTGGAAAAACCATAAAACTACCATTAGCCGCGTTTTATTATCGCTCATAGCCCATATGGTTCACCTCGTGAAAATAAAACGATGTGGGTTAGTGCAAAGCAGTGCTGTATATCAGTCTCTGTTTTTCTTATGTTTATTTGTTTTTCATGTAAGCACTTGTCTCTTTTCCTCTCTATTCCTAATACTGCTGACAAATCGCTGACATCCATTTCCTTTCACAATAGTAAATAGCCCTCTGCTGATCAGAGTGAAAACCTCTATCTGCGTTATTGAAATTAACCTCGATAGAAACCTAGATCCCATGTGGTTTTTGTAATGCATGTTAAAAGATAACCTCGACCCAGACCCAGAGATAATAAAACGCAGCTAATAGCAGCTAAAATGCATTACAAAAACAACATGGCATCTAGGTTTCTATCGAGGTTAATTTTAATAACCTAGATAAAGGTTTTCACTCTGATCGGCAGAGGGCTATTTACCATTGTGAATGGATGTCAGCGACTTGTCAGCAGTATTAGGAATAAAGAGGAAAAGAGGCAAGTGCTTACATGAAAAACAAATAAACATAAGAAAAAAAGAGACTGATATGCAGCACTGCTTTTGCACTAACCCATGGTATAAAAATACAAGGTATGTTGTATATGAGATGAAGGGTCGAAATATTTTGTTTTGTGTGACGTCATAGCGAGTATTCACCAACACATAGCTTTAAAAAATAAATTATTTACAGCCCTATTATTGACACGATTCAAAACTAGTTTTAACGTAAAACTATTTCTACATAGTCTGGGAGCCCACCGTAAGATTACTTATCTCATCGCGGTCACGCAAAAATTGGATGCCAACCGATAGCTTTAGTCAAAACATTTAAAAAACAGCTTGTCGGACAAGCTTTATCTGGTCGCAATGGTTAGAAAATGCACTTTTCAGGTTGCATTTTCCGCTAAATGTACCTAGAATACAAGCAACTTATATAAATGGGGTATCAAATGAAAGCTTGGACTGTCCTCTACACGATAGCAATGGTCGGACAGAGGTTTTTGGCTGTTGCCACGAGTCCGAACACTTTTCTAAAATTAGAGATTTTGTGCATCCTTGGACGAAAATGAAAAAAAAAGTGGTTAAGGCCACTTTCCTAACCATTTGAAATGATTTTACTCAGTTTTCCCTGATGTAAGACGCAGTGTTAAAAAAAGACCATTTTTTTAAAAAATAGTCGAACTCGTCGTAACAGCCAAAAAAAGTCAGTTCGACCAATGGTATCGTGTAGAGGACAGTCATAGCTTTCAGTTGATACCCCATTTATATAAGTTGCTTATATTAAAGGTACATTTAGCGGAAAATGCAACCTGAAAAGTGCATTTTCTAACCATTGCGACCAGATAAAGCTTGTCCGACCAGCAGTTTTGTAAATGTTTAGACTAAAGCTATCGGTTGGCATCCAATTTTTGCGTGGCCGCGATTAGATAGGTAATCCTACGGTGGGCTCCCAGACTATATAGAACTAGTTTTACGTTAAAACTAGTTTTGAATCGTGTCAATAATAGGGCTGTTAGTGTTTTACTTGAAATTTAACAAAACATAACTTCAAAACTTAAAAAATCTATTGTTTTACTTTGAGTTTTAATAGCAAATTGCTTCAAAACATAAACAATTTCTGTTTACTTTCTTTGCCATAAATGACGAGATCATTCACTCGCAATGACGTCACGAATCAATTGCCTGAGCTGTCAAGCATACCTTGTTATTCTTATACCATGGCACTAACCCACATCGCTTTATTTTCACGAGGTGAGCCATATCCCATATAGGTTATGAGCTATAATAAAACACGGCTATTATTAATGAAGCAAATAAAGTATTCTTATTTTAACGGTTTTTTCCAACAATCAACTATCAGAATTCCTAGCCTGATGTCAGATTTAAATAATGCAACTAAAAAAATAAAAACATTATTAAAGTTATTACTTAATATAATTTTCGATTTTTTCGAGCTTCTGAGTAGTTGACCTTTTTACTTGCGATATAGGTACTATAAGGCAAGTTTTTGATTCGTGCGAAAAAAAAATTGAGATAATAATCACACATGATAATTACGATGATAGAGAACACCAAAACAGTGGGTGGCACAATTCTGTATGTCTGTCTGTCTATTCGTCTACAGCCTAAACGGCTTGATCGATTTTCTTCAAACTTGGTACATAGTGGTTTTTGGTGATTATGCCCACAATTTTTTTTAAATTTTTTTTTAGAACCAAAAATAACGGTAACTGCCATACCATTTCTTTTAGCAATTATACATAATCGTATTTTTATCAAGAACGGCTCGAAAACTTTTCTTAGAAAAAAAATCAATACATTTATTTTAGTTATGGCTTTCTTTGGGTGGAAAACCATTTTTCAAAAATGGTTATTAATGGTACCTCCCAAAGAACCATTTTTCAAATTTTTGATTTTCTTCAAAACGGTATAACCGATTTCAATTATTTTTTTTAAGAGGCTTCCAAAAAATATAAATACTTTTGTGTACCAAAATGTTTGAAAAAATATTTTTTGGATTTTTAAAAAATACTTCAAAATTTTTTTTTGAAAATCAAATAATTCGAAAACAACATGATCGATTTTCTTGAAACTCGATGGTTAAGAGTTTTTAAGTACTTTCTAAAATATTTTCAGAAAAAAAATTACATTTATGAAAAAATAACGGCACCTTCCATACAAAAGTTAAAAAACCGCAAAGGAAAATATTTTGTTTGCTTAAAAACGACTCCTACGATTTTGATTAAACTTTTTTCATATACTAAAATTAGTACGATCTACTACCAAAAATTATAAAATTTTACACTTAGCAACTATTAATAGTACCTGTCATAGAACGTATTTTTTTATTTTGAATTTTTTCGTTATCGGCTGAACGGATTTAGATTAATTTTTGTATACACAAATTTCAGATAAGATTAAATAATATTGCATATCAAAATTTTCAAAAAAAAAGTTTTTGGATTTTTTTCTTTTTTTTGAAAATTCGATATCTCAAAAACGGGTTGACAATTTTTTTTTCAAATTTTGTTTTTACATACACATACCTTGGTGGCAATAGCGGTTTTCGCCCGCCATCGCCATTTTCTGACTTTGGTTATTAAATAATGGCTTTTTTATCGTATTTGGTAAGCATCCAATTAGGCATTGAACCTGCGCATAAGTTTTGCCTTCTAATATCAGTCTTCTAATTAGGGCACGCTATTCCGGTGTGCAGTGTTTGCCTCTTCCCATTGCTGGCAAAATTATTAAATATTTGAAGGTGTAATGGATAAACAAAAATCAAGGTATTTTGAAATATAATATTTCTTCATTTGACTCAGTTCCTGACTTCGATAATACTTGTTTCTAATGTAGAAAATAGGGACTCTAAACTGACCCAAATTGTGAAGCCTCTGTTTGCAGTACAAAAAATAGGCAGACTCACTGAATTCAGCATCCCCAAATCATTAAGAATTGGCGTGTAAAATTAACACAAAAGGACCACAGCGCGAAGCTATACGTTCATATAAAATTCGTGCACTTTTCAACTTTACAATTTTGTTTCATTTTATATAGTTTTCAACATTTTAAAGGCTAGGTACAGATATAACAACTTATGTATTTTAAAAAATAGTTGTGGCAAAAACCAAAACCAATCTGTCCGACCAGTTTTTAGCTTTCTACCCAATTTACAGAAGTTCCTAATGATGAGGAAAACATTTTCAACAACTTTCATCGACGTACCAGTTTTGCAAGGGGTTTTTTTCCGTGTCGTCGAAAAAAACCCTTTCACTGCAAATATTTTTATAGACTCTTTTGATTCTTGTTGCTTGGGATAAATTTTTCTAGGTGAAAGTTTAATTTTCCTGGTCTAGTATATACTTATTCATTTTCAACATTCCACGAATGTATTGCGAATCAGCCCAGTAGTTCTTTTATTCTTGTAAATAGAAAATCCTAGGATCGAATCTTTGATACAACCATTTTTTTATTTTTTTTTGTTTGCTCTTCGTGGCAAAGGGTTAGGTACCTATACCTACATGTACATAACTAACGAGTTCGTAGAGAAATAATAGGCTGTTGTTAGGGTCAATGTTGAACTTTCTTAGTATTCCTTAATATCTATGCACATCAATCCCGAATTACGAAATCACGAAAATACAAAAAAATCCCGAATGTCCAAAACTCCGAAGGCCAGAACTCCGAATGACAGAATCCCAAATGCCAAAATCTGCATTCTAGATTTTTGTTCTTTCGAAATATTTGCATTCATTGCATGTATGTTTTTATTTAAAGATTTTTTGCATAAGCTTATTGTCATTCTAAAAAATTTCATGATCCCACAATGAACAAAAGTCAAGCCAATAACAAAACAGTGTCTTCTTTGAAAGTACTGAAATAGTACCTTCTAAAAATGTGTAAAAATTTTGGATTTATTCCCGAATGCTTTCAAAACTTTTAAGCATTCCAATTTTAGGCAATCGGGGTTATGGCATAGCTATTGATATTCTAAAATTCGGGATTTTGTACCCTTCCTTGTTTTTATGACCACAAAAATATTCATTAATTTTTAACGTTTACAGAGATATATTCATTGCTGATGTACTTGCATTAATGGGGTTTTCCATTGTAGTCCAGTCATTAGGTCATTTGACCTTGCGCGCAGAGGCACTGTCTGATTTTTTTTCACGGATCGCTAGAGGCTCATTTAAAAAGCTTAAATCCAAATTTGCACCACCTGACAACTTTTTTTACCAAAGTTATTGGTAAAAATGTGTTTTTTGCCATTTTTTCGTCTCTTGTGAATATCTCGGCTGCAGTATGTCGCACAGAAAAAAATAAAACATGGATTTATTTATAATAAGATTAGCTATTATATTATAAAAATATTAATTTGTTAAACAAATAAAAAAAAAGTTATAGTTAGTTGAAGTAAGTTTTTATTGTTTGAAAATCACTCTTTCATGATTATTAAGAAAAAAGCTCATCTAACGATGAAGTTTTTATTTTTTGTTTTTAAAGTCTTTGTAATTACCTACAATTTAAAAAAAAATCAGCCCTTAACTACTAACACAAGCCGAGAAATAAATTTATGAACATAGGTAAGTCAGCGCACCCACGCAATTTTATGTTTTTAGGTTTTATTTTATATCTCAGCCC
This sequence comes from Dasysyrphus tricinctus, assembly GCA_963921185.1. Classification (NCBI taxonomy): domain Eukaryota; kingdom Metazoa; phylum Arthropoda; class Insecta; order Diptera; family Syrphidae; genus Dasysyrphus; species Dasysyrphus tricinctus. The sequence goes on from OY992530.1 coordinate 110,474,461, forward strand.
CAGTATGTCGCAAAGTTAAAATTTAAAAGTTTTATTGTTTATAATAATTCTTTCTATCAACATGCGTTAAATTCAATTTGTTTAAACAAATAGAAAAAAAGTTACAGTTCATTAAAAGGTTTTTTTGTCTTGATTTTATACCTTTTTTCATAACTATTGAGAAAAAAACTGTATTTAACGGTACTTTTTTTCAGGTTTACTTTTTTTTTGTAGTCCTATAAATTTTCTATAAATTAAAAAAATTAGTCCATTACGACAAACAGGAGCCAAGTTATTCATGAATTAAAAATGACGCGTCAGTTTACCAACGCATAACAATATTCTTACTTTTTTTGTGAAAAGGCTATTGATTATGTCCTAAAAAACAGGTCAATAAGAAAGTAAGACGTTCATGGAATTTTATTGTAACAATCTTCAAAGGGGTCTTTGAAGATGAGAAAACAGTGGAGTGCTATTAAATTAGAGGGTGCATTTTGGAGAAAGGGGTACAAAAGCACCCTTTTTGGTTTATTGCATATAACTCGAAAACGAAGCAAAATTTCGAGATAATTCTTGAAACTTTTTTGTAGAGAATACAATTTACTATCAAAATGGATTTTTGAAAAAGAAAAATTTTAATTTTTAGTTGGCAAAATTTTTAAAAATGCATTGCCAAAAAATGTGAAAATCGCATTTTTTGTTTTTTTTTTTTTTTGTACGTACCTATTTGCTTATAATTTTCTTACCAGCAGAGATAGGTATAGGTATTCTTTCATATAAAAGAAAGATAATTAAATTTCCTTTAAATAAATTTAAAAAAGGAACGGTTTGGATAAAAATCGACGAGAAATAGTCGTTCAAACTGGGCTGATTTTAAGTTTTAAAGCTTTATGAATGACATTTTTGGCTATTTTGATGGACTTGTTAGATAATACACTCAAACTGGATGTATTAGTGAGCCATGCCCAGTTAAGTCAAAAATAAAATAAAATTTCAATTTTTTTACAGTTTTAGGGTTCCCATCTAATTTTTTCAAAATTAAGAATAATTGCCAAAATCAACACATTTACTCTTACAAAGTCGGGTTTTGAACACATGTTAGCTTATACCTTCTCGAACAATTAACACCTATAAAATGGAGCTTCAGGAAACCATAGACCTGTGTAAGTCGGCCATAGGCCAAAACTTTTTTATAAAACGCTTAAGTAAAGATAGGCATGCGATCCACTGCTCTACAGTGGCGCAGCACAAAATAATTAAAGAATTATTAAAAAAATCCACGACTGAGTTCTTCAGTTTTACCCCCAAAGTGGATAAATGTCAAACGGTCCTCCTGAAGGGCATAGATTCCTGCACGGAACCGGAGGTGCTCTATAAGGAGCTCTGTGAAAAAGCGAGCGGCGATCTCGAGTTTATCGGGGTCAAGCCGTTCACTACAGTCAGAGCCAGACGGGAGAAGCGGTCTTTGCCGTTCTTCTTGGTTCAACTTTCGCCCAGCAGCAAACTGGATAGTTTGAGGAGTATCTCCGTCCTCAATTACCAGGTTGTAACATGGGATAAATTAAAGAGACGCGGCGACATGCTTCAATGCATGCGCTGCCAAAGGTTCGGCCACGCTGCAGCAAACTGCGAAATGCAGTCACGCTGCGTGAAGTGTGGTGAGAACCACATTAAGGGAGAGTGCAAGCTCGGGGAGGAACGGGTCGAAGACATGACCCAGCTTAAATGTGCACTTTGCGGAAAGGAGGGGCACCCTGCTAACTATAGGGGTTGCTCAGCTTTTCAGCAAATCCGTACCAACAAAGCGGCTAGGCAAACAGCGGTGGAGATACGCCCATCAACGCGTGCTCCTACAGCAACGCCCCTCAATCCCCAAATTTCCTACGCCCAAATGGCGGCAGGAAGGGGAAAAACGGTACAGCCTGCAGCTAAGGTAGCCCAACCGGCCCTCGTGCCTAAGGCTCCGGACGCTCAGGCCGAAATAAGAAGCATGTTGCTGGCAATTCAAGGCCAGTTGACAGGACTTCAAAAACAGATAAGTGAGCAGGCGGCTAGGGTGGATCATCTCTACTCTGTTTTGCCTAGCCCATCGCATTTTAGAGGTTAAAGGCGCGCTGTCGGAGAGGCCTCTTAGGATCCTTGCTGTGAATGTAAATTCACTGATTAGGACCGAACGTAGAGCTAATCTTTTTCAACTGTTGAAAGACCAGAGTCCAGATGTGTTTATGGCCAGCGAAACTAAGCTGAACCAGAAACATAAGTTGACTAACAACAATTACAATATCGTTAGAAGAGATCGACCCAACTCCACTCAAGGGGGTGGTGTCGCAATCTTCATACGAAAAGGCATTAATCATAAAGTTATTTATAATAGTGATCTGCGTAGATTTCGGCTGTTAGAGGCGTGCGTCGTGTGCATTCCTCTCCAACAGGGGAAGCGAATGTATGTGATTGCGGCTTATGCACCGGAATCACCTCAGCCAACTGACTTTATGACAGAGCTTGAAAAACTTTTCGAATGTCTACGCTTGAGCTTGGAAGGAAATTACTTTCTCATGGCCGGTGATTTGAATGCCAAACATCTAGATTGGGGAAATCAAATACAGAATCCAAGAGGTATTCATCTTTTTAATTGGATGAGTCGATATAACACTGAATATGGTGTCGACCTGCTGGCTACGGATCGGCCATCGTTTCCAAGAAGCGGTGCCTATCTGGATCTACTGCTAATAGACTCAAGACTGACAATTACTGACACTGTGGGTCAAAGACCAAGAAACTGTTTACGAACGATCGAGTACGACAGTGACCACTGCGGACTCGCCGCCGTAATACAGCTTCCGAACGAGCTCGTGGAGTTGGATGAGTATGTGCCTGTGCATACTTACAATTACAGTAAGGTGCGCTGGCCACGCTTTACCAACGCCTTATCGAGCGAAATCAGTTCGAACAACTTATCCCCACCGAATGACAGAAATTTGACAAATAATGAAATAGACCAATATCTTGAACAAATGGACGAGACAATCAAACGAACAATGGACAGAACGATACCAAAGTACAAACAACGGGACGCAACCGACATGTACCGGAATGCGACCATTGACGCATTGCACAGACAAAAAAGTGGACTGCTGACAAGACTCAAACTCTTGTACAGACGATTTACTGACCCACACAATTTGGAGATTAGGACGCTGAAGTCGTCGATCAAGAACATCAACCAACTAATAAAGGAAAACTATCGGTTGTCGATTAATTTGTACTGGGATAACAAAATCCGGGCCGTTAATTCTAGTGACCCGAGTATGTTTCCCCAAATTAACAAGATATTTAGAAGGAATGATCAGAACGACCTTCCGTGTCTTAAGCTCCAGAGAACGACATATAACAGAGACGTACTTCTGACAGCAGGAATTGATCCAGAGGACGCCGTCTTGGACGATGACCTCTTTATTGTCGAAGATCCGCAGGAGAAAGTGGAGACTGTGGGGGCTGCTTTCCAGCAAGTGTACAAGGTGAATGCATGCATTCGCCCGAACCATGACCTGGAAAACAGAGCCTTGCTCCACCACTTCTACCTTCGGAATGACATAACGCAATGGCGATCAGAGAACCTCGGTTTCACCGGGTTCAATGAAGATCATTTGGCAAACGCCATAATCGCCGAGCGAAATGAGCCCAGTTCCCTGTTAATTACGAAGGTGGAGCTTCAGCTCATCTTCGATTCATTAAAGAAGAAGAAGTCAGCAGGAGTCGATGGCATATCCAACGTTGTACTTCGACATTTACCGCAAGATGCAGTAGACATTTATACCACACTGTTTAACAACGCTCTGAATAATGCATATTATCCAGTGCGGTGGAAGACGGCTGTGGTGCATCCTCTCCCGAAAAAGGGAAAGGACAACTCCAATCCGGCGAATCTCCGGTCGATAAGTCTTCTTCCGAGTATCAGCAAGGTATTCGAAAAAGTTATCAATAGAGCTCTGTCAAAGTGGGCAGAGGACAATAAAATCATACCGGATAATCAGTTCGGTTTTAAGGCGGGACATGACACCATTCATGCCGCGTCTAAACTCGTTTCTGATGTCCAATGGAACAAATCTAAAAAGCAGTGTACGGGTGCCTGTCTGGTTGATTTGGAGAAGGCCTTCGACACCGTATGGCTAGAGGGTCTTTATCTAAAGCTGACCAGACTTGGCATTAGTAAACCACTATTATATATGCTTTATGATATGCTCAATGGTAGAAAGTTTGTTGTCAAGAGTGGCAATGTGACTTCTACCACAACCTTTAATATTAAAAATGGTCTTCAGCAGGGAGCGGTCAACTCGCCGATTCTATTCAGCATTTACACCAGCGATCTGATAAGTAGTCTAACTCAGGCAATTGCGTATGCCGACGATCTAATTGCGTACAGAACAGCTCCAAAAGTCGAGGTCATCAGAATTCTTTTGCAGCGTGACTTCGAGAAGATTCAGCGATATTGCGATGACTGGAAGTTGAAAATCAACTTCCAGAAATCAGAAACTATCTTGTTTAGGACTCCGTTGCATGGAGCCACAAGGGATACGAGAAAGAACTGGCGTAAGCTGGTGATCGTAGGGCCAAATGGACAGCCACTGGCGAGTAAAAGTGTAGTAAAGTACCTTGGCATCTGGATGGATCAGTATTTGTATTTCGACAGACATATAAATGCTGCTCTGTCCAGGGCTAGGGGAGCTTTTGCCCTGACAAAACGGTTGTTTTATAGCAGCCGGCTTGACAGCAGGGTGAAGGTGATTTGCTACATGGCCCTCATACGGCCGATGATTGCCTATGGGTGCCCGGTTTGGTTCAACGTTGCCCCATCTCAAATGGAAAAGATTCGGGTGTTTGAGAGGCAGTGTCTTAGACGCTGCCTTGGATTACACAGAACACCAGAGTCGGAGTACAAACATTATTATTCCAACCTGGTTCTATACAACGGCGCCAACATAAACAGGATAGATAATTTCTTGTTGAAGCTTATTCGAGGTCACATTGCAAGAGCAATGTCCTCGACCAACAGCTTAATTTTTGGGGCTTATTACCCTAAAAACGATTACTACGAGAGTGTGCGTCTAAGCGGCTTTATTCCGCCCGATGCATTCCTCTACTTAGACAGTCGAGGGCTGATCCAGGATAGAGCGGCGGTTCCGCTAATCTACCACGTCGGCCGTAGAACTGTAGACCGGCGGCTCCTTTACAGTCGAGACGTCCTCGCACACGGAGCGGAGCACCTTCGGTTCAGTAGGACTGTGTCCGATCGGGACCGAAGAGATAGGGTAAAGCAGGAGAACCAGTTCTGGTGGTTGAAACCTGAACACGAAGATTCTTCGGATATTTAAAAGTTGACTGCATTTTTCTATGCCATGGCCGACTTACATAGGTTTAGGTATTTAGTTTTAAGCAGGGACAGTCAGGGTGGCACCAAAAAAAAAAAAAAAAAAAAAAAAAAAAAAAAAAAAAAAAAAAATATAAAACCAATAAAAATACAAAAAAAAAATTATAAAACCAATAAAAACACAAAAAAATTATAAAACCCGAAAATGCTTGCTGTGGCTGTTCTAGTTTGTAAGTAGTCTGTAAGTAGTTTGTAAGTAGCTTTAAGTAGTTTTATAGTAGTTTTAATTAGTTTTAATTAGTTTTAATTAGTTTTAATTTAGTTTTATTTAGTTTGTAAGTTTTATATAAAACAAAAAAAAATAAAGATAAAGATACCAAGTTTTTTTCTCAATTCTTCTTGGTGAAAAATAAAACCAACATGAATTCTAGTTTTAAGATAGTTCTTAGGCCGAAAGGCATTAGCATTAAGTTAGTAGTTTAACTTAGAGCGCCCGAATGGGGCCAGTAAGTTAGTTGTAAGATATTGATTAGTAGGCTAGTTTTTATGAATTTTTGTCTAGCTTTAAGATAGTTTTAAGATAATGGAAAAATAAAAATGAATTTACAAAAAAAAAAAAAAAAAAAACCTTCTCGAACATGAAAAAAAATACTTCCAGACAAGTTTTACGGTTGAAAGTCCTTGCCAGACAAGCTCAACATTTTTAAAGTAGATACTATAAGAATTTACTTTTTTTTTAAATTTCAAATAACTATCAAATCTTGTTTAAAAAAGCCGGATTTTCAATATATGTTAACTAATGTCTCCTTATATAGAGACAAAATTGTGCCAGACGAGTTTGGCTGTCGAAAATGCATGCCAGGCGGCCCTTAGTGGTATAAAGTTGGTGATTTTTTTCCTTTTGTTCTCTAATTTTTTAAATAATTATCAAAACTAACAAATCTACTTTCACAAACCGGGGTATTAAGTAGTTTATGCCTTTCGTTATATGGACAAAATAGTGCCAGACGAGTTAGGTATTCCAAAATAAAAAAAGTTATTTCTTTAATACCTACATATTTAGAAAATGTTGAGCTGCTCTGGCAAGGACCTTCAACCGAAAAACTGGTCCAACACTATTTTTTTTTCACGTTTGAGAAGGTATACTAACTGCTAACATGTGCTCAAAGCCCGGCATTGTAAAAGCAAGTGTGTTGATTTTGACAATTATTTTAAATTTAGAAAAAAATTATCTTTCTTTTATATGAAGGAATACCAAATACGATTTTCACATTTTTTGGCAATGCATTTTTAAAAATTTTGCCAACTAAAAATTAAAATTTTTTTTTTTTTCAAAAATCCATTTTGATAGTAAATTGTATTCTCTACAAAAAAGTTTCAAGAATTATCTCGAAATTTTGCTTCGTTTTCGAGTTATATGCAAAAAACCAAAAAGAGTGCTTTTGTACCCCTTTCTCCAAAATGCACCCTCTAATTTAATAGCACTCCACTGTTTTCTCATCTTCAAAGACCCCTTTGAAGATTGTTACAATAAAATTCCATGAACGTCTTACTTTCTTATTGACCTGTTTTTTAGGACATAATCAATAGCCTTTTCACAAAAAAAGTAAGAATATTGTTATGCGTTGGTAAACTGACGCGTCATTTTTAATTCATGAATAACTTGGCTCCTGTTTGTCGTAATGGACTAATTTTTTTAATTTATAGAAAATTTATAGGACTACAAAAAAAAAGTAAACCTGAAAAAAAGTACCGTTAAATACAGTTTTTTTCTCAATAGTTATGAAAAAAGGTATAAAATCAAGACAAAAAAACCTTTTAATGAACTGTAACTTTTTTTCTATTTGTTTAAACAAATTGAATTTAACGCATGTTGATAGAAAGAATTATTATAAACAATAAAACTTTTAAATTTTAACTTTGCGACATACTGGGGCTGAGATATAAAATAAAACCTAAAAACATAAAATTGCGTGGGTGCGCTGACTTACCTATGTTCATAAATTTATTTCTCGGCTTGTGTTAGTAGTTAAGGGCTGATTTTTTTTTAAATTGTAGGTAATTACAAAGACTTTAAAAACAAAAAATAAAAACTTCATCGTTAGATGAGCTTTTTTCTTAATAATCATGAAAGAGTGATTTTCAAACAATAAAAACTTACTTCAACTAACTATAACTTTTTTTTTATTTGTTTAAACAAATTAATATTTTTATAATATAATAGCTAATCTTATTATAAATAAATCCATGTTTTATTTTTTTCTGTGCGACATACTGCAGCCGAGATATTCACAAGAGACGAAAAAATGGCAAAAAACACATTTTTACCAATAACTTTGGTAAAAAAAGTTGTCAGGTGGTGCAAATTTGGATTTAAGCTTTTTAAATGAGCCTCTAGCGATCCGTGAAAAAAAATCAGACAGTGCCTCTGCGCGCAAGGTCAGGCCCTTTTTCACGACGTGATGACTGGACTATTGGTAAAATAAATCAATTTATTTTTGATTTGGATCTGTCAAAATCAGCTTTTTGACAGATCCAAATCAATTTTAACCTTCCATTGGGCGGAAAAATTGATTTATTTTTTAATTTAAAATCAATTTTGCAGATCTAAATTTTTCGGCAGATTTACCCCTCCCTGCACTAATACCAAAACAATTTTGAGCTGTCACTTTCCTTATGTGGTTTTTGATGTGATTTTTTTATTTCGGTTGTAAAAATTGTGCTCAAAATACGAAGAAAATAATTTTGAATAGAAAAAGGAAGCTGTTTAATTAATTAATGAAGCTAATATTACTCTACCAAAAGTGGCTCAAGGGATGCAAATTGTTACGAGTAATAAGATACACGTGAAATTACACAAATACATTGGCAAATTAAAATCAATTTGAAATCGCATTCCATTGGCAACGAAAAAAATCAATTTTTAGATCGAAATCTGAATTTACCAATGGAAAACCCCATAAAAGTATTGTTATTTTGCCCCTATTTCTTCTACCGACAAATCAAGGCGTGAACAGGACAATTGTTTGTATGTTTCAATCAATTCTTCCCACTTTCCTCGGGTGCATTAATGTGAAACAAGAATAGTCATAGCAATTCATTTTTGTTACCCACATTATCTTTAAAACTAAATTGAAAATACAAACACAACTTAAAATATAAAAACAAAGAAACGTGTTTTTCCCGTAAAATGTTACACAACTCATAAACTTTAACATTTATTGTTATTTTTCTTTTATCAGTCAGTGCACTGCAGTATCTTTTTTAACCAACTTCTCCTTGTATTTTTACGAAGGAACAAAAATCCATTTTGTGAAGATGTCATCTTCTTTTGCACCACACGAAATGACTGTGTAAAGTGTAACTGTCATTATTGTGCTTTGTTAGTTCTCTTATTCTGGGATTTCTTTTGCGATTGCTGATGCTGTGAAGATTTTTGTTTCTCCTTATCGTCCGGCCCCGGCGAAGGCAAAAGGATACGTTGAAAGAGCACTGGATTCGTATCGGTCAGAAGTGTATCTTCGGGTCTGCTGTTTACATCAAATACAAAGCACTGCTTTAAGTTTGCCCATGTACGCTGACTCGGACAGACACTCAACTTGTCCAAGAGTCTCGAACTCATGTCGGGAATAATGGGCTGCAAGATGATGCCACAAAGGCGAAGGCTGTCCATTGTCATCGCAAGGATAGTATCCAACTTTTGTGAGCGCTCACTTGGTGTTGTCGGCGTCATCGTTGTTGTTATTGCTTCCGATGAAGGAGATGGTGCCTTCTTCAATTCCCATGGCTTAGAGGACTCGAAAAAGTTATTTGTCGCATGGAGTGCTGCCATAACCTTATCCACGACTAAGTAAAAATTGTTATCCTCATAGTGTTGGGCGCATCGTTCTGTGTGTTTTATGAAGAAAGAAAAGAAAGGGTTTTAGTTTGAGAATGGTTGAGTGAAGAGAAACATAAGAATTCACACTTAAGGTAGTGATTGATATTTTCTACAACAAGGAGAGTCGACTTTATACCTGGCAGCTCGGAGAGTAGTTCTTGCAGGCGTTTGGCAGCATCTAATCGCAGGATTTCGTTGCAGTGATGAACATAAATGCGAGGATAAAGTTGACGCGGATTAAGGGATTTTCCACACCCTCGTGAAAGAAGGTTTCCCAAAGTGTCCGCTAGTTCTGAGTTGAGGATACGTAAGGCTTTGGTGTTGCTGTAATCTGGAAAAAGGGAAAAATAAATCGATTTAACGAATGGAATCAAGAAAATAAAAAATAAATTTTCATTATTTTAATAGGAGAAGTTGAATTAAAGGGAAATGGATTGTTTGAGAATTGATTAAACCTATTTACTAGTAGGTAATTATTTACCATAACGTTTCTTCATTTGTATTGGCTTTAAGCTTTAGTGTTTAAGTAAGGTAAGTTATAAGATTATAGAAACTTCGTAAATAACCTCTTTTCTTTAACCGCCCAGTGGGGTGGTGAGTTTTTAAGTAATTATACGGCTGGGCCACATGGACTTGCTCTCATAGCACAAATGGTTTAGAATTTCAATGTGAGGTTCGTCATGCAGTACCGAAAAAGAGGCTTTCGGGCCAAAATATCAAGAAATGGCAAGGTTTGAATTGGTATTTCTCTGCCTCTGTATCACTCTCTAGCTATATACTTCGGTGATTAGACCGATCCTCACTTACAGAGTGACATGTATGGTGGATTGCTCTAGATAAAGCGATAAATTGCGACAAATTAAGCAAAGTCCAAAGCTTTGCCTGTTTGTGTATAAGTGGAATACTTCGTACGACGCCTTCCACCGCTCTAGACCTTCTGTTCCATCTGACACCCCTCAATATTTTCAGCAAACAAGTGGCTGCAAATACAGCAATTCGCCTAAAAGCTTCCTCACAATGGACCAACAATAACATTGGCCATTCCATCATTCTGAATTCATTCGGATCAACCCCAAGTCGCACTGATTACACCATCCGAAAACTGAAGTTTGGCAAAAACTTTCAAGTCATCATTCCTTCTGGAGTTCTCTGGGAGGATACGGCACTCTTCGAAGATGAATCAATCCATTTTTACATCGACGGATCGAAAACTGATGTGGATGGTGGTTTGTACTCAGAAAGACTAAAATGAAGTCTCTCCTTCCGTCTTCTTAATAATTGTAGCGTGTTCCAGGTGGAACTTATGGCGATCAAAGAAGCCTTATCTTGGCTGAAAAAAAAAACGTGTTATCAACCACAGATATCCGCATCTTCTCTGATAGTCAAGCAGCTATCAAATCTCTGGAATCAGTCTCTACTCTACTTAATCTTTAACAGCCCTAAATTGCCGTTCATCTCTGCTGCAGATGGCGCAGCCGTTTAACATTGACCTGTGTTGGGTGCCGGGGCATAGAGACATTCCAGGTAATTGTCAGGCCGATGAACTCATTAAAAGTGGAACAACTCTACCTCTTCTACCTAGTAAGGCAGATATAGGTATTCCCATCGCTACATACAAACTTATGCTGAAATAAGATGTTTTAGAGAGGACAAACCTTAGGTGGAACAATATCACCACTTGCTTCGCAACAAAACAAATCTGGCCAGTAATGGATTTAAGGCGTTATAAGTGTTTGACATCTCTGAGCAGATTGATATTAGCTCCATGATAGGTGTCATAATCGGACACTGTCTTAAAGTCAAACACGCAACCCATCTTGGCGTATTCTCTAACGATTTTTGCTGAAGCTGCATGGACGGCAAAGAGGTAGAATCGATTATCTCACAGGCGAAGACACCATCTTGGAGATTTCTACTTCAATGATCCTAGTGATTTAATAGACGAGGACATACATAGGTAGTCTGTAACGCTTCATAAGAAGCTTCAAATGGGAAAAAGCTTCCCAGATTCATGTGGCATCACAATGAACCAACTAATGGTCTAAATGTGTCAGTTTTCGTGACTGACAGCCACTTCAACCTAACCTAACCTAACTTAACCTGCCTCTGTTTTGAATACCGATTGCCAAACTAAAATCGTTCAAGGCTGCTGGTGCGGATGGACTCCCAACCAAACAATTCAAAGCAGTGGGATACGATTTGGTAAGGAGCATGCTGCCTGCACCAACTCATCTGCAAAATTTGGTCAGATGAAAGTATGCCCGATGGAGCATATGGAAAGCAACACACAAGCCCAACGATTCTTCGAATCCAACCCTGATGGTGTAGGAAGCATAAGGAAAACCCCCCAACAAGCTGGACACACAAGTGGAAAACGACTTCAACTATCTTGCACTGCGTAACTGGAGGCGGCTAGCTAGGGACAGAGCTGGCTGGAGAGGCTTCTTTGTTGAGGCCGTAGTTCATCCTGGACTGTGAGCGCGAGTAAAGTAAAGTTAAGTAAAGTAAAGTAAAGTAAAGTAAAGTAAAGTAAAGTAAAGTAAAGTAAAGTAAAGTAAAGTAAAGTAAAGTAAAGTAAAGTAAAGTAAAGTAAAGTAAAGTAAAGTAAAGTAAAGTAAAGTAAAGTAAAGTAAAGTAAAGTAAAGTAAAGTAAAGTAAAGTAAAGTAAAGTAAAGTAAAGTAAAGTAAAGTAAAGTAAAGTAAAGTAAAGTAAAGTAAAGTAAAGTAAAGTAAAGTAAAGTAAAGTAAAGTAAAGTAAAGTAAAGTAAAGTAAAGTAAAGTAAAGTAAAGTAAAGTAAAGTAAAGTAAAGTAAAGTAAAGTAAAGTAAAGTAAAGTAAAGTAAAGTAAAGTAAAGTAAAGTAAAGTAAAGTAAAGTAAAGTAAAGTAAAGTAAAGTAAAGTAAAGTAAAGTAAAGTAAAGTAAAGTAAAGTAAAGTAAAGTAAAGTAAAGTAAAGTAAAGTAAAGTAAAGTAAAGTAAAGTAAAGTAAAGTAAAGTAAAGTAAAGTAAAGTAAAGTAAAGTAAAGTAAAGTAAAGTAAAGTAAAGTAAAGTAAAGTAAAGTAAAGTAAAGTAAAGTAAAGTAAAGTAAAGTAAAGTAAAGTAAAGTAAAGTAAAGTAAAGTAAAGTAAAGTAAAGTAAAGTAAAGTAAAGTAAAGTTTTTGTTTCAATTTTTTTAACCATCCATTAGGATAGGAATTTAATTTTGAACAAAAAGTTTTATGTTAAAAATTGTCAAATTCGGTCACATCAACCACATCACGTGTCATATCTGACGCAATTAAAGGTCACCGAAAAATTAAAAGTGGCCAATTTAGAAAAATGTGGCATTTTTCAAGAATTCGTAAATAACTCATTACCTGATCGCCCCGATCTTATTTGCCAGGATATTATTGAAGAAGTTAACTCATTGCCTTTTTCTGGCATCTTTCTTACAACATTGAGGGAAACATATGTACTTAGTTCAGAGACTTATATACAAAAATTTGCACTAAGAATGCATCAAGATGCATGTAATGATTACAGAGGATTTGTCATCATCATCGTGTCCTGTAACCCCGGCTGGGGCATAGGGCGTCAACAAAACGTCTCCATCCTTCACGGTCTGCTGCAAGGTACTTTAGCTGTGGCCACGTCTTTCTCTGGGATTCTGCTTCCGCTAAGACAGTTGATTTCCATGTTGTTCTTGGTCTTCCAACCCGCCGTGCACCCTGAGGATTCCATTCAAAGGACTGCTTTGCAATTTCATTGTTTGGTTTCCTCAGTGTGTGACCAATCCAACGCCATTTACGCTTTCTTATGTCGACGTCCAGCCGCTCTTGACTTGTCCTGCGCCACAATTCCTCATTTGATATTATTTGTGGCCACCGAATCTTTAGGATATGGCGAAGACAGCGATTCACAAAAGCCTGCAATTTCTTCGAAATGATAGACGTGACTTTCCAGGTTTCACAAGCATATAACAGCACGGATTTGACATTGGATTCGAAGAATCTCAACTTAGTGCGTAAGGAGATTTGACTTGATTTCCAGATTGGGGACAGAGTACCGAAGGCAGCACGAGCTTTATTTATTCTACTTTTAACGTCCAGATCCGTACCACCGTTTGCAGAGACAATACTGCCAAGGTAGTTGAACTGTTCCACTACTTCAACTGGCGTCTCCTGTAGAATAATACGCTGCTGTGTGGAGCGGCCTGTGAGCATTATTTTTGTCTTTTTGCTGTTTATTCTTAGACCACTCGACTCTCCCTTCACTTGCAGTGTTTGGCACATCCCGTTCAGCCCACTGATGTTATTTGCCAGTAGACATATGTCATCGGCATAGTCTAAATGACTGAGCCTTTCGAACAGAGGATTTGTACTTGTTACAATTCAATTTTTGTTACTTCTGATTAGATTGTTAGAGTTAAATTTGGCAGTCTGTTCTTTACTCTCTCTTTTTTTATTGTTCACGAACACAAATTTTGCTGTTTTGCGTGAGTAGGTACCTTCACGAACAGACTTTTTATCAGTCAAACTTTCTAATATTTGTACTTGGAAACGCCCATTGCTTTTTATCTTGCGCAACGTTGATATTAACTTCATGCCATTCTGTTATTTTGATCAAAAATGTCTATGTCCCGTGATCTCGTATATCTAATTAATATGTTTTGCAGCTATTTTACAGTTTATATAAGTATGTAGGCTTTTTTAAAGTGGTTGAAGTAATATTGCATTTTAAAAAATATTAATGCATTATATTAAACAGTCAAATAAAATCATATATCCCTTTTTAAAGCTAGTAAACACTTTTCATTTTTTTTTTTTCAAAAAAATGTCCCGATTTTTAGCCTGTTTATTTTTTAACTATTAAGAACACTCATGTCGCTAGCTTCAGATGAACCTTTTCTTTTATTTTCTGATTTGATTAGTTTTTAAGTCTGTGGTCTCAAAAAAGTTAAATCCGGCCCTAGTTATATCAGTTTTCTGTTTCAAGGTGGCCTGGGAACAATCTATATTAAAAGCCACCCAAGTAAAAGTTTTTTTTTTAATAAAATAAATTTGATTAATTTAAGAAGAAAGGAGTAACCAAAAACCAAGTAAGAGACTACTCACAAATAGTGAGTAGTGTGTACAAGAAGCTGTAGGTACTCATTACAGCTCCAAAGTTAGAAGGTGATAACTAGTAATTACAATATGTAATGAGTACAGGACCTTGTATCCCGTACAAGTATACCATTTAAATAGTAATGAGTACCGAGTGTCTATGTACTCATGTAAATCCGTGGTGGTTGGCAATCACCATGTATTAAATGAATAATTAAAGAAGTACTGCACAAAGGTAAAGAGTCGTTAACTATTTCTTATCATTTATTAATTAATAATTATAATTTTGTCACATTAGCATTGCTTATCTAGTTCTTAACACCCAGTATGCAAATTATGACTGCAGAAATGTGTACAATGAGTACATGAATTTATGTACTGAGTACATACATTTTTCCCTCAGTCTAAAATAGCTTTATTGTCTCGTCTTTAACATTAAATATTTATTTAAAAGGGATGGACTAAGCTAAACGTTGATGGTAACAAGTAAAATGCTATTATTTTCCGTTCGAATTAAGCGAATATTGTATTTTTATATAAAATGTTCATAGGTCCAAAAATTTAAACAACAAAAAAACAAGCTTTGCATCTTTTCACTTGCCAACATTGCCTGCAGATTGCGGTTGCTATTCAATCTTTATTTTTGTTTTTTAACTTAACCACAATTGTTTGAAACAAATTAACGTGAAGTGTCAGTGGCAATTGTTAACATTATGCAAACAAAACGTTTTCGACCAAAACTTAATTGAATTCGATACCAGAAACAGAATAAAGCACGCGAGAGCTGAGAATGTACATAGGCTTCTCTGAGACCAGGCAACCGAAACGGATATCCTCACCTAATCGTATTTCAAACAGTCCCTTATCAGAGGCGTACCAAAGGCAACATCCAGAGGGGTTGGGGTTTTGTGTTTTTTTTTTTAGTTTTTTTTTTATATAAAGGAGGATCTGATAATTTTCCAAAAAAACCTAGATCGTTAATACTTGGCTATTTACCCATAAATAGTGTTAACCGGATACCACTCGATGTGACCAATAATAATTGGCAACGATTACCCTTTTTCTAAGAACACAAAACAAGAAAATGAAACTTGACAATTTGCATCAATATTTTACTGGCGTTCTAAACGTATGTTTGAACCCTATTCACAACCAGAAAGGGAAGGAAAAGTTATGTGATGCATTTGAATTGGTTAACTTCACCAATTTAGTATTCTATTTTTCAGAAAAATACTACACTGGCATCGTCCTTTTCTCGGTTAAGCAATACTAGAATTCCAAGAACGCAATACCCCCTTCATTTATCCGCACCTGAATTTTGCTCTATCAATCGGAAAATGTAATTAAAATTCAATAAATGAACCACCAGTATATATAGCGGCAGGCGGATTATTTGGTGGCACTTTATAGTAACAAAGTTCGATTTGTCGAGAATGCATATATACGGTACGATAGTTAAAGCCTCAGCTCTGTGACACTAACACTATCAGTGGGAATATTCCCTGAAAACGCATTTCAATGCATAATGTTGGTAGCAGCTGCTGCAGCGGTTGGGATGCGGCTGCGGTGCATATATTGTATAAATGTGAACTGATATTAAACTAAAGCAGGAATGTCCTGTGGTAATGATGCATAATTATCATGAATATTATTTCGAGTGTATATATGGTGTGCTGAACCAATGGGAAATTACATATCGTTTAGGCAATTCGAAATTTGTTAACTATTATAAAGGCTTTACTTCGACAAGTGACGATGCATTTGCAACGGTATGATATGAATGATTTGAATTACTTTTGAAATTAAATACAAATCAGGTAGCAATAATATCCACTTAATTTCAAACAAACAAACATTCATTTACATTTCTGGGGCTTAAGAGATAATTTTGCTAAATTTGTTATATTTTGTCTAAATATGTCCTTGAATATAGTTTCAGTTTCAGGTGGTTATTAGATTAACTAATAAGCTGGTTATATAAAAATAATATTTTAAAATGCTAAATTCGAATTTGACAGTAACAAACGTACAGAAAGTTTTACTTTCCGATTTTTACGACGTTAACAATGATTTAACAACGTTGCATGGATACTCTTATTATAAAATATCTAATGCCAAGTTAAGATAATTTTAAAATACTAAAAATAATGTTTACTTTCTCCAATACGATTATCTATCTCTAAAAAAAAAGAACGTATACGTCACAGTGCACAATTGTTTCTAATTTCAACTGTTATTGCATAGAAGTTTGTAAAGATTGATTTTTCATTGAAAGTTAACATGAGATGAGTTGAATTCGTAAATTTTGAAAAACCTGCCCCGAGTTCATTTACATGTAAACACTGACAGCAAAATTAAAAAACGTAGAGTAGCAAGGGGTTAGCCTTTATTCCGTGGATTGATTGCAAAATACTACCAATAAAACAAAATGTTTTCTAGGTGACGTTTACTAGGCTAAACCACCGAAATAAATTGTTTAGTGAAGGAATAAGCAGCAGATTTTTTTTTTTGATGGACGCATCAACAGATTTACATGATTTCAGTAGGTTCTGAAGAATATCATCTCGCTTTTTTTCCTTTTTTTTTAGTTAAAGAGTCCATAATAGTAAATAATTAAGGTAGACAGAAACAAGAGAATTCTAAGGTGTGTTTGGTAAATTGATATATTAAGCTGTCAAAATCCATACGAAATAAAAAACAAGCTTGCGAATCTTGATGAACATTTTTCAAGATACCAAACAGGCCACCTTCGTTATCTAAGTAGATTTTCTTAAGGAATTTTTGGGAAACTTCACTTCACTATCCCACGAAAATTTTGTTTTTGTATAATAGGAAATTTTCAACCGTGGCTTAATTCTTATTCCTTGGAATGTCAAGGAGGTAAGAAGCCTCCTTGACATTCTTAGAGATGGCATGATTAAAAAATACAACTTCGTGAATAATTTCAAAACGGAGGTGAGTAACAAGAAAGAGAGGGTAGGAGAAATGACAAACTACACCCTCAAAGCGAATGCCATCAAATGGTACACCGAAGACGGCTCTAGAACGACCAAGAACCAAACTTTCGGTACCGATGGGACAGTCCAATAGCATTTTCCAGGCGGAAGTTAACACGATAGGAAAATGCGCGGAAAAGAACCTCGAAAGAAGATACCGTAATCAGAGCATCGCCATCATGACAGACAGCCAAGCTGCACTAGGCTCTTACACAATCGACTCCAAATTAGTTTGGGAGTGCGTGGGTAAGCTGAATGAACTTGGCGAGGAAAACACTGTCTCACTCTATTGGGTACCAGGACACGTTGGTATTCATGGTAACGAGGAAGCAGACACCCTAGCCAAAAGAGGAGAAACAGACCCCCTTATGGGACCTGCGGTGTAGGTGAAAACGTGATCAAATACAAAATCAAATCAAAAGAGGAGGATAAAAGATCAAAAATCTGGGAAGAACTCCCAAAATTGAGGCAGGCCAAACTATTGCTTGGGAATTATAACCAAGTGCGTTACACATCCTGCATAAACCTAAGCAGGAACAACCTCAGAATAATAACGGGTATTCTCACAGGGCACTGCAAGCTAAGAAGACATCTCAGTCTCCTCGGTTTAGCAAGTAGTGCAACTTGCAGATTCTGCAACACCTACGAGGAAACACCGGACCACATATTAGGAAAATGTGATGCGCTCGCGCATCAAAGACACAGGTATCTGGGACACTACCAGATAGACGAGAGAGAGTTTCCCTTTCTGAAAATACCCGACATACTTGAGTTCCTAAAAGGAACCAATCTGGAGGGAGAGTTATAGAATGAACCGTCTCATTCTACTCTTAAAGGGGGCACAATAGATCTTAAGGTCGCAGTGCGCTTATCCCCTATTAATTCATTCATTCATTCATAATTCTTATTCCGTGGTTTGGTTAAATCGTTGAATAAAGTTGGAATAAGTGTTTTTTATTGATAGCGCTGTAAACAAACATCATCACTGACAAAAACGACTGTTAAAAAATGGTACTACATACAGTAAAATTTTCTTTCTCTGTTGGAAACAAATTCTCACTCTTCAAAAAAACAAGTCCGTTGAACAGAATTTTTCAGAGGAAATGGGAACATGAATGTTTCAGTCAAACTCAACCATTGTTAAGTCAATTTAATAGTTTAGTACCTGGGGGACTACGTATACAAATTAAATTTTTAAGAAATATGAAATTTTAACAAAGGTAGTTATAACATTCTCACTTCAAAGCTGTTTTGATTAACTTACATCGAGGTTTTCTTGATATGAGCCTGGACTAGCCAGCGTCTTTTGTTGATTTGTTGACAAACGTTTATGTCAATGTATTTTGTAGATTTTATCAATTACTATTGTCATGACTTTGTCACACAGTGAAAGAATGGCGCACTGTAAATCATGAAGGTATTCGTTGTTCTTGTTTTAAGTACGTAAGTAGTAAAGTAAGTAAGTAAGTAAGTGAGTAAGTAAGAAAGTAAGTAAGTAAGTAAGAAATTAAGTAAGTAAGTTAGTAACTAATATAGATAAGTAAGTAAGGAAGTAAGTTAGTAATCAATTCATTTATTTATGTTCATAGTTTTACAAGCTTAAATCGTTTAAAATGAATTTAAGGAATATGGCTTAGCCGTCAGCCTGGTTAGCAAAAATATATCTAACTATTTCTTACACAATTTAAAATATGTATTCTACAAGGCACTGCTGATATTTTTTTCCAAAACAAGCTAGTCTTTGTGATTCTAATATTTGGCATATACTAAAGATGTGGAATCAATCTTCTTTCGATTAAAGCTGTCATTGTAATGGGTGCCATTTAAGCGGATAACATCGCATCTTGCCTTAAATATCAGCGAAATTTCAATATATAGTTTAACGAATCATGGAAGTAGTTTTTATCGCCGAGATCAAAATTAAGCTGACAGTAAAGCATTCTACTCTCAGATTTACGGGCCTTTTGAATAAATGTATTTCGTATAGACTCCTCATTCTTCCGAATTGTTTGGTTAAGTTGTTTCTTCAAATTGTTTAAGTAACTAAAAATCAATTAGCAGCTCTTCTCCACAGATATTTCCAATACTTTGCCATCTTGCAAACCACAAATCTTTGTTCTTTATTTCTTAATTAGCCATTGAATTTTTCAATGGCTTCATATTCATATACTCCCAAAACGTGTGAAGCGGTGACTCGGAGAGTAAAAATAGATCATTAGCATACAATAACAATTGATAACAGAATTAGCTATTCTTCTTCCCCTTGGTAAGTCCTCCACTATTTAGTTGATAAATATTGATAATAACAATCCACTGAGATGCCAGTAGTTCTCGTTCCAAACCATTCCGAAAAAGTGGTGCCATACCAAACAGCAGCTTTAGTATTAAAGTATATTTCTTTTATAAACTTTGTAGAAAGACTCATCTATGAGAGCTTATAAAAGAGAGCACTTCAATTACTAACTCAAACGCTGATTTGAAGTCCACAAAAAACAAAAATACTTTCTTATTCCTAGCTTGAAACGCTTTAAAGGTTGATGTAAGTACAAATACTTGGTCAACTGTGTAATAGTTTTTTCTATAACAGCCATTCCAAAGTAACGGAGAAGATAATCGGACGCTTGTAGTAAGGTTTTTCTTGTTAAAAAATTACTATTTTTTTATGAAACTCAGTGGTTTTTAAGAATTCATCACAAAGTACACGACACATAAATTTCACCAAAAATTATGAGATTTAGTGAGTTTATATAAAAAAATAAATGTTAACGGAGATGACACGTACGATTTAGAGATTTCCGACCTTTGCCTTGAGAAGTTTAAAATTCTGCGCCGTCCATTAAGATATGAAAAAAAAAATATTTTCAATATTTTTGTATAATATTAACCCCATACAAAATTTGTATTAAATATCGTTGTTTTTGTGCATTTGTTGCTATTTTAAATGGAGTAACTGTTATTTACAAAAATAAAAGAAATATATTTGTAAACTCCTTATGGTACTTAGCATAAATGTACCAAGTTTAAAGTTTTTCAATCAACGTTTACACTTTTACCGGCTCTTTCAGTAAAAGACTGTGAAAACACCATGTATTTTATATGAAAAACTACAAGTGCTCGCTAGCACGTGTAAACGTCAACCGATTTCAATGAAATTTAACACATATGTTTTTTTAGTTACCTTGATCCATTTTAAGCATGGGGATCAAAGAAATTCAGACTTGTAAAAAAAAGTGCTTATGAGTCGTTGAAATTTGGATAAGAAAGTGCAATTTTGTCTTCTCCGTTACCCTGTTTTAGACCGTTAGACATGATTTAAAAATCTATAAGAAATCCACCATAATCCTTTTTAAAGTCTTGCTTTGTATGCGGAATAATTTTACAAACACAAATATAGTTCACCATTTATACCAACTTTTGTCATTTTTCGGTAACGGAGAAGACATGAAATGTTTAGTCATTTCGATGAGTATTGCTATTTTTACAGCACTCCTATCAAGAAAATAGTTCCAAATTTAAATAGTGTATTGAAACATCTTATAAAAACTTAACTGCACATCGCCATTTGCATCACAATTTATAGAGAACTGATAGCGGCAAAAATGCTGAAAAATGCCCAGGTACGGAAGATAAAGTATGAGCTTTTTTGATCACTTGCCTATTTTACAACAACAAGTAAAATTTTATATTTACAATTTTTTCGTTAACTTTGATATTTACTCTTAATATTGGCATATTTAAATATATTTTTTCCCTTAATTTGAAACTGAGTTGCATGGTTTCGAAATTTTTGGAATGGCCGAGAATTCATAACACTCTCTGGCAGCGTCGAATTGACAGCAAACTGTGCTGTAAGTAAATTAGCTTTTCTAGTGAGCTTGAATAGGGAATGTCATTAAAGACGAGCGTTGGAAACGAGGACGAAGAAGAGTTACGAATGTTTTTTGCAAATTACCAAAAATTCTAACTTCTTTTGGGACATTGTAGTATTTTTTGCCGTAATTTTTGGTAATGCAAAAATTTAGTTCTGTGGATATCACCGTTGCAGGTCTTTCTAGCTTGTTTGAACTTATTCCAGTATTACTCAGTAGGGTTGGCCTTATAACATCGGAAACTTACTTCTTTGAACTTGATAACTTTACAGCTCGAATGAAACCATGAGTTTTCTTTCGGTTTGATAGATTTTATCCTATTCGGAATAAAATTTCTTATCCCGTAAAGAATTAAATTTTTAACCATATTTGCGCTAGAGTTTACGTCACTATCGAGGAAGCATAGTGAAAATACGTTTCCAATGTTTTTTATCTTCAAACGGATTAGCTATGAATATTTAATCCAAATCATATGAGCCATTTTTGAGAAACCCTTAAATACTAAAATTGGGCGTATCAGTGGGCAATTTTTACTATAACCACCTTCAAAAATTTTTCACGTATAAGATTGAAATAAGAATTTAAATCGTTAGGACCGTCTTTGAGATATCAAGTAATAAGAAAAGTTGGCGTTTCAGCAGACTGAATTTAATATAATAATAATTAAAGTGGGCGTGGTAATGGGTGGATTTAACTAAAACCACTCCTTAACTTTTTTGATCACAATAACGAACGCTGAAAGCGTCATCTAAATCAAAAGATTCTTATCTGAGAAACCGAGAAAATGCTAAAGTGGGCGTGGCTGGAGGCAAATTTTACTAAAATAATGCTTTAAATTATTGATTTGCTCATACAAAGTAACTCTGAAAATTTCATCTTAATAGTTGGAGCCATTTCTAAAAAGCAAATAAATAATAAAAGTGGGCGTGGCATTGGACTTAATTTCCAAGTAAAAAGTTTTTAATCATCATCGTGTCCTGTAACCCCGGCTGGGGCATAGGGCGTCAACAAAACGTCTCCATCCTTCACGGTCTGCTGCAAGGTACCTTAGCTGTGGCCACGTCTTTCTCTGGGATTCTGCTTCCGCTAAGACAGTTGATTTCCATGTTGTTCTTGGTCTTCCAACCCGCCGTGCACCCTGAGGATTCCATTCAAAGGACTGCTTTGCAATTTCATTGTTTGGTTTCCTCAGTGTGTGACCAATCCAACGCCATTTACGCTTTCTTATGTCGACGTCCAGCCGCTCTTGACTTGTCCTGCGCCACACTTCCTCATTTGATATTATTTGTGGCCAGCAAATCTTTAGGATGTGGCGAAGACAGCGATTCACAAAAGCCTGCAATTTCTTCGAAATGATAGACGTGACTTTCCAGGTTTCACAAGCATATAACAGCACGGATTTGACATTGGATTCGAAGAATCTCAACTTAGTGCGTAAGGAGATTTGACTTGATTTCCAGATTGGGGACAGAGTACCGAAGGCAGCACGAGCTTTATTTATTCTACTTTTAACGTCCAGATCCGTACCACCGTTTGCAGAGACAATACTGCCAAGGTAGTTGAACTGTTCCACTACGTCAACTGGCGTCTCCTGTAGAATAATACGCTGCTGTGTGGAGCGGCCTGTGAGCATTATTTTTGTCTTTTTGCTGTTTATTCTTAGACCACTCGACTCTCCCTTCACTTGCAGTGTTTGGCACATCCCGTTCAGCCCACTGATGTTATTTGCCAGTAGACATATGTCATCGGCATAGTCTAAATGACTGAGCCTTTCGAACGGTCTCCATTGAATGCCCTGTCGCTCTGCTGTACCTACACTGGCCGTCAATACGTCGTCCATCGCCAGCAGGAAGAGAATTGGCGATAGAACATCCCCTTGTCTCACACCCTGTTGCACTACAAAGGAGTCGGATAGCTGCCCATTGTGCAAAACAAAACACCTTGCGTTGTTGTAGGACTCTTTAATAATGGCAACTATTTTTGGTGGAATTCCTCTGCCAAGCAACGATCTCCATATACATTCTCGGTTAACTCGATCAAAGGCTTTCTCAAAATCCACGAACATGAGGTAAAGCGGTGATTGAAATTCCATCGACTGCTCGAGGACGATACGCAGGGTGTTGATATGGTCGACACACGATCGACCACTGCGGAAGCCAGCTTGATGCCTCTTGAGTGTAGACTCGATTCTATCCTTTATTCGCTCGAGAATGATGGTTGCCATTAGTTTTGGGAAAACGGACAAAACGGTGATACCACGCCAATTGTTGCAATTCTTTAAGTCACCTTTCTTTGGCAACTTAACAATCACACCATCCTTCCAATCCCTGGGATAGCTTTCGTTTTCCCAAATGTTTTTTATCAACGGATGTAAAATACTAGCCGCTGTTACGGGATCGGCTTTCAGGAATTCAGCTGGAATTCCGTCCAGTCCAGCTGCCTTGTTGTTTTTGAGGAGATTTATTGATGCCTGGATTTCCGATTCTGACGGGGGTTCGATGTCAATACCCCTATAGGACCTGCGCATCTCGTTTAGTTGGGGCACTTCAGCACTCTGCTCAACTGAATCCTCATTTAGCAGGGCACAAAAATGGTCCTTCCATCTACGAAGCTGATCCTCAATTGATACCAAAAGTGTGCCATCCACATCCATTACAGGATGATTGGTGTTGCTTTTTTTCCCGATAACATCTTTGGCTATTTGGTACAATTCCCGGATATCTCCTCTTCTGGCAGCGATTTCCGCATTATCTGCGAGTCCATCTACCTTCACCCTCTTGTCACGTCTCACACAGCGATAGACCATCTTATGTGCAATGCGGTACTCTCTTCGCAAGTCAGCCTTTCGTTGAACATCAGCTTCAGCATTTATTTGGATTTTCAACGATTTGCGAAGTTCGATCTTATCCCAGGTGTCTTGGGATATCCAAGAGTCTCTACGTCTCGTTCGCTTGGGTACAGTTTCGGATCCAGCCTCCATAAAAACACTTTTAATTTCACCCCACATCTCATCAATTGTTGAATTCTGGATTCCGTTTAATGACGAGGCTCTGTCGTTAAGGGTGGTGACATAGTTTCGACATATGTTGGGGTCATTTAAAGCATTCGTAATGAATTTTGAGCTCCTTGCTGCATCCTGCGCTGGTTTTTGTACGGCAGCGGTTCGTAGTTTGAGACTCATCAGAACCAAATGGTGGTCGCTTCCCACATCGGCATTTCTTATACTCCGGACATCACACATAGACTTCCTCCATCGCTGCTGAATCATGATATGATCAATTTGGTTTTCGGTTTGACCATCCGGATGCACCCAGGTAATTTTGTTGCACGTCTTATGCTTAAATACAGTCCCACCTATCACAAGACGATTCGCGTTACAAAAGTCGACAAGCAAGTCACAAAAAGTTTTTAATAAGCTCCTCAAATTCAATCAAAAGCATACGATCCTTGTCCGAATCAAGGAAAAATAAAAGTGGGCGTGGCAGTGGCCGGATTTTATTGAATTTCATTTTTTTTTTCTTTCTCATAAAAACAAACTTTGAAAATGTCACCTTAATCAATTTATCCCACTTTTAGAAATCAAAAAATTAGAAAAGTGGTTGTGTTAGGAGGCGGATTTTGCTAAAATTATTTCAATTTTTTTTTTTCTTACTCATACAAACAAATTTTGAAAATTCCATCCAAATCGTTGGAGCCATTCCTCAGAAATTTAAAAACGGGCGTGGCAGTAGGCGGATTTAGGGAAAATATTTTTCGATTTTTATCTTTCTTTTTAGAATAAGCACTGGAAATATCATACAAGTCATGAAAGGCACTTCCCAGAAATATAGCGTTTTGGTCGGATTTTACATAATCAATTTTTTGTATTTTTTTCTCGTTCATAGGAATACATTCTGAAAATTTCTTCCATAGCTTAGGATCCTTTCCTGAGAACCCAAATATAAATTAGCTCGTTTGAAGTAATAGAGATTTGTTTAATTGAGATATCTAGTATAGGTTGACTCTTGTCTAGATCATCATTGATATTTAATCTACATGAGATCCATTAAATATAATTAAATTCATCGGTGTTAATTCACAATAAACCCAAAACCTTATGCTCTAAGAAAATTTTACTCAAATTTCGTAAATAAACTTGAAATGATCAAAAAATAATTGTCTAACAAACACACATTTAAATCAAC